>JALPQD010000465.1:413305-867550 GCA_023101885.1 Typhlomys cinereus | reverse complement strand
TCTCTCTCTCTCTCTCTCTCTTTCTCTCTTGTCACTTAAATGTCTAATTCTCTCATATGTGCCTCTACCATAATGCTCCCTCATGTTACGGATATGAGAGGAGCCTCACAAGAGCTAAGCCAGTGTAGGCACAATGCCCTTCACCTTCTCAGGTAAATGTAACTTCTTTTCTTCATAGGCAGCTGCCTCAGGCATTCGTACAGCATCGGTGAAAATCTGACTGATGAACCAAACATCAAGATAATCTCATCAGGCTGAAAGACTAGGATCCTCCAGACACAGATACTAGGATTACAGATGTAGGATGCAAAAAGCATCTCTTTGAAGTGTTAGCTAAAGGCAGCGCCTCCATAAAGCAGGGGTGTACATGTGTGAGTGTGTGTGTGTGTGTGTGTGTGTGTGTGTGTGTGTGTGAGGAGAGAGAGTGAGAGAGTATTGGTGCATGTCCACACTTGAAGGAAAATTCTAGAAGCACAAGGCTGCTTAGGAAGACAGTATCCCAATAGACAGACTCCCTGCAGAGGTCCGGGGAGCGTTCTGAGGTCTGGCTGGATTTGCTTGGGTTCTCATTACAGCGTTACACATCTGCCAACAAGCTTTTTGCCAGCGGGAACCTCAGCTTCCCCCACATGCAATAGCAAACATACCTAGCACACAGGAGTGTGGGCAGGGTCAACAGAGATCAGGGAAAGCGAACACTCCGTGAGTTACTGGAAGGAAGTTAGAACGTTTAAGCAGAATCTCTGTTGTGCTATTGAGGGTATAGACAGGTTTCTAAATCCAATCTATTTCCCCAGTCACAGAGATGGGAAGCTGAGACATAGAAACATCATCAGAAATTATAAGTTAGAAATGGGGGGGAAGTTCACCTGGGAGTGTGCATAGCATGCTGGAAGCTTGGGTTAGATTCTAGAACCTCCTACAGACACACAGACACACACAAAGAAAAAACTTCAGATAATGGCACTGCCTTGGGAGGTAGAGGAAAGGGGATCAGAGCTTGCCTATATATGAAGCCTGAGACCTACCTGAACAACAGTGTAGTGGCCACACAGAAGCCCAAATTAAAGCCTTCATTCTGAACTGCAGATACCTGCCTTCACTAAAGCCTAAGGGCATGAGGGTCTGCAGAAGCCAGATCACTACACACTGCATAGTAAATCCCCAGGCTCAAACCATAGCTCAAAAAGGTGAGATAGGAACATCTAGTAAGGTAAAGGATGAAGACAAAGCTCGGCACTCTGGGATGCTCAGGTCAGTCAGTGCCCTATAACAAACAGGTCACTAGCTCTCAATGCAACTGTGCAGAGTTTGGGAAAACCTGCTGTGACCAACAGAATGGAAGCCTGGTCAGTCCTGGGACTCATGTTCAGCTGGAATGGGAGGAGCACGAAAAGCATAGAAGAGAAGGATTCCAGAAGAAAAGTAAGAATGTACAGCCAGAAAACAGAATAATTGGCCCCAAACAGTCATAGAAAGTATCCTCTAAAGACATCTTACCAGAGATATATTTTCTGTCACAGAAAATTCAAGCACACTAATTACCGCAAAATGTGAAACGTGATTCTTGATATTGATTTTGGAGGAGAAGAAAAACCAAACTTTTGATTGCTCAAAAAAAGAGCCAATAAAACAATCTTCTCAGTTAATTAGCTAGATTTGTCTGGACTGTACTGAGAAGGATTGCTTATCTCCCAGAGATACTTCATGGGGTCTCCATATTCTACATGCAATGCATGTCTGGTTGTCACTTGTATGTTTTAAGTTACTGAGGTTTATTTTTATGAGTTGAGATTGTTTGTGTGAAAACACAAAACTATTCTAGCACATACATTCTTTTTTGGTTTTATTTCTTTTAAGTCATCAAATGTCAAGTTTTGAAGTGCTTGCTACAGGGCAATTGTGATTTTTTCTCCTGCTGAGAAGATTGATAAAGTTGTTTGTAAGGAGCATCTCCCCCCCAAGAGTGCATATACCTCTGGATTTGTATATGTGTGTATGCGTGTATATGAATTGGGGGTTGTGCATAAGGAATTAATAATAGCTTCATTAGCAAAGCTCTGGGGACTGACTTTCTATTCTTCGAGGTTATTTTGACTTGTTTGAAGAATGTATGAGTTTTACTCTGATTACTAGTAAGTTCATTTTCAAAATTCCTAAACACAGCACAAGTAGAACATTGAAAACATCTTCATCTCCTAAGGATTTGCTCTCATGACCATCACTGATTTCATTTTCCTGTTTCATCTAATTATTTAAGGGGTACTTTGGGAGTATTTTTCAGCAAATATCAGATGTACTGGTATTTAATTCTAAGGTATTTGAATGGACCTCTCAAAAAATGACATTTACTTATGTTCCACAATGCTATTGCCTGTCACACACAATAAAGTCAGGACAGATTTCTTCATGTGTCTCATACCAAATCAGATTCAAACTTCTGTAATTATCTAAAACATGACGTTTTTGCCCTTTTTTTCTAATCAGTGTTGACATGGGTTCATTTATTTTAAAAAGCGATTGGAATTATTTAGTCCCTCTTAGGGGAGAACCATCTCCCCGCGTCTGTTGTTTTATGCCACTGTTTTGTTCAAAATAAAACCAGATAATGTGCTGAGTTTGACATGCTGTTCCTCTTAGTGTACTAAAATGTAAATATAGAAAATTTTCTATTAATTAGAATTAAAGCTCAAACTGACTACGCAAAAGGAAAAAGTTCAGTGCTTGGGAATCCAGTGGAAGTATTACATTTATCGATTGCATGGCATGGGTAGAGCTTAGTTTTAGTTGATACTAATTGATCAGTACTGGCAAGTGAAGGATACCCAGTTTTTCTTTAAGTGCTTCATTTGGCTGGAGAGATGGCTCACGAATCGCGTGCACACACACACACACACACACACACACACAAAAGAAAATAAGTCACCATGGCCATCCCGCATGAATGCTGAACTGACCGCTGTATATTTCCACGGCATGCATTGCAAAGTGGAGGCTGAGAGCTAGTTTAGCCAACAAAAGAAGTGTTTCTGTGTCAAGATCAGAGAAGAACTGAGTGGAACTAACCAAAAGTTTTAAGCTACTAACTCAAGTTATGTTACGAAAACATTAGATGCTTTAACTTTTTAAATAATTAGCTTTGGAGTGTCTTAGCACACAGATGTGTTAATTAGTGTTTGTCTTGCATCCCATAAAATGGTCATACTCGACAACCACAATTATTTACACTGTGTGGCTCTTTCCATGTCATCTAAGGCTATGGGGAGATAGGACAGGTATCACAGGGCATCCTTAACATTCTCTGCCAAATAGTCATGGTTTTATCCGGAGTGAGACAGGGAGTGAAGGGCATCAGCCAGGCCATGGCAAAACAAGAGCAATACCAAGGAAAATCCAAACGAGTGGTTCTTTTCTATCACTACTTGTGGATGCTGCTAGACGCCAAGGAGGTGTACAATCATAGTCATTTCTAATGCTCAGCAATTCCGTGGTGACATCCCAGAAACTTGTGTTGCAGGAGGATGCTTGTTTTTGTTTAATTCTTTGTCTTTGTTTGCTTTCTATCTCATATCCCCTTTGGGAGAAACAAGATCTATATAAAGACTTCTCCATAGTCCTTATGAACTATGCCTCTGTGATTTAGGACAGAAAGACAGGGCAAGCAGTAGCAATCACATGTGTCAGGTGGCATGGTAGGAAATCACTGCCGTGGTGCCGTCTGTCCTTAGTGGGTGTGTGTTCAGAACAGCTCATTCCCAGCTGCTGTAGCCCTTCCATTCTGTCCTGGGATTTGCATGCGATGCTGCTCATCAGATTTCAGTTGCTCTTGCCGGTGCTGGGAACCTGATTTCCTGATCTTCAACCCTGTGCTTCAGACCTGCCGGTGTTGTTGCAATAAATCCCTTTCAACTTCAGTCAGCCCATATGGTTTGTGTTGTTTTTAATTGTGGCCTAGGAGTAGTATCTACGTCACCACTGTTACCTAACACACCCCTGTGCTATCCAATATTACTTTTAATAGTCTCACCCTGTGCTATCCAATATTATTTTAGTAGTCTTACTATGTGCTATCTGGTGCCTTTATCTATTTCCATTCTTTGTGAAAAAAATCATAATTGGTATCATTTCCTCACTTTAGAGAAATTAGAAAAGAGGTGAATTTCTCAAGATTGCACTAACAAATATTGAACATGAGCACTAAATCCAGAGATTTTAGTCTAAAGGATTCATGTTCTATGAGACAATTAAAACCTAAAGATAATTGTGCTCCAATTTTAAGTACAGAGGTCACTTTAATAGTAATAATTACATGGTAAGACCTCCCTCCCCAAATCGGAGTCTATATGTGTTTCAGATTAAAGTTCCCCAAAGAACTATAATCTAAGAGGCTGTCAATTAAAACTTATTGTAGTTATAAACTTAATCCAGTCATAGTATATCCCTCAGCTTAAAGTTAGGATACTATAAATGATTACAGTTGTTTTTCTCCTTTTATTTTCTTTAATTCATTTTCTCTAGTGATAATTCTATGATATGCATTGCTTATGAAAAGTGTTTTCATATTTAAATTGCATTTAGAAATGCTTTATCAAAATCCACGTGACACGTGTCAGACTCATAGAGCAGCTTGACACTGCCCAGTCTCTCGCATTTTGTTTCTTACACTTTTCCATCCAGTTCACTTTATTCCTATCGGTCTGGTTGCGCCAGCTTCCTTCTTATGCATATAGATGGTAAGCAGACATCTAAAACCAGGGACTTTGTATTTTCCTTTCCTGGTTCCTGGTGGCTTTTCCTGGCTTCTGGGTCCCCCCCCCCACTAGTCTATCTCTTAATGCCCCTGGGTGATTCTGTCCCTGTGTGGATTTATTCCTGGGTAACTCTGTGACTTGCAATGAAGCTGTCCTTTACTTTTATGAAGGCTCCTTCCCTGTTCACAATTCTTTGATGGACTGAGGAAAGGAATCTGAGGGGAGGACAGCATCCTTTCCCATACACCTGCGTCTGTGCAGGAAGAGACAAAGAAGCAAAGGTGTTAAAATTCCCATCCTCTGTGCCGCTCTCTCCTTTGTGTGGAAGTTTTGTCCAGTCTTGATGGCCTATTCAGCAGATATCTACTGAGTCTTACTAAATATTCAGAAGCACTGAAAATTTCACATGCCATTTGAACTGATTCTCAGAACAATTCAAAGAAGATTGAGAAAGAATATCAGGATTCTTGAGAGATTAAATAGTTGCTTGGATCTGCACAGCTTATGGGGGAGAGGCAGGGACGAATACAGTCATGGGCATGGGGTTTTGTCCAAAACCAGGACTGTCTTATTGTCCTTTGTTATTTTAAGTTCATGCATTTGTGACATTACTCAAAAGTGCTTTATGGATCATCCCTTATCATGTATGCAGCAAAAGGTTTGTATGTTTTTTTCTTCCATGTGTTCTGGAATGTTCCAGAGTATTGATTTCGTTGTGCACAAGAATAAGCCTCCTTGGTAGTGCGCATCTCTGTCTTTTTTGAACAAAAGAACTAGAAATTTTGCCGTGATTCCCACAGAAAACAAACAGTTCTATTACTGGTTGAAGAAATACTACTATTTCAATAATAATAATAACCCATTAGAAATTTGATCCGGACCCAACCACCCCAGAGCCCCACGCGTCCCAGCGGCGAGCACCCAGGCCGACTGCGGCTTAGCCTGCGCCCCGCCCCGGACCCTAGCCCCTCGCACCCTCCCGCCCCTGCGCCTCGCCACCCCCCTAGGTCCCAGGTGAAGAATTCTGCCATTGAGCCAAGGAGCGAAAGAGCCCAGCCCAGCCCCCCGCCCCCCACCCGGGAGCCGCCCGGCCAGCAGCACCACGCACTGCGAGGCCCCTGGCTTTGCCCACGGGGCCCCGCCCCCCTCCAAGCCGACCCTCCCAGGTCGCAGGTGAAGAATTCTGCCATCAACATCAGACCCTCTGCCTCTCTGGCCCGGGGACCTACGCACGTGGTCCACAGAAGACACACTGCTACTCAGAATTCAATAGAGCCCAAAGGAAACTCAAGCAAAATTCTAAGGAACAAAGGGAACACAGGCCATACATCTGGACTCCACTACAATCATATATCACGTGGGCGAGATTCTTCTCATCCAGCCCAAAGATAAGTAAACTTTTTCTTTTCACCTTACTGATCCTTTAAAGTATCAATGCTGTAGATCAACTTTCTCATACAGCCACCCCACAACATACAACTCCAGGGAGTACACCACTCACCCCCATTTCACCATACTAAATCATAAAAGTGCACTACCAAACTAATATTCACCCCCTGGTACATAACCTGACTTAACTGACGTACTAACAGCCTAGTAGCCTCATCTAGGATATAACTAACACAAACATACCCAATCCAAGGCAAGCACTAGTAATAACTGGCAAGTGTAACAATACCAACTACGTCGATTCAGTGAAAACACACAGAAACTGAAAGGTCCTAAAAAACAAAACAACAATGTACAAGTCAAAGTGCAGATCCACGAGAAACAAAACCCAAGAAGACCAATCTCCTGCCGAAAGAATCAATCCCATAATGAGGGATTCCGACCAGAACAAATCCACAGAAAATAGCCATGAAAGCCAGACCCAACATAACACTTTCAGAGTATGATCATTACCATGATTAACTATGAAAGAGGAAATCCGAGAAGAGTTAAACAACCGTATCAACCACTTTGAACAGGAACACAACAGGCACTTGGAGGAGTTGAGAAAAACAGTTCAAGAAACAAAAATAGGTATAGAGCAATTAAAACAGTCTCAGGCAGAGTTTAAAATTGAACTAAAAGACAAGTTATCTTCAACCCAAAACTCAACAGAGAGTCTTATCAGCAGAACAAATGAGGCAGAAAATAGAATTTCAGATCTTGAAGACAAAGTGGGAGAATTAACCAGCTCAATGGAAGAGATTGTTAAAGCCAAAAAGATACTGGAGAGGAACATTCAAGAGATATGGGACACCCTGAAGAAGCCTAACATGCGCATTCATGGAATACCAGAACAAGAATCCCAAAATACCACACCGGGAAATATTTCAATTCATCATAAATGAAAACTTCCCACAACTAAAGAATGAGAGGCCTATCCAAATACAAGAGGCATTCGCACTCCAAACCAGATATGACCAAAATAGAAAATCACCACGGCAAATAATAGTCAAAAACACTCCACATTCAAGACAAGAAAAGGTGCTGAGAGCGTCAAGAGAAAAAAAAAAGCAACTCCCCTTTTAAAGGTAAACCGATAGATAATACAAAGGACTACACAATGGCAACAGTAAAAGCAAGAAGAAGGCTTGGAGAGACATACTTCAAGGAGTAGATAGCAAAAATGCCAACCCAGATTGATATATACCCCAGCAAAACTATGCTCAGGATTGAGGGAAAAAGAACCGTTTTCCAGCACAAGACAATTGAAGTTGGGGGATACAGGTCTACGAAACCAGGCCTTCAAAAAATCCTAGAAAATGATACTCAAGCGTGAGAAAGAAGAACAAGCGTATCCAGGAGGACAAAGGGATAATACCAGCAAAACATAAATATCAATCAACATGCTTACAAAATCTACTAAACATAAAAAATGTCCAGAATTAAAAGAATTGCTCCATATACATTAAATGTCAATGGTATTAACTCGACCGATTTAAGAGACACAGATTACAAACTTGGATTAAAAACCACAGTCCAACAATCTGCTGCCTTCAGGAAATCATCTCACCACAAAAGATAGGCACATCCTAAGAATGAAAGGCTGGTCCAAAATCTTGCAAGCTAATGGACCAGGAAACAGTCAGGGGGTACAGTTATGCTTTCAGACAAAGTGGACTTCAAACCAAAGAAAATCATAAGACACCAGATGGATACTACATTTTAGTCACAGGTACAATTCACCAGGAAGACTTCACAATACTGAACATTTATGCACCCAATACGGGCCCCTCCACATTCATTAAGAAACCCTACAGTGCCTAAAGCAAGAAATCACCCCAAACGATAATTCTTGGGACTTCAACACCGCCCTCCTCAACACGGGATAGATCAACAGGTCAAAAAGCTTAACAGAGACACTTTGGAACTTAATCAAACCCTAAAGAAATGGACCTTACAGATCTCTATTGAACTTTTCACCCGCGCACGAAAGAATACACATTTTTCTCAGCAGCACACGGAACTTTTTCCAAAATAGATCACATATTGGGCCACAAAAACGAATCTACACATATACAAAAAAGTCTATATTACAAATCCATAGTTATAAAAACAGCCTGGTACTGCTCCAAACAGGACACACAGATCAAGGATAAGGGTTGAAGACCCCAGATATAAGCCCACAAAAATACAGCCATTGATCTTTGACAAAGGGGCCCAAAGAATCCAATGGGAAAAGAACAGGCATCTTCAACAAATGGTGCTGGCGAAACGGATCTCCACATGAAGAAGATTAAAGCTGGACCCATATTGTCACCATTGTACAAGACTTAATTCCAAATGGATCAAGGACCTTGATATCAGGCCAGAGACTATAAAACTCATAGTTGAAAAGATAGGGAACTCCCTTGAGCTGATTGGCTAGGCCAACATTTCCTAAACAGGCAGGCATCCAATGCACAGTCACTGCTACCAACTCTCAACAGTTGGGATCTTGTGAAATTAAAGAGCTTCTGTTCAGATAAAGAGATTGTAACACGAGCTCAAGGCAACCCACAGAATGGGAGAAAATCTTCACTAACCACATATCTGATAGAGCGCTACTGTCCAGAGTGCATAAAGAACTTAGAAAATAAACACAAGGAAACCAATGGCCCCAATTAAAAATGGGCCCTGGAAACTTAAAAGAAATTTTACCAGAGATGAATTAAAATGTCTAACAAATATCTTAAAAAAATGCTCCACTTCTTTAGCCATCAGGGAAATGCAAATCAAAACCTCCCTGAGATACGTCTCACCCCGGTCAGGATGGCAAAAAATCCACAATACAAACAACAAGTGCTGGAGAGGATGTGGAGAGAGGGGAACTCTGCTACATTGCTGGTCAGAATGCAGGCTCATACAGCCACTCTGGCGAGCTGTCTGGAGATTCTTAAAGAAATTAAAGATTGAAATGCATATGACCCTGCTATTCCACTCTGGAATACCCCCATACAGCCGAGGTTCACCTCGATAGCACAAGCACGACCATGTTCATAGCAACCACTGTTTACAATAGCAAAGTCATGGAATCAACCTAATGTCCAACAGTTGACGAGTGGATAGAACTACTGTGGTACATTCTATACAAGGAGTCTACTCAGCCATCAAAAATGATGAATTACTGGAATTTGTGGAAATGGATGTCATTAGAAACAATTATATTAAGTGAAAGTATCCAAACCCAGAAAGTTAAGCACCGTATGTACTCCCTAATAGGTGGCTCCTAGTACCAAACTCACCCAGCCCACATTAGACACTCAAAGGTAAACCTATGTAATACAGTAATTGCAAGGATTGTGAACAGGAGGATGGGGTTTGGAGGGCCACACCAGACACAAGGAGAGAAGGGACCATGTTACAGCAGAGAAAATGGCCTCCAAGGAATGCAAGGGGTGACATTACAGTGCCCATCAGGATGGAGTGAAGGGCATTGCAGGAGCAGCAAACTTGCAAAGAAAATCAACAAACCACAATCCAGAACTTCAGAGACTCCATATCAACCACATAGAACTAAGCCAGCCTAATCTCCCCCCATCCTGAAGCTCAGGGACATTTGCGGAAGAGGGGGCGGTAAGATTGTAAGAGCAAAAGGATGAGAGGAGCAATGATTTGAAGATTCTCCACACTAGTTAGGGCTGAAGCAATCATAATAGGACTTTGCATGCCCTGCGCAATGTCCAACACACTATTGACCTACAAAGTCTAGCATTGGATAAAGGCACCAAGATCCTTGGAGGCAAGGGATTGACCGCCACAGTAGTGTTCCTATGCTTAAGGGGAACATGAGAAAGGGTTCAGGAAATGCCACTGGGTCCTTGTAGGTCATCAGAGAGGAGGACCAAGAGGAGAGTTAGGCATGCACAATAAAGGACTCTCTGGGAATTGGGAGGGAGGCACTGAGAGATGGGGAGGGAGGGAGGGGGAGCAGGGGGTTCGGGGGGGGAGGGAACTGGTCTACTTATTAAGTTTGTATGAGCAGAGAATAATAATAAAAATATTAAAATAAAAAAAAGAAATTTGACCCGGAAAGAGAACCATGTTTGTTCACAGTTGATGGATGATTGCACAGTTTTGAATTTTCCCCAAGACAATAACATCTGAGAGATTTACTATTCAAGAATATACTAGCCATATTAAGTAGGGATACTATCTAAGTTGTTCATTACAATATATCTAACATTTTGTACAGTATACCCTCTTTGTAAGTATTTGCTAATGAACTAATCAATATGTATGTAAACATTATACCTGCAAGGATTTTTTATCATTTAAGTTTTATAAAAGCATACAAGTAGATGGAACTTTGAACAGTAATACATGGGGGCAATTCTGAAATAGACTGTTTTTTAAAAAAATACTATTGCACTTATTTATTTGAAAGAGAGGGAAACAGAGAGAAAGCAGGGTGGAAGAGCGAAAGGAGGGGTAGAGAGAGAGAGAGAGAGAGAGAGAGAGAGAGAGAGAGAGAGACCATACACACAGTGGCTCACAGGCTGGGGTCACAGGACAGCTTTTGGAAGTCAGTTCTCACGTTCTACTTCATGGGCCTCTGGGGATCAAACACTGAGGTCACTAGGTTTGCACACAGACACCTTGCCTGCCAAGCCATCTAGTTGGCCCTGACAACTCTTGTTTCTTTCAGTGCATTTTCAACCTCTGTTCACAAGTCTCAGTAAATTAGCTTATATTACAGTGGAATATCAAGATATTCTAAAAGCAAAATTTCCAATTGGAAACCTGTCCACAGGATTTCCTCTGTAGTGGGCATCCACAAATCACTTAGATTGCCCAGGTATTGTGAATCTAAGTACTCTTCAGAGAAAACCATCCTAATAGCCTTGTTTTATTGTTAGTACAACCATCAGGAATTATGGTCAGTCCCTTGTTGAAAAATGCATGAGACGAGATAATAAAAAGTGAGAATTGTACAATAAATCATTGTGACCAGGTATGGAAGCAATAAACATAGATCAACCCAAAGGCCAGCACATTGACTGATGGCTTCATCACGGCTCTTTTCTCGGGGCACAGTCTGTTCATCTGTTTGCTGGACATGTGCCATTGCAGAAAACAGAATCACTCTGTTTATATTTTTATTTTTGCTGATTTTTTAAAATATTGCAGCAACTTGAGTATAGATTAGTGATATAAAAAGCTCACATCTCAACTATGTAAAATTACAAGTCTTATTTAGGTATGATACTCATTTTTTTCATTTTAAACATTTCCTGTACCACCCCAGTTATTCAAATACTAGCACATCGTTCAAATTTTAATATTGAAAGTTTGGGGGCTTGAATTCAAATGTGAAATGAATGTAAATTGTGACAACTGAAATAGACTCGCAGGAATACGTTGAATAGCATTTCAAATCCCTGGAAGTTCCCACTCAGTTCAGTGGAAAAAGAGAAGGCATTTAACTTAATAAGGAAGCCTCGAAGAGGAGCTAACTGGACTTGTGGGAAGCCGCCTTACCGGATTCTGTAGGCAGCAGATGACAAGACATCGCAAATGTGTTACGTTCCTCTGTTCCCTTTAGTGTTGGTTATAAGGCTAATTTAAAAGTTTTATGGCAGAGCAAACTAACAGAGTTGGAATCATTGAAACTTCGTGGCACCTGGAAAAACAAAAGGGAGCTTTTCCTTAAAGCTTTGTATGAGAGTACACAAATTGAAAGTGTATAACTTGATAAGCTTTGACATATCTGCTCAGCCATGCCTATCCACTATCAAGATACTCAATATATACCTTACAGCAAAAACTTTTCTCATATTTCCCAAGAAATCATTAATACATTTTCTGCTACTAGGTTTTGGTTTGTCTTTCCAGATGTTTATGCAGTAGAAAGATGGAGTGTATACTCCCTTGGTCTGTCTTCTTTGATTAAGCATAATCTTTTTTGGAGATTAATTCATGCTTTAAATGTGTTGATGGTCCACTCCCTTTTACTCCTGAATGTAACTGGTGTTACAGGTAGTTTATAATATGTCTATCAATTCCCTTGTTATCATATATTTGAAGGTCATAACTAAATATAACTGTCATGAATAGTGCTATTTAACTCTTCAGTAGGATGTGCATTTTCATCTCTGATGCGTAAGTACCTATGAGTAGAATGGCTAGGTCATTTAGTAACTACTTTTTCTTCTTAAAGAACTGCCACTTATTTAAGTGAATGTAGCATTTTTACAACCTTAGCATCAATATAAGAGTCCAAATATCTACATACTTGTCAGCATTTGGTACAGTCAACTTTCAAACTTCAGCTATTCTGAAGGTATGCAGTGGTTGCCTACTGTACTCTTAAAAATATTTTATTTATTAGAGAAAAAAGAGAGAGAGAAAGAAAGAGAAGACAGAAAAAAAACCAGATCAGCTTCCCTTTCCACCATGTGGGCTCTTGGCATTAAAGCCAGGTGACCAGTTCACATTAGCTCCTTTACCTGCTGAATGAACTGTGTCATGGCTCAGCCTGTTACAATTTTAATTTTCACTTCCCAAGGACTGATGAAGATTAGATATACATTTATAGATTTAAAGTTCTTACTAGTTTAAGAGTTACTCACAAGTCTTCTAAGTATTTTAAAATTATATTTGTATTTTTCCCATTTTCAAGTGTATATGGGGGTAGAGGAGGGTGTGTACATGTGTGTTTCCACAGGCACACATATATGTGGGTATGCACAAGTGTGCATGTGCCAGCACCAGGAATCAACTAAGATCCTTCTGCCATGTAATTATTTTTGAGATTACAGTGTCCAATCAAAGCTGAAGCTAAAATCAAACCCAGATAGAGCTGGCTGGCCTCCATAAACAGCTTGCTCTGGGGGTTTCCAGAGTCTTCTGATGCTAGAATTACAAGCAGTCCATGATGCCAACCCAGCATTTCCATGTGAGATCTGGACATTAAACCTTGGGTAAAAGTTCTAATTAATAAAACTAGGTGGTGTTAGCTCTTTTAATTGTTCATTTTCATCTTCAAATTCTACGTTCCTTTTATTTCAGGGTGATTTAGGAATCAATGTTTAAATTTCAATTTCCATTGTTGGTGTTATTTTGAATTTATTTTTTATTTAAGAAGAACCTTTTACCATGAAACAGATCTCTGTATACTAAAGATTCCAATACTCCCACAAATGCTTCTTTTTTTTCCAGCAAAACAAGACTTCCATGTTGTTAGTCATACTCCACGCCAAAATATTCGCTATCCTTATGTTACTTTAAACAAAAATGATTTCTTTGCATGATTGAAGCAGTCAGATTTCAATATCTGGCAATTCACTGACAATCTGCAGAAATAAAATTGATCTTTGTCAGCCTTCCATGTTGCACATATGCTGATCTCACAAGTAATTCTAAAAGCTTGCTTTGGAAATGTTATCAAATGGAATCAATTAACTTTTGGTGGCTACAAATAGCTTTGTTTCTGCCTTGTCTTTTCCAGACAGGATGTCTTTTACTTTCTTTCCCCATGTCTTCACACTCCACCTCTGTCCCCTACACACATGCATGCACACACACACACACACACACACACACACACACACACACAAACCTAGTACAAGTGGAATCTTTATGAGGTGGACTTTTGCTGAAGGAGCTATGTTCCTGGAGGCAAAGTCTTGAGGTGTGATAACCTGGTACCTCTCTCTCTCTCTCTCTCTACTTACTCTTACTCTCTTGTTTGTTCTACCTCACTCTCTCATTCTCTCTCACTCTCTTTTATGGATCTGACTAAAACGTAACAGCTGACATTCTGCTCCTCTTGCCATGTGATCTCTGACGCCACCATGTGTTCCCTGGCAAGATGCACTCGCGAACTTCGGCAGCTGAAGACTAAAATAATTAGCCCTTTTCTTCCTTAAGTTGCTTTGGGTCAGGCATTGTGAATGAAGCACAGACAGGGAACCACTGCATCTCCCATCTCCTGATAATTTCTCCCAGACTTTTATTATGAAGGCAAGTTGAACTTTCGACAATTTCTGAATCTGCTAACATGATTATATGATAATTTCTGTCCTTAATTTTATTTGCATGGTGAGCTGCATGTGTTGAACCAGCCTTGCATTCCTGCAATAAAACCTAGTTGGTCATGATGTATGATGTTATCAATGCGTTTTGAATTTGATTTGCAAGCAATTTGTTCATCGTGAAAATTGGTCTATAATTTCTTTTAAGAGTGTATGTTTATCCAGTTGTGTTATCAGGATAACACTGGCTTCATGGAATTAATTTAGTAGTACTCCTTCCCTTTCTGTTTTGTAGCATGAGTTTAAAAAATGTTGGCATTAGATCTTCCACAAATGTCTGATAGAATTTAACAATGAATTCATATGGTCCTAGAATTTTCTTTGTGAGACTTAATTTCTGTATCAATCTTATAGCTTTTTATGAATCTGTTTTAATTATTTATATTTTCTGGTTCTAATAGGTATGTCATATGCATTCATAAATATTTTTCATTTCATGTTTGCTCTCTAAATTTTTGCAATATATAGTGTTCCTTAATGACCTTTTGAGTTTTATTGGTGTTTGATGTAACAATTCTCTTTCATTTTTAATGTTATTTATTTGAATCTATTATCCCTTTCTTTTGGCTAGTTTGAAAAAAGGTTTGTCCAAACTTTTTAAAATTTTTGAAACTAACTCTTTGATTGCTGATGCATAATGTTCTTTTAGTCTTTATTTCTTTAATTTCTCCTGTATACTTTTATTTCTTGCTATTTTAACATTTCTTATATATGCTGGGTTTGGAATTGGCTTCTTGTTTTTCTGGACTGTTAAAATACCTCATTGGATTATATCTTCAGGATTTAAACTGCTTGAAAGTGTCCCAGAGTTCATTAATGTTTATTCTATTTCTTTTCTGATATTATTTTATAGTAAATGTATTGTGGATATTTTATTTATATAGGTCTTATGTACTCAACTACTCAGTCTGTCACCAAACTATTAATTTGTGTATTTTAGATATTGTTTTCTTGTCTAAAAGTTTAACTTAGGGTTTTGACAAAAGTTTAATACATTCATAGTAAAATTACAGTTTTGAAGTCCTTATCTGCTAAATTTTAAGGTCTGTGGCAGTTCTGTATCGACATTTGTAATCATGTGCAAAAGCTAGGCATTTAGGCCCTTTAATACTTTGGGAGAGTTTTTCTCTCCTATACTTTTTTTACTTGCAGTGATCGGTGATGTGCTATGGAGTCTATGAAGGCCATAGGTATTTGCGACTATGTCCTCATATTCTATTCTGTTCTGTGAGCTTTAACTGCCTCTGCGTCCTTAGAGTCTTGGCTTTGTCCCCTCAATTCATTTTGTTTCTGCTTGTATTTCTCTACTTAGAGCTGTGTTGTGACCCGAAAACTCTTTCAGCAATACACTGGAGCAATCATAGGATTCACCTCATTCGTTTCTTGTTTCTCAAGAATCTCTATTTTCATTGCCTGATGTTCAGTGTCTTGAAAAATGCCATTTCATGCATTTTGTGACTAAATTGGATGTTACAGGTGGGAGAGTATAAGTGATCCTTGCCATAACATGTTGGCTAGAATAGCAAATTTGTCCATGAAAAGGGTTCTTCTTAAATATTATTTCAAATACACCATCAGTTTAAGGTCTCCTGATATACTTTAGGTAGATTTCTTGCCTTTACATACTCATGCATTCATTCATCCATTTCTTGTTCAGCGCTTGGAATCTGTAAGTATATATTTAGAAGCAAAACTAATTTCATTCCTTTCCTTAATGTAGTTTATTACCTAATAATGAAAATCCTCAGATTCAAAGAAAATGGGATTTTGTCCTTGAGCCTTTTTTTAAAGATGTGAATCAAACTTTGATATTTTCTTAAATATAATGAGCTGAATGTTGCTTACTAATCTGTGTCTCTAGTGAGGGTGATGTACAGGGAAAATTCTTGAGATGTTTGAAGGAAGAAAGTGGAGCAGTAACTACAACTCAGCTCTTTGCTTTCTCATTACTTACATACTTGCTGATCTTTGTCTAAGTATTTAGGTAATGGGCCTGAAACATCTATACCTTACTTTGACTTCTAAGTGAGCTACATATATTCATTTTTATGCTGAAAAAAAATGAGATGTCTACAGAATAGTTATAATACCAGAGGTAGATGACACAAACTGAAAAAGCTTTGCTCTGTTTTGCTTCTTGCGAACAGTCCAGCAAACTGTCATTTTTTTCTCTTTATACACATCCTTCCTTCTCACAGGACACTGAGAAAGCAGTTCTATATATCTTGCTAAACTTGCCTAGAGGCTGTCTGAGATTAGAGTACAGAATCTAGGTACCTTCTAGCCTCAACCCTATTCTTAACCATAATTTCAACATAACAGGAAAAATCCCTCATGATCCTATTACATTTTATCCTAAAGGCAATGAAGAAATACTTCGTTGAAGGATTTCTTAAGATGGGACATGATGTAGGATTTGCATTGAAAGAATTATTTGTATTTCCTATATGGAAATTCATAAGGAAGTTATGCATCAGGATGACTTGTTAAGATACTGTTGGAATAATGCAGGGGTCGGGGAGTAGGCATGACATTTTAAAAAAAGGCTTTAGGAAGCTGATTTAACAAAAATTAATGTTTGATGTATTTTGTTTTATGAGTATTTGCATATTGAAAAAAATAGGATGGGAAGAACAGAGGAAATTGCTTATTAGAGGCATTTTGGGTGTGATGATTTCAAGAAGGAAAGTTATTTAATGACAGATATGCCTGTCCAGCATCTCTCATGAGTTCAGCAACACTTTACTCTAAAACAGATCACATAGTCCTGTGCAGTGTGTCCTAGACATCAGCACTTCTGTATCCTAGAAATCTTGCTTTTAGAATTGTGCTATGCTGACCTCGCCAGAACTCTCTGGAACACCTTCTGTATTGTGTCAAGAATACTGAATAAATGATATACACACTAAGTTTGAAATGCTCTACAAACTTGCGGCAGGATTCAAGAAACCCTAAATCACATCCTGCTCTCCAAACCCTTTTAAGTGAAAGAGGAGATAGTTGGCTCTGGAAATGCTCAGAATATGCCCACCCCACTCTCAAGAGCATGAAGGGGAAGCTTCGCATTTTTCACACTTATTACCTTCCAAGTACTATTTTAGCCTCCTCTGACTTGTCGGAGCAGGTGGGACTCCTGACATCTTATCACCACTTGTAATTTCCAAGTATCACAGCAGCCACGGCTGTCAGTGGGATTTTCCAAAGCATTTGGCAGAAAGCAGACTTTGCACAACTCCAGCAATGCTAATAATAAAAGGCCTCCCTTTGGGCTGCCTCGGAAGCAGATGTAAAATATTATGTAGTTATAACTAGATTAAAGAAGTTTCTTTCTGAGGAACATGTTTCCACTTTTATTGTAATTTCCCCACACTAATAATGAACATAGGATAGATGAGACAATTTATGTCACCAAATGCTTTTAATGAGCACAAGGGTAAGCATTGGGCTCGCAAGTGAAATGGCCTGCTTTCAGTTAGACACAGTCATCGCTGGAGAGCAACAGTTCATTAGCGCTGCATCCTGCTGAGATCACTTGTGAGCGCCTAGCACTATAACCATTCACTACTGATTGACGGGTGTGTAAAGGAAAGCAACTGACTACCTGCTTCATTTCTCAGTTTTCCCCAGCTATGTAAACGGCACATAATGCTCCACATGGTTTTGCATGGTCAGGCTGGTTCTCCAACCAGCCATGTAACTTTTTCTCACTTCATGTAACATGTCAAGGTGACTCCTCGTCCCTTGTATGTGCTTCCTTTGCCTACATCACCCTTTCTCCTTCTGTACTCCATCCCTTTACTTAGGGTCTGAATCCAAGTCCCAGATTCTCATGGAACAGTCAAGACCACATTACCTCTATCTTGCAGTTAAAGCAAGATGTCTTAAGACACTTTAATTTTTTTTATTGTACTACAGAGATGACTCAGGGGTTAAAGTCTGCCTCACAAGCAAAAGCACCTGAGTTCAGTTCCAGATCTCACTTAAAAGTACTAAGTGGATATGGTGGTGTCCTTTAATTCTGACTATGGAAGGTGGGGCTTGGGAAAACCTAGAGCAAACGGTGGTAGGACAATCCAACATGATTCCTGCTGTCACCTTTGGGCGCCCACAACCACACTTACTTATTACCTCTCTCTCTCTCTCTCTCTCTCTCTCTCTCTCTCTCTCTCTCTCTCTCTCTCTCTCTCTCACACACACACACACACACACACACACAATATTTTTATTGAGTTTGTTCTTTGGCAGTTCCACACTTTGACAATTTCATACGTTTCTTTTCCTCTTGTTTTGTCTTTCTCTGCCACTATTACTATTACTAAACATGCTCCAGAAGTAACTATATTACATAGTATTTTTTGTCTTGTTTTGAAACCTACTATACTTTAACCAGACTCATCTGTGTGACCATGGATGTATTCACTGTATTCTGGTATAGTTCACTGTACACACTGTAGCCTGGTATACTTCTCAGTTGGCACAATGGTGAAGAATTAAGTCATGTTTTCTATTGATAATGGTTCATGGCTCCTCTTGGTAAGGAGCACAAAATAGACGCTGACAATGATCTGAGATTTGGTCCAAGTGATTCAAGCAGGTATTTTCTTTATTCTGAGAGCTGTCTTGCACTAAAAGAATAGAATTTAAAAACAGAGTCTGATGTAAGTAAAGAAGGAAAAGTCTTTGAGAGTATTTAGATTTTGGTGTTTTAACTGAAATATCTCTGAATCATCAGTCACATATATTCAGCACAAACAAAGGTATTGATTTACAGCTTCCATCATTCAAAAAATAAGCTGACATGTGTGCGTGTGTGTGTGTGTGTGTGTGTGTGTGTGTGTGTGTGTGTGTGTGGCACTATTCTAGACTCCGGAAGTGTAATGATGTCAGCAAACAGGTCATTTTATCACCAGAGGGGATCATCAGTGAATGCTTACATGAGATCACTCCACACATACTATTCAATGAGACGGTAAGAAGACCTAGTGTGGTACATAGAGAGGGTAAAATGGGGGCGAATGTGGAGTACTGCTCTGGTTTAGGTTCATGAAAGACTTTTCAAAGAAAAGGTAACATTGCAGCAGTACCAAATGATAACAAAGAACCGCCACCTCTTCTTCCTCTTTCCTTCTCTCTCCCCCTTCCCACCCTCCAAATTCCTACAAACTACTCTCTAGTTTAATCGTAATGAAACGTGCCTCATCCCCCACCCCCCGCCACTACGCGTTGGCACAGCGGCATCATAACTACTAAGGGGACTTGTGCCCGTGAAGGAGCAGCGAATGAGGGGCTTTAGGGTCAGGCAGACAGACATAGTATTGGGAAGAAGGAGCCTGCTTCAACCTTCAGCTATGCTGGTGGAGCAGAAAGGAAACAACGAGATTAGCGGGAAGAAATATGAGTGACAAAGAGGTTTATTCCTCCTGGGTAAAAGTGAAGTTTCCAGAAACTCTTATTTCGGCCTCCTGGCTTGAAACACTGCATGGTAACTTTAGTATCCAAACTGCATCATGTAGTGGATTCAGCAGTCCAGTTTCAAGGTAGACTGCTCCTCACCGAGTGTAGCCTGCCCTCTTAACAACACAGTCATATGGACTGGCAAAATTTACTTGTTAAAGCTTCCCTTAATATATTGATTCAATATGATTTCTCTTATTGCTTAGACACATAAGTTTATACCTTCCTAAGGCAGCTTCTAGCCAGTGAGCAGCTAAATGCTGTTTAGCAGCTTAGCCATCGTGCTTCTTGCTCTCGGGTTTTCAATTTCACCCCACTCTTCCCAGATAATTGTAAGCCAGGATCTGTCCTCTTAAAGTGGCTTGAATTGCCTTCCTTTGTTTCCTCTACTAAGTGCAGAGCACTTCTTTTCTACTCTCTTTGACTTAGGTGAGATTTTTTATTTCATTACAGGAATTGACAAGACTATTTCAAACCTAAGAGGAAGAGAAATAATGTGTGTAAAAGATTTAGTGCATTCTTCATGAAAATCAGTAGAGAAACTCTAGAGAAACTCAGAGTGTTCTAAGACAGTACTGGAGCTACCTTGGCTTTGAAATTATTTATATTAACAAAACAGCAACACAATGGGCTAGTGTGATACCTCAGTGAGTAGACCCCCTACTTGCAAACTTCGTGACCAGGTTACAATGCCTGGAAACCCATGTGGTGTATATGTGCATGTGTACCCTTCTCTCCCTCTGTCTCTCTCAAATGAATAAATAAGATATCATCAAATATCTCATAAAATTAATTTTAATAATAATCAACATAATTATAAGAACAGTGACAGTCTGTGATATTTAGTGAATGTCTGATATATACCAGGCACCAAACTAAGGGTTTCATATATGTTTCACACCTGTATTTTCCCATACCTTCACAAATGACAACATTTGTCCTGAACAGGCTGGAAGATGGAGTGTATTTTATGACCCTGCTGGGTCTAATAAACACATCTTGGGTGAAGGTCACCCCAGACAGAAAATTGTTATACATTGTTGGCTGTCAGTGGGATTGAGGGGCACTACTAGTGTGTCTGAGGTTGGTATCAGGTATACTAGCCTGCTAATCTGGTATCTTCAACTGTGAGAACTATACAGCCTTCAGGAAGGAGGCTGATAGTGATCTAGTGTAATAAAGCCGGGACTCTCCTACTGCCAAAAGAAAATTGCCACATATGCAATTTAAGGAGCATTCTTTGAAATGTTTTCTTGCTTTAAGACAACCAAAATATCATTTCTCAGTTCTATTGCCATTTTCACATTTTCGTTTGAAGGTACATACAGGTCACTAAGTGAGAGGTGAGAGGATTAGTTTATTCCATATTAGAAAAGTCTTAACAAGTGTTTGTTATTGTTTATCATATTCTCACATCTAAGTATCACCACTTGCAGAGATTCTAATTTCATTGGTCTGGGGTGTAGCCTGAGCATTAGGATTTTTCTTACCATCTCCCAGCAGCTTTGCAAATAGAAGAATCACTCCATTATAGTGAGTTTTTGAGTGTAAATAAATAACAGATCATTATAGAGAAATGTTTGCTCAATTTCTTTACTTGAAAATGGTATATTTCAATTATTTCTTTGTCTTGTGTAGGAAATGTCTTTGTGTAGAAAATGGTATTTCAATCATTTCATTGTCTTGTGTAGGAAAGGAATCTAAGGAGTGAAACACAACCCAAAGCCTCGCTTCATAAGTTGGTAGGTCGATGACTACTCAGACCATGAGTCTGAAGGTGGGACAGGGCAGCAGTTGGAGAAGACAGAGGGTCATTTGACTCACCTTGCTCCCCTCAACTGCAACCAGGACCAAGTTAATTCAGTGTCCTACTTCCGGACACACACATGTAGCTCACCAAAGCAAATGGACGAGCTACTGACAGAAGGTTGGAAGAAGTTGGTGGTTAGGTGTTTCAGCTGCTCTCTTAAGTGATTCCAGAGCTAAGGCTCATCACGTGGGTATATCTGAGGCCAATGCATGACACCACAATTAGAACCTAGCTCTGCCTTAAGATCTACACCTAGAACTAAGGACTTTTTTTTCTCTTTTTTATTTATTTATTTTTTTCCCCAATCATACAAGCTCAGCAGGTACCCCGGTCCTCTTCCTCCCTCTACTCCTCCTCAGTCCCCCTTGCACCCGTCCCCCTTTTCCCTTTCCTTTCACCCCCTCCCCTTCTCCCAGTACTTCAGTACTTCCCTCTTCCCCCCTCCCATCCCCTGGAGCATCCTTTTGTGTGAATGCAAAACTACCCTCTGAGTCCTCCACTCTAGTGAGGTGTAAGGACTCTTTCTTGTGTTCCCCTTTAGTAAGGAAACACTATTGTGACTGTTAATCCCTTATCTCTAAGAATCTTACTACCTATGATCCATGCTAAACTTTGGAGGGGTCATTGACATGTCAGTCATTATGCAGGTCATGCAAAGTACAATTATGGCTATTGCGGCCCTAACTTGTGTGGAATATCTTGCATATCGTTGGTCCTCCCCATCTTTAGGCTCTTACAATCTCACTGCCCCCTCTTCCCCAAGTTTCCTTGAGCTTTAGGATGGGGAGAGATTTGGCTGGTCTGATTCCAGGTGATTAATGTAGGGTCTTTGGTGTTCTGAATTATGATTTGTTGTTGTTTTCAGTTTTGCTGTTCCTGCACCATCCTTGGCTCCATCCTGATTGGTGTTAGAGGTCACCTCATAACCAAAGAAAAAAGGCTGTTTAAATGGAGATCTTTCTATAAGAATAGATTCAAAGTTAGATGGAATAGGAGTAGGAGACCGCAGTGTCCCATTTGCAGGATGGTTACCATCTCTCTGCCAGTCTCTATACCCTCCTTGATTATTGAGATCAAACCTCCTCAGTTGCAAGTGACCAGGAAGGGAAGTGAGTGAGCTTCACCAGATGTCTCACTAATTACTTGTAATACTTGATGGTGACCTATTTTCTCTACTGAAGCATGATCCCCTCTCTCCTTATTAGAACTAAGGACTCTTCCACCTGACATTTTTACGTGGGACCTGGGATTTGAACTCAGGACCTCCTGCTTGCAAGACAGAGTTTTAATCTCTGAGCCGTCTCTCCAGCCCCAGAACTAAGGACTCTTAAGAACAATACGGAAGCCACTAAATGGTTTCCAGAGACTGAGAAGGTGTGACTTAACAAGCCATGTGTCATGATTCTTTCATTCAGTTAAGAACTAAGTTTCAAGGACTCACGGCGAAGGCACCCTTCAAGGTTCTGGAAAAAGAGTAGTGAACAAAGAAGCTTTGTTGTCATTCTTAAGTAATTTTCTGCGCAATGGAAAAGGCATGCTCACAAACCATGGACACTGATGAAGTGACACAGCTGTGATAACATTGAGGAATCTGTGTGAGAATTGAGCAACCCAGGATGATTCCTGAAGCCACCCTTGGACCTCCACAGGCACACACACTCAAGTGCCCTCTTCTATATACCTAAATATAAACAGATATATGGTTGGTTGCAAACAAAATAGGTATGTTTGATTCTAGGGACATAGATGGAGAGTACTAGGTGAATTATAATTATTATAATTTGAATACCTGGAAAATAGGAATATGATATTCCTTGATTATAAATATTATTTTGTGGGGACAAAAGCAATTTTATATAGGAAGCATTCATGACAGTTTCAGATACAGAGAAAGTCAGGGTCCATTAGAGCATCCTTCTTATTCTGGAAGTTATCAATAGTAATCTTAAAAAAGGTGTCAAGGGTACAGATAATGTAGTCCTACTGACCCTGGATACCTAGGCCATTTGATTTTTAGTAAGACTCCATGTCTTGAGTCTGGCTCAGTGATTGGCTTTGCAAGGCTCAGTGATTTGCTTTGCAAGCTTAAAAAGCAAGTCGGACAGTGTGTACTATACAAGTACCTTATGCATACTACTTCACAGAGCCTCGGGAACAGCCACATAGAACCTTTCCTGACTTAGGAATTTGGAACTTACAGTTCAGCAAGATTAGGCAATTTGATCAGTCAGGAAGGGGTTTCTGGAAGACAGAGCTCAAAAACCAAGTCGTTGATATGTTTTGAAGCTTTCCTTTTTCAATTTTCACATTTCGAGACAGGTGTGATTCTGCCAACTTTCTAGGTTGGTTGATGCAACCTAGAGATGCAATTAAATTGCACTTCTAAAGAATATCTATAGGCTGTGCCAAATATACAGGCAGGTTTGAAAGCTTCTGTGTGCTGTTTTCTGTGAAACGACTGGATTGAAAGTTTTGGAATATGAATGTTCAGTGTCCTGACAAGGACTAGAGAGGTACATTTGCTAATGTTTCTTCGCCTCTGTCCTGTCTGAGGTGATCGACTTGGAATGACACCTTTTAGTTTCCAGTCTGTGACTTCAAAGCTGTCGCCGAAAAGATAGATATTTGAAAACACTGCAATTTGAGACTGACATCCATGCCAGGAGCCAAACTTTATAACTTCAAAAATATCTTCATGGAGACAAAGTCCCAGCTAAGGTCATAGTCTGTAGAAATTTGAAGAGAAACCATTTTCTCAGGTTATATTGCAGGCAGAAGACAAAACAATTTAAAGAAATAGTAGAATTTCCCAGACTACTTGGGATCCACCAAGTTCATATTCAAATTGAAATTACATGAGCCAAAAAAATGAATTGTTTTAAATGAAGCTGACAGCAAATGAGGAGTTAGCAGAGAATCCATTCTTTCTTTTCAGATTTAGACATGTAGATAGATTTCCGAATGTTTTAGACATGGTCTAGATTTGCTGCGTGGGGATCTGGAAGTACACAAATACTCTGGGTTATCCGAAGAGCAGTAAAAGGGTATAGAGACTCAGCAGCACATGTGCACACAGACTATCACATTTGCTTTTCTGGACTTGCATATTATTGGAGGACGAGTTGATGTTGATGTTACTGCTGCTTGTGGGCTGAGGTGGGATTGGGTTTGATACTGGGCCCAATGGGTGATATCTTTTCACCATTCAGAGTCAGGTTTCAGTGGCATATGCCTGTATTTCTAGCACCTGGGAGTATGAACTGGACAACTGCCTATGGTGGGTGGGACTAGACCCTGAACAGATGAATAAAATACTGACAGCCAGTTGAGGAAGTTGGCATCCTTGTGTACACTTGGCCAGATATGCTGCTGGTCTGGCAAGAAGGATGGTCCCTCTCTCAGCCATTATGTAGAATATTATGGTATAGCCATTTCCCTCAACCTACTATTAGTGCATGCTCTCCCGTCGAGCTGGACTGAGAACCGGGCTATCAGTAAGAAAAAAAATTTCTTGTTCCCTTAAGTCATTTGATGGTTATTTATCAGCAACCATGCAGGTGAACTACAATAGTGTCCTTCCTAGAGACCCAGCCTACATACCGTCATCAGATTGAAAAGCCAGTTCAAGCGTCCTCTACTATGTGGGGGCTTCCAGGGATCAAACACAGGTAGCCACATTTGAGAGCAGATGCCTTGTCCCCTGGGCTCTCTTGCTGGCCCAGCTACCAAATGTTCTAATGATTCTACCCACTCAACAAAGGAGAGTACTTAGCCATAGTCACCTCATGATGTGGAGAATGATGTGATGAGGGTCTAAGGAGATGGCTGAGTGTTAAAGTCTTTACTTCATGAGCAAAGGGCTCCCCAGAGACCATGCAATAATGTCAGGATGGTGCGGCGGTGCTTGTGCAGTTCTAGTCTTGGAAGGCAGAGTTTGTGAATCCACATAGCTAGCCAGACTAGCACTAATGGATGCTTCGGTTTAATTAGAGAAACAGGCTCATGGTCCAAAGGTGGAAGAGTGGGAAATTCAGCGCCCACGTAAACAGATGCTCTGGATGCTCTGGAGAATGGGAGGGAGAAAACAGGAAGCACCAAGAGAGGAGGGGGAAGAGATGTGCACAGTAATACCCAAAGGAGCATGAAATTGACAAGAGCTATAATCAATTGTCCCCATTTGAGCTGACTGGCCTAGCTCTTGTTTGTTCATCAGCTTTGCAACCCTGTGGTTAAACGATGGCCAGGCTCAATTAGAAGACAACGATGACTTTACCAGGTTCTTGAATGGTTTACTGATATGGATGTATTTGAACTGATAACTAAGGATGGTAAGCATTTGAGGGAGAGGAAGTGGAGGGTCTGGACAGAGGAGGGAGTCGTGGAAGCAGTGTGGGTTTTGAGTCAAGGCCAGTAATACACACAGAGAGATTGGTAGGATCAAAGCATGGTGAGGGATTCTCCAAGTCATCTATTATATTTACCTTTTTTCTTTAAGTTAAAGTAATGAATTTCTTGACTATTTCTCAAGTTTCCTCCTAAATTATGCAGCATAGTCCTTACTGGACATTAATCTAGGCTGTGATAGACATAAGGCAGATAGACGTGATAGTAATCTGTGTCTGAGAAGCCAAGGGCTAACAGAGCCAAGTCAATGTCTCCCCCTCAGTAAGTACTGAGCAAACAGTAAGTGCTCAGGATGAATAAGGTCAGTGGGGAAGAATGATGTGATCAGTGTGTTGGAGAGCAGTAAGCTTAAGATGCTCATTTTCATGTAATGATACCACTTCAAGAAGAGCAAGAGAACAGCGACTTGAGTTGGTCCTTGGTATCTTTCCTACATTGCACTCATTTTCTTGCATTGAAACTACAACTCAGGACCCTTCTTAATTCTCTATGGCAGAGATCCAGAATGTAAAAGGTTTCACCTTATGATTTGACATACCTTGTTTGAGTTCATGTTCTGATAAATCAGAATTTTTAGGGTGGTGTTTATAGTCTGAGAAGATGGCTCAGTAGTTACAACACTTGTCAGCGAATTAGAATTTGACCCCATATTCCATGCAAAATGCTAAGGGCATGTGATGGTCCTACCTGTAATTCAGACTTGGAAGTTAGATCTCTGGAATCTTCGGAGAAATCTGGTTAACCAGACTACAGTTCTGGGTTGATTAGAGACCTTATCTTAAAAGGAGGGGGGATGCTGAAGAGATGGCTCAGAAGCCAAGACTTTGCCTCAAAAGCAGAAGAACCTGAGTTCGGATCCCAGGTCCCAAGAAAAACATCAGACAGAAACATCAGCAGCTTGCACTTTTGGCTCTGGCTGGGTGGAGCATGGGAAACCCAGAGCAAAGCAAAAAGGAGGTAAAGCAATCCAAGGTGACTCCAGAAATCATCCTTGATCCTCCACAGGGACACACCATGCACTCTGATATATACACACACACACACATACACAAACACACACACACACACACACACACACACACACACACACACACACACTCCACATATTGTTTATCCTCTGCTAAGAAAAGAAAAAATAAATAAAATGAAAGATTAATGAAGGATGAAGGATGAGTCCCTGTATCAACTCTGGGCCTCCACGTGCAAACATACACACACATTCACATATGTCTGCACACTCCTTGTGCCCAGTTACATGCAAGAACATGCATATACCCATGCACCCAACACATATGCATACATATGAAAATGGGACAAAAGCTTATTTATGATAATCCTTGATTTGATCATTACGATTATATTAATTTATTCTTCCAATATTTTTAGGCCTTTCTATTACCTAGCAAACATTGATAAGATTGATAACATAGGTGAACAAGACAGATATGTGTTTCCACGGAGATTATATGATATGAAATAAAGAAAAAACAAAAGTGTTATTGACATTATTATTGCTACTGATATTATAATGGACAATGTAATGACATGTTTATTAATGCTACAAATAATAAAAAAATAATGTGCTACATAGAATGCTAAGAGATACTTATACAGGCATGTTCTAGCCAGAAGGCAAATCAGGGAGAAGTAAATCAGAAGAGAAGAAACCAGCCACGTGAAAAGTAGTGGGGCAGTGGAATGCAAAAGCTCTCATCAGAAATCAACTTGCAGAGAATAAGACAGAAAGATGACCTATGTATTGAAGCTTAAACAAAAATGAGAGAGTGCTAAGAAATGAGACAAGAGAGACAGGGAAGTCTCAGAACATGGAGCACAATCTAAACTTGGGAAACAAGATTTTACTTTATCCATGTATGGCGTTTGTCTGGAACATAGCTTACTTTGACTCTTTAATAGTTCATTTTGGCTTTAGTATGTGGAATGAATAAATCACCATATTCCAAGCACAATCATTGCTGCTTTAGAAAGAAACATTAAATTCAATTGTCAAATTCAAATGCAAATATTCATTTGTTCAACAAATAACATTGTACAGAAGACATTGTATCTGATCTCAAGGACCTTACAACTCAACTAGAAGAACAGCTACTGAACACATAGCTAAACCAGGTGTGACAATTCTTGCCTGCAATCCCAGGACAGAAGATGCCGTGACAGGAAATTATGGGGCTGAGGCAACCTGGGAAATGTAGTAAGATCCCATCTCAACAACGACAGCATCATCAAAACAGATCCACCTACAAATAACTACAATTTTGACTTTGTCCAGGTTAAAGTGAAAATGACTCTCAGTTTCAAGCTAATTTGAATTTAACAAAGTCTAGAAAATTGGAGTCCATGGCTTCCCAGATGAACAAAACTCAGCTTTGCCAGAGAATCTGCTAATTAGCAAAACATTTCTTATTATTCAGACATTCTTCAGTGGCAACACATGAAAAGTCAAATAAAACTAGCAGAAAATGAAAAGAAGTGTTGGGGATTTCTCACTTCATTTGGCTGAGGGGTCCAAATCAGAACAGTGCACAGAACATGAACCTTCAAAAACTTAAAGAGACAGTAAAATTCAGTAGACACACAGAATCAGAATAATTAGTACGATATGCCATTCTCTATAAATAAATTTCACCTAAATCCGTCAGTGATCCCTGCCATGCTCATACATCAGAGAGATTCTAAAGCTCTTAATTCTAAAGCCACAGATGGAAAATGGAGGAGCTGAAGAGTTAAGACTGCTACCTACCACAAGGAAGACATTTGGGGGTTTGAATCCTATCCTAATCCAAAGTCCTACCAAGGACTTTGGGAGGATACTCGCTTCTAATGAGAGACATATTGGAAAACTTTGGCCAAGAAAAGGGTAGTGCGTGCCAGAAGCACATGGAAGACTATAGGCTATAAAATTGCTTTGAAATGAGGCTTGTGTTGGATAGACCCAGCGACAGGTGGAAGCATCCATAAACAAGGATGAAAGTTATTCATCGCCAATTGACCCAATGATGAAAATACCAAAGGCAGCTGTACAAGTTAGAATAAACTGTGCCGAAAAGAAGAGAGGGCACTAGGGAAACGTGTCTGGGCTTACGTTGGCTTTTTCTAAATTCTCTAAAAGACAGATGACTATCTGAAGGAAAATTATAAATGTGTTATAGAGTTTAGCATCATATGCCTGTATAATATATACAGCAACAATACAAAAAAAAAACAAGAGTAATTGAAACCTTAATTTCTTTTTATATTTACTAAATGTGATGCAAATTAAGTCTAATAGTACCATAATTTATATAATATTTATATATTAATATATTAATTATGTATATTTTATATAAAAATAATATATATAACATATAATATAACTATATCCTACAACAGTCACTGAAATGATTTCAATGTATTTAACTAAAAAGCCAGGAAAAGTTAAAATGAAAAAATAAAATTAAGAAGAAATTAAAAATATGAATTGACCCTATAAAACAAAAGTGGAAAAGAACAAAATTAAAAGTCAGGAAGAGAGTATTTTAGCTGCAAAATGCAGTTGGTTCTAACCTATAGCACTCATCACATTTTGACACACTAAAGACACCAATTGAAAGGCAAATATTCTTCAGTTGAGTCTCATTATGCTTTATATAGCATATCTGATTGCAGCATAACTGGGGTAAGATTAAAAAAAATAGAATGAGAAAAGTTTCGGGGCTGGTGACAACATTCTGTGGATTAAGGTGCCATGTAGATAGTAGATAGAAAGCTGTTGGACGAGATGAATTCCAGAAAAAAAATTTTAAAAAATCTCATACATCATGTAATAAACAGGCAAGTTCAAAAGAAGATTAAAATAGCCATAAATGTGCCTCATAGTGATACTTCAAAATACACAAACAAAATGTATAAAACCAAAAATCAGAAGACTCCCCAATGGCAGTTGAAGATTCCAATGCCCTTGAGTTAATTCACACCTATCACATGCATATTCTAACGAAGAGGACATATAATCTTCACCAGAATACACATGCTAGGCAAAAAAAAAAATACTTTTCAAAATATGAAGCTTAACAAAGTGTGTCCACTGATCAAATGACCCAAATTAAATCAGGCTGAAAGTGTCTTTCAGTCCCAAATATTTATTAGTGAAACAAAGCATGTTTCTAAATAATAAATAGCATAAAGAAGAAATGATTGTGCTTTAGAAAATAAGCCCATGTGAAAGATGAATTTTATGCAAAATATTGAATGAAGTGACCAGAATAAATAAAAATTTAAGGCATGATTATATGTGCCCCTCGCCCAATGTCATTTCTGTGATATTCTTGCCAAAAAAATGCAGTTTATCACAAAAATCCAAAGTGAATGATATTTTACAAAATAATTGACACCGTTCTTCAAAAGTGATAAGACCATAAAGCTAAGGAAATATTCAGGAATGATCACAGTTCAGAGTAGAAGGAAGAAAAATAAGGCAGCGAAAGAATGGAAAATCTGAGATTCATGTAATGTCCACAGTTTGGTCGATAATTTGCCTGTGCTGATTTACTAGTCTGGGTCATTATCCTACAGTGAAGGAAGATAATAATACTTGGAATAGCTCGCAGAAAAGGAGCAAATGGACCCTCTCTATACTCTGGTATTCAAAATATCTTTAACTTGAAAATTGGTTCAACATACAAAACAAAAAAATAAAAATGCATATAAAGCTGTGTTTCAAGTACACTTGTAGCACACAGCTATGTATAATTAAATGCTAAGATTTTAAAATCAAGTCAAGTTGTAGCAAATAAAACTTCAATATAAGAATATTAAGTAAAATCAGACACAGAAAAGCAATATAGAATATTAGCAGAGAATAACGATCTACTTTTTACTTTTATCTATGTAGGAAATTAAGAGATAATAAAAAGAAGTCAGGGACGTTTAGGGAATTCTGATAATTTTATATGTCTCAGCATTTCAGCATACCATTGAATAGTAATAGTTAGTCATCCTTGACACTCACAGAAACTCCGGTCATCACAGTAGAGGACCCAGAGACAACTGCTTTACACATGTTTTTCCAAGCCAGACTCTTCTACGTGTCCACTCGTGCAGACTGTTTGGCTCACCCCACTGTTCCTCAGGTCCTGCATGCTCTGCAGTCGCTACTCTATGTCCCAATGTGATCCCACACAATTCCTCTCTGTGGGTCTCACCTGACCCGTGTACCTAAATCTACCCACTTCCTAGCCATCTTTCTTTCAGAAGAAGGGTTGAGTGATATTAATAGAGGGGTCATGTATCAAAGAAGAGCCCCACAGACAACTCCAGTGTAAAACAATTTCCTTCGAGGGGGCACAGGGCAGCAGATGCAGGCATCAGAAAAGCACACAGAAGCACTTAAGACCAGATCCTTTGGGTCCCTATTAGGGAAATGCAAGAACTTGTAATCACTCTCAAGAAAGAGACATTAAAGGGGCTGGAGAGGTGGCTCAGGGGTTAAGCCTCTGCCTTGCAGGCAGAAGGTCTTGAGTTCCGATCCTAGACCCCTCGTATAGACGCCGGGCGGAAGCGGAAGCGGGGGCGGCCTGTGTTTCTGGTCCTGGTAGGGCGGAGCCTGTGAATCCCCGGGCAGAGTAAACAAGGAGGAGGTGGAGGCGGTTCCTGAATTCGTCCGTGGTTCTACACACACACACACACACACACACACATGCACACACACACACACATGTACACACCCACGCATACATACACAATTGAATAAATAATAAAAAATAAAAAAATTTAAAAAAAGAAAGAGACATTAAAGCAAAATTCAGCAACCAATCAGATAGTGGTAAAAGTATATGCATGAACTCACTTCTACCCAGTAACATGGAAGTATTCAGGGATAACTTTAAAATAAACCAAACTCAAGACCATTTGAACTAGCCAAGCAATATTAATTTGTTCTTCAAAGTCTCTCTGAAGATGGCTTGTTGTCCCAAAGGTCAAGGAGTTTTGGATTCTATTTAGCATGGAAGCATATTGTCATGTGTTGTCCAAGTTCTATACAGTGTGAGCCTCCTGTTGGTAACCCTAAAGATACTGGGAAACTGAAGCTCAAATTCACTAGTGTCAAAATGTACGCAGGTCAAAAGAAGTCAGCCTTGTACGCTGGACTCTATCAGTAGAGGGAGGCAAACATTCTCCGTAATGATCCAGAAAGTAAATGTTTTAGACATCAGTGTGATAAATGAGGCTTCTGGGGCAAGCCCTCGGCCCTGTCCACAGGCAATAAACCAGTGAATGAGCAGGCTGTGTTTCCATTAGACTTTACTTGTGAAGGTAGAAGTCTCATGTCACCAGCCATTTAAAAATATAAAACTTATTCCTAGCGCTGAGACTAGGCACAAAATGGCCAGCAATAGGGACTTACCACAAACACAGCTTGCTCTTAACCTTCACTAGTTTGTGTTTCTACATGCATAGGTATGAGTTACAGATATATGAATATATCCAAACATACACACACGAAGCAGAGCATGACCAGATGCCTATCAATCATGCTAACGAAAGTGAAGACATCCAGAAAACTTACATTTAGAAATACTTAGGGAATCCATGATTCTTCCTATTTTTTTTCACACTGCTTTTAGATTTAAATCCTCGTGAACAGACACCTTTTCAGTAATGTTCAAATTAAAGAATGGTCATTGAACACATTTCATAAAATGTAAATTAAATTAAATAGGTACTTCTGTGAACTTAACATGGATACTTAAATTTAAAAATGCCCATTTTATCTTAATGGAAATGAATAGAAATGATATGGTTGATACAATATCATTTTTAGCATCAATTTTAGCATAGCATTGAAAACTGATGATCAGGTTAGGGAGCCAGCAAGTCAAGCAGAAGACGTGAATTTAGTCCTCAGAAGCCACATAAACATGCTTAAGTATTTGGGGCATTACTAACCTCGGCAATGGGAAAGTGAAGACAAAAGGATGCCCCGAGCTTGCTGGCCTAGCCCAGATGTATATTCCATGACGGCAACTCCCCATAGTCCACTTGGTATATTCCACACCAGCAAGAAGTCACCATCTCAAAAAAGGTGGACAGCACATGAGAAATGATCCTCAAGGTCGTCCCTCACACACACACACACACACACACACACACACACACACACACACACGTGTACCCAGGAATACCATAAACATATTCACCTAGACACCCTCACCACAGACAGAGACACAACCACACAGAAACACACAATGAGACTGCCACACGCTTACTAGGGTATCACTAAAAAAATTACAAATCCTAATAAGTATGAAGAGCAGATTTTTAAATTTTTCTCTTATTAATACATATTTATTGTACAAAGCGACGGGTTTCAGAATGACCTATTCATTCAAGTACATCATGTACTTAGATATTTTCAGCTTTTACTATCCTCTTCTGGCCCACTTCCTACACTCTTTCTTTTGCCACCCTCCCTTCATACTACATACATATACATTTTACACACAACATACCCACACACACACATAATATTTGTCTTTTTGATTCTAGTTGTCCTTTGCTTAACTTGATTACCTTCCTCCCATTTTCCTAGAGATGATGTCATTTCTTTCTTTATGAATGTATAAAACTCGGTGTGAATATACCACACTTTATTTAACCATTTATCTGATAATTATTCCATATCTTGGATATTTTTCATAGTGCTTCAATAAACAGAAATGCAAGTATCTCTGTTATATGTTCATTTAGGGTTTATTTCCAGGACTGGTGAGGCTGGATTATATGCTACTCGTATTATTAGATTTTTTTTTTGTCTGTGTGTGTGTCAAAGCACACTGTGTGTGCCTGTGGAGGCCCAAGGGTGAATTTGGGAATCATCCTGAATTGCTTTTACCTCCTTTTTATTTCCCTCTGGAATTTCCCAGTCTCTGTCTTCCAGAGCCAGATATCCAGGTTGCCACCATTTCTGCCTGGTATTTTTATGTGTGAGCCAATGTCAAACTCAGGTTCATCTGATTGTGAGGCAGAATCTTAACCCCTAAGCCATCTTTCCAGTCCATATTATTAGATTTTTTATGAACCCTCCACACTGAGGTTTCAAAAGGTCTGACTCAATTTATGTCCCAATCATAAGCACATAGGCATCTTATTTTCTCAGCATCAGTAGTACATTGTACAATTTCCACATTTTCTTCACTTTCTGTTGCTTCTGATTTGTGGCATTGTTCTACTGTGATCAGATAGAATACAAGAAGTAATTTTAATTTTCTTGTTTTGTTGAGGGTGTGTAGAAATTGAAAGTATTGGTTTGCCATTGCTCATGGGAATGTGACATAGTGTAGGATTAAAACAATTTTCTCGAAAATACAGACAGCAGTCATAAGACCAACCATTCAGAGATATAGATCAGAAGAAATGAAAACAACTATTTAAGTAAAATACATGCACAGATACTTGTAATAGTAATAGTCGCAGTGGTCATTAATAGAAACAGATGAATATATAAACAAATTATAACACAAAGAAACAACAGACTATTAGATCAGCTATAAAAAGTATGAGGAACACTAATTTGCCACAACATGAAAGAAGCTAGACACGAAAGACATATATCATAATTGATTCCATTTAACATGAAATACCAAAGTGAGTAAAATCACGGAGGCAGAAAGCAATCAATGGTTTGTAGTGGCTGGATGAAGGAAATGGATGGGGGTGTGACTTTTTTCCTTTGGGAAACTAGATACGTGCAGTGGTTGTAAATTCAAGTTTTATTGAATTTTTAACTTTAAATTGGCCATTGTTATGTTGCATAAAGTTTACTCAATAAAACAAAAAAATATTCACTGTAAAGGAATTTTAACCATGTGAGTTAAAAAGACTCGGGGGTTAAACCCTTTGTCTTACCAGCAAATGGATCAGAGCTTGGATTCCCCCCAGAACCCACATAAAAATGCCAGATAGGGCTGGAGAGGTGGCTCAGGGGTTACGTCTCTGCCTTGCGGGCGGAAGGTCCTGAGTTCGGATCCCAGATCCCACGTATAGACGCCAGGCGGAAGTGGGGGCGGCCTGCCCTTCTGGTCCTGGTAGGGCGGAGCCTGTGAATCCCGGGGCAGAAGGAGGTGGAGGCGTCCATGGTGGTTCCTGAATTCGTCCGTGGTTCTGCACACACACATACGCACACACGCGCACACATACGCACACACGCACAATTGAATAAATAATAAAAAAAATTTGAAAAATGCCAGGTAGAAATAGTGTCTGCGTGAAATCTCAGACCTAGAAGATGGAGCCTGAGAAACCCCAGAGAAAAACAATAAGGAAGTAGAGCAGTCCAAGATGATTCCAAATGTCACCTTTGGTCCTCCACAGACACACACGTTCAAATGTCTCCTTGCGCGCGCGCGCGCACACACACACACACACACACACACACACACACACACACACCACAATAAATAAGCTTATATGCCATAGTGGTTGTCTTCCCTCCAGCATTTAAAACCCTGTGAAACAAGTTGAAATAAGCTAAGAATGTGTTATCATTTGATTCTATTTCCATTTTTCACTTATTAAGTAACCCTAAAAATAAATGATAGTTGTATCCATGAAGACAAAATTTCTTCTACCCACCGAATCTGAAGTCAAAGGTACTTTTACTGCACTTGAGTTCCTTGACTGTCTCCATGTCATGAACAAAGGTGTTTTCTCTAATTATAAATGAGATCATAGTTATTTTTAACAAATCAATTTCCCTGTTTCTTCCCTACATTTTCCAAGGGACTTAATTCTAGAGGTTTATGCATCTACACATCTGATTTTTAAGCCTAAATTCCTTTTAATCTAAACTTTCATGCATTTCAATCTGCCTTACTTTCGAAAATAAAATAAAGAGAATTTGCCATGGGCATGAATCATATCGAAGTACTTAGAATCATCAGAACTCCAATAACAATCACACCCAAAGCTACAAAGATAAAAGACGCAAGTTCTGGTCAAGATGTTGCAGGAGCGCAGTGATGAAAGTCGATATGCCTGTCGGGCCCGACTGCTGGAAAGCGTTGAGTTCTCTAATTATGTTATGTGTGATTCCTTCAATATTTCAATAAGATGCTGGCTCATGAAAGACAACTGCAGTCCACAGGCACAAACAAACAAGGGCTCCAAATCTATACCAAAATAGCTTTGTCTTACAACCCTAAGTATAAAGAAAATGTTTATTGTTATTCGTGTGTGTGTGTGTGCGACACATGTATATGTGTTTGCACTCATAAGTGTACAAGTAGAGGTCAGAAGAGGACAACCAATATTTTTTCTCTGTTGCCCTCTGACTTATTCCCTTTGGGAAAAGTTTTCTCACTGATCTTGGAGCTCATCATTACCGCTTTGTTCACTAATCCCCCCAAGTCCTGGTGTTAAAGGAAGGGACAGCCATGCCCCACTTTTATACACGGACACTGGGGAGTCCAACTCATGTCCTAATGATTGGAAGGCAAGTATTTTTACCCACTGAGCCAACTCCCCAAACCCCAAAGCTGCTTTTTTTTTTTGGAAAAGGTGTTGCTAGAAATCATTGTTCAAAGAGAAATGACTGATCTTCTACATTGGTGGTGGCAGAAGAAACACGGCCTCTCATAAAAGGAAGGTGAGAAAGTTTTAACTCACGAAACTGATATTTGAGACAGGATCTCATTACTCAGTAAAGAACAATAGGAAAGAATTCTAAAGAAACAAACCGATTACAAAGACAATAATTTAAAAAAATTCATGCCACTTTAATTTGAATTTTCCTGATGATGAGGGATGCTGAACATTGTATTAAACATTTCCTGGGTATTTGAGCTTTTCCTTTAGAATAAAGTGTTTAGTTTCAGCACCCAACCACTACTTGTGTTGTTTGCTTTCTTATTGCTTTCATTGTGCAGATTCTTCACTTTCTTCGTTAGGTTTATTACAAGGTTTTTTCCCTGAGGCTATGGTGAGTGGATTGGCAAGTGGAACTGTTTCCCTCATTTCTTTCTCAGTTTGCTTGTCCCTGGAAAATAGGAAGGCTACTGGTTTTCATATGTTGACTTTGTAACTGCCACTTCACTGAAAGCAATTATTACTTTTAAAAGTGTTCTAGTAGAGTCTTTGGGGTCTCTCAGGGTTTCAAAAGCATTAGATCATATCATCTATAAATAGGGATATCTTAATCTCTCTCTCTCTCTCTTTCTCTTTTCTTCTTCTTTTTTCTTTCTCTGTCTGTGCCTCTCTCTTTCTCTCTCTTCAGTACTCTAGCCAAAACTATGAACACAATTGAATAGGAGTCATGAAAATGGTCAGCCTTGTCCTGTACCTGATTAAGTGTGAAAACTTCAGGTTTCTCATCCCCACCTCAAAGCTCAAATAATTGCATAGAAGACAGATGGTGATAGTGTAAGGGTCTGAGTGGCCAGGGGTGCTTCCAAACAATATTTTGTGGTCCTGAGAGGAAAGCTATATCCATGAACCCTCTGGAGCTGTGGCTACTTCCAAAAGACTAGTGCTAGATTTTGCCTATTAATATTTCACTATGGAAGGGGCGAGATCTCAAGAGATACCACATCTCCCTGAGGAACAGCTCAGGGGTAGCACAGAAAAAAGAGGGTGGACAGTAGAGGAGTGCTTTCCTCATATGGTATACCCACTAATATATCATCCATGTGCTCACAAGTGCTCAATCACATGCCAGGACAGGCAGCCCAGATGAAGCTTGATGGGCCACACATTCAGGAAGGTGGGGGAGTAGAGAGAAAAGAAAGATTTGAAGTGGGAAAAGGAAGGGGCATAGGGTTGGGTAATAAAAAGTGAAAATAGCATAAAACCATTGTATTCATATATTCACATATGAAACGCTAAAAATATAAATATTTGAGAAATTCATGTCACTGGGAAGACAGAAAGACAGGAAAGAAAGAAAGAAAGAAAGAAAGAAAGAAAGAAAGAAAGAAAGAAAGAAAGAAAGAAAGAAAGAAAGAAAGAAAGGAAGGAAGGAAGGAAGGAAGGAAGGAAGGAAGGAAGGAAGGAAGGAAGGAAGGAAAAAGAAAGAAAGAAAGAAAGAAAGAAAGAAAGAAAGAAAGAAAGAAAGAAAGAAAGAAAGAAAGAGAAGGAAAAGAGAAAGAAAATAACCCATATGACTTCTTTCCATTTACTAAGGGGGTGAGTCCAGATAACTGGATGACAGTCTAATGTAGACTCATGTATATCTAAGGATTAGAACATTTTTCCTAAAAGTAGTAGGATGTATCTATAGGCTCTTATTAGAGAAGTCTTTTAAGACACATGGTATGTCTCTGGCAACTATGGACAATTTTACTCATTTATTTTTTTCACAGAAGAGTAAATTCAAGCAAACCAATTGAGCAAGACAGAGAGAGTGGCTGGAAGGGCCACACAGAAAAGTATGAAGAGATTCCAGAGATGCTGTGCAGCACAAATTGCAGTGCAGCAAAGTCATTTTTAGTTAAATTATAGCTGGAGTGCTGTGGAAAGCCTTGTGGGGTAGCAGTACCTAGTCACTCCCAGCAGAGGAAGACCCACTATCTCCCCCTCACAAACCAGCTAAACCATCCCTATATGACAAATACAGCCACTGCTTAAGGCACTGGAGAAAGCAGAGAGCAGGCTTTGGAGAGGGTGTGGGAGATGCTGAAGAAGTTCTTTCTGTTTGCGTAGTGTTAACGTCAGGCTAAGCACATTTGGTAGGGCTTATGAGAAATGTCAAGCATGTCCCTGGGAAAATTGTCCTTTCTCCTAGTTGGAAGAATGAACTCTGAGTTGCTAAAGAGAATGGAGACCTTTCAGGAACAAGTAGAAAAGGACCCCAAGGTCTCCTGAAGTTGGTAACAAATTACCCAGAGATTCCTTCATGTTTCATGGTTACACTGAGGTTGGAAGCATTTCCTGTCTCATACAGCTGCTTTGCCTTATTATTTACATTATGATTAGTAATTATCTATCTCTGATTCATCCTAAACCATGTGTGAGCAGATTCATAGCTAAAAATAAATGTCAGGATTTAGCAGAAAAGCATAAGCTAAATTTCAGATTAGTAGAAGAAAATCTAACATGAGTGACTTAAAAATTAAAAACTGTACAGTTTCAATCTCTTAATTTGAAGTGGTCCAACATGAATAAAACCAAACTCCAGAGAAAAGGAGAAAAAAACTATGACTGTAAACAATTGAAAATGAATTCACATTTGATTAAAAGAAATTGCAGATATAAATCACAACGGCAACAGGTAACCAACCACCAGTGTAATAGTGGCATGAGTATCAAGGAGACAACCAACAATTTTCTGCTTGGATTCAAGACCTGCTTGTCAGAAGGGTACACACCCCTATTACTGTAAACTAGAACAAGAACAGATTTTTAAAAAGGGGAGAAAAGGAAAAAGCCAATAGGGAAGACAGCCAATAAACCTATAAGTAGGAAGACAGTACATCAAGTGTTCTGTTGGTAGCTGTTATGGTCCCTATAGAATGGACACTTACAGTGGAAACCTTTGGGTCTAAAGGTGGATTAGTGAAGGGAAATGCACACATCAGTGGGGTGGCCTGAAGAGAGTTAACCTGTTACACTACAGAGGCCTGAACCCCCACAAGAGTAGACAAGTCAGAGTGAACACTGAGATTCATTGAGTCATGTGGGCAGAAAGGTGGGAAGGAGTGGGAGGGAATAGTGAAGGGAAGGAAGAGGGTGGGAAAGAAGAGAGAGGAAGGAAGCTGGGATGAATACTCAATATGCTTGTAAAAGTAGAAAAAAATAATTAAAAAATTAAATCTCAAAAAAAAAGTCAAACATGAGACACAAATGAACCATTACTTACAGAGGCAAATGATCCAGTTAACATCTCATTTCCTATTAGAAACCGCGGAGGGCAAAAGATAATGCAAGAATGCCTTTCAAGTGCTAAATATAAACATAACAATTCCAGATTCTAAATCCAGTAGAAAAAAAAATCAGCCAAAATAAAACTGGCTATAAGGAAAACTAAGGGAAATATTTTCATTAATTTTTATTTATTTGCAGAGAGTGAGAGAGAACAGAGGCATATATACATCACAGCTTGCTGTGATAGTTAGAGGACTATATGGGTTTCAAAAATCCAAGCATAAATTGAAGTCTCCAATCTCATGCAGAAGCACCTTTGCCCACAGAGTCATCTTACCAGTCCAGGAGAAATCGACTGCAAACACACTAGGCAATCTTACAGACCAGATGGAGTTGACAGTGGTTAAAACTCAGATCCTCAGATAACACTGAAGATGGCTAATCATTAGGATAAATTTAATGACTCTTTCACTACTATCAATTTTTCTCATTCATTTTAATATATTACATAGATATTCAAAGCAAAATTTATTACTAAAACAATGTCTCACAAGGTCTGTAATGCATGTAGGTATTTTTATAGCACCTATACCATAATTTGAAATGTCGATGCATATACAAAATTGCAAAATTCCTACATGTTTAAAAGGGTCTGCATTATCTCTGAATGCACTGGAAGATACTAAGAATGGATCTTCTTTCTCCTGTGACAAGTGTTTAAAACGTACAGTGAAGTATAGAAAAAAAAAGAAAGTAAAAAGAAAGCATAGGTCAATGTACTGTGGAATTCTCCATGAGCTGCTGGCTGAAGACTTCTAGAAAGTCAGCCAAGGCAATGTGACGCTTGGATCCTTCCTCAGCAAAGAGCCTGTCATGCTGTGGTAAGAGGACCGAGTCCGCTCAGCTTCCAACAGCTGATATCTCCAGAACTTCCACAGCTGTTAAGCTGAAGCCATGACTGTCTCTGACCATGTCACTGACCATGGTGGGCACTCCAGAGTCTGGACACTATTAGCACAGCCCCTCTGGTGGGAGATATTTGCTCTATATCAATCCCTGGCCAGGACATTTCTCATATCTGCACTGAGGCTAGAAATATTTCCTGTGTATCATAGGTGCTTTTACTTTTATCCTTCACACCTTGTATTAGTTGCTTTTCTCATTCACAGGAAGGATTCATGTATTGCAGAGGTTTTCAGAGGTTTAAATCCTTGACATCTTTGCTCCTTGGTCCTGAGACTGTGAAGAGAAGATGATGGGCAGACAGCGCAGTAGACCAGAGATGCTCACCTACTGGCAGCTGAGAAGCAGACAGCGATATATGCTATGTGCCTCTCTGGTCCTCTTTTGATCCCTTTTATTCAGCCTGCAAACCCCCACTGCTTGGAATGGTGCCACCCATGTTCAGAGTGGATTTTCTCAGCCAAACCTCTCTCTCTAAAACCATCACAGGCATACCCAGGGGGTGTTAAATAAATGATTTGAAATTGCTTTGCAATAATTAGCCATCACTCACTCAATATACCAAGCACACTCAAGACTCTAAGCTAAGCATCTCTTTCCAGAGGAGCCAAGCACACAGACCACTTCATGGCCGCTACTTTTTGTTGTTGTTGTTGTTGTTTCAACTGCCCAGAACTATTTTTTTTTAATTTGTCAGAGCAGGAGAACAGAAACTGATACAATGCTTCATCCAGAAGGTTCTCACAAGGAATGTTTAGCTACTACTGTTTGCACATAGACCTCCCCTAAGATGGATAAGACTGTGTCATAGAAGTCCACACATCTTCCTGATAGCATGCCTTTGTAAAGGTCACATTTACCCTGCCTTTCTCTGCCCAAGACAGAGGTGAGATCATTATCCATACACTAATAAAAATTCAGAACAGGTATTTGCTAAAATAGACCTGGCAGTTGGCATAAATTGAAACTAGTTATATTTACTGTCACAACACATCATTCACAGCAGAGATGCTACTTTATGCTTCTTTTATCCTTAGAAAGAAGTATGCAACCATTGTCCAAGGGCAAAACTGATGTGAATAAAGCTGTAAGAATGAGCCACCACTTTCAGGTGCTGCTGGCCCCAAAAGAATACTAAATTCAAAAGGAAGTGCTTTTACTAAGAAAGAAAAGGATAAATTTGGGGAATAAAAAGAGATAAAAATAAAATTAATACCTTTTCAAAGAGATGATATTAAACCCCAAAAATAAAAGGTTAAATATGCAATTTAATACTTCATTAATCAGAAAGTTGAAACTTGGACAAAAGGAAGAAGTCGTTCAGTGTAAAAGAAGGAAACATCCCAATATGGAGCCTGGTAATCATCTGCATGTGTAAGTTGTGGCTATCGGCTTGGGTCTAATGTCTACATATGTGGAAATAGTATGCCATGAAGTGTAGGGAAGGCATAATACACTTATAGCACAACAACCGAGTTAAAAAAGTCTCAGATGATCATGTTATGAATCTTATTAATAACAAATCATTATCTGCAACCTGACAAAGGAGTGTTGAACAATTAATAAAATTGTTAATAAACAATTGTTTAAATAAAAAACTGTTAATAAAACAATTAATAAAATTGAACAAATAATTAAAAGAAAAGTTAGTAGTCTGAGGAACCTGAAACAAACTGATGTTCCTAGGACCTAGATAAACTATCTGGGTTTGGGAGCCTAAGAACTGGCATCCCAATGGCATCCAATGAGAGAGCGCATCTTTTAAAAGAAAGAGAAATGATTAGGAAACAGAAAGAGAAAAGTGTCCTGTGATGGCACCAAAAGAATAAGAAGATAAGCTGCATTTTGGGAGAAAATATTTGACACGTGATAAAGAACTGTTATATAAAATACCACAATAAGATTTTAAAGTCACCAGTAGAAAAACAAACAGCCCAGTTAAAAGGGAGACCATGGAGAAATAGCAGAAGGTCCTGAGTTTGGAGCCTGGATCCCACACAAAAATGCCAGGAGAAAATAGTAGCAGCCTGTATTTCTGATCCTGGAAAGTGGAGCCTGGGAAACTCCAGAGAAAATAAAAGGAGCTTAAGTAATCCAGGGTGATTCCTGAAGTCACTTTTGGGAATCCACAGGCATACATGGTGTTCTCTGATACACACAACACACATAGAGATAGAATGCAATAAATAAATGACTAAATAAATAAATAAATCTTTTTTTTAAAAAAGGGGCCACATTAAAATAGACACCCCCGCAAAGAGAACATATAGATGGCAAATATGGGAGAAGATTCACTATGACACATGTTGTAAGGGAAATGCAAACTGAAAGAACAATAGGATAACAGTACATACCTGTAAACATGCCCCAAGTCCTGCATATGGACATCAGCAAATGCTGATGGGGTCATGAAACTATCTATCATTTATGACTTATGAGAAGTTAAAAGGAACAGTTACTTTAGGAGAAAGTTTGGTAGTTTCCTAGACAACCAAACATACACTTCCCATTTAATTTAGTAAGCATTCTCATTGACATTTATCCAAGGAATAGAAAGCTTATGTCCTCCACACTGTACATGAATGCATCTCACAGCTTAATTAATTGCCAAAATTTAGAGACTATGAAGATGGGCTTCAATAGATTCTGGGTTAAAGTGTGATGCATATAGACACTAGAATAGTGCTCGTTGCTAAAATAAAAACTGTTATCAGTCTGTTTTTTGTTACCACGAGGAATAAACCACTCTGCAAATGCTAAGCCATGTGTAGTTCAGAAAACGTGTGGCATCCAGAGTCAGCCATAGGTGAAATATGGGTGAGCAGGTTTGGAGACAGGGAAAACATGGGAAGCCAATCTACTTGTGTCTCGTGTTTTGCTGCAAATATCCACTTAATTTTAAAAGAGCAGGAGATAAAAGAACTAGTAGTTTGACTTTAAAAGCTGAAAATGACCCAAGGAGTAAATAAATCGTTAAAGTTCTGAGGGTACCATCCCCCACCCTGTGGTGCCATCTTGCACCCGTGGAGCCGCGACTTGCAGTGTGGTGGAAAACTCTGACCTGGTGGGTTAGGCGATGAAGAATGAAATTGTGCTTTCCAGAGTTTAATCACACCAGAGCTAAGTCATTATTAGCCTCCTTCAGCAATCGCATTGAAAAGACCCCTAAGGCTAGAAGAACCTGCTAATGAACACCAAATAAAAGCTAGCAGATTGTAGGACGATGATTCGTTTTTTCCTTATCAGAGAAAGAGTCAGAGAACCTAAACCCCCGTGGCAGAGCAAACATGCTTCTTCCGTTAGCTCAGCAGATGGGACCTGAGGTCCCAGAGGGCAGGATGGGGCCACGGGGTGCCACCTCGGACTAATGAGGTTTGCCCTAGAATTTGAAGGGACAGATGGGCGTGCAGGTTGGAACCCCTGAGCAAACTCCCTGGGAGTTGGCACAATAGCAGAGAGCCAGTCCCTGCCTCTGGCCCCGCCTCTTCCTCTCTCCTCTCCTCCCTCCCCCCCAACTCTGTCTCCTTGTTTTTGAAGCTCTGGCGATTCTCTCTCACCCTTGCAGAGATGCCGCTGCAATTCCCTCTCTCTCCCTCACCGCCTTCCTGGCTTCTCTCTGCATTATCTATTTCTAGTTCGCTTTGCCTCCAATCCTTTTTTTCTTGGTTATTTCTTTTTTTTTTTTTTTTTTGAAATTACAGAAAAATTTTTACTTAATATTATTTTTTATTTCTTCCACTTATACAAAGTTGATAAGTACCCCATTCCCCTCCCTCCCTCCACCCCTCCCTAGGTCCCCTTGGTCCCTTCCCCCTTTTCCCCTTCCTTTCCCCCCTCCCTCCCTTTCTCCCAGTGCGCCCCCCCCCTCCATTCCTGGAGCATCCTTTAGTGTGCATGTCAAACTTCCCTCTGGGTCCTCCTCTCTGATGAGGTGTAAGGACTCAGTAGCATTGCCTAGAGCTCTTTTTTGTGTTCTCCTTTAATATAGGAACACTATTGTGACTGTTAATCCCTTGCTTCTAAGGATCTTAGTACCCGTGATCCATGCTAGACTTTGAGGGATCACTGATATGTTGGTCATTACGCAGGTCATGCAAAGTCCTATTATGATTATTTTGGCCCTAACTTGTATGGAGTATCTTGAATATCATTGCTCCTCCCCATCTTTAGGCTCTTACAATCTTATCGCCCCCTCTTCCGCAAATTTTCCTGAGCTTTAGGATGGGGAGAGAGATTAGGCTGGCCTGGTTCCAGGTGGTTGATGTAGAGTTTGATGTTCTGAATTATGGTTTGTTGATTTTTTTTTTCAGTTTTGCTGCTCCTGCACCGCCCTTAGCTCCATCCCGATGGGAGGACCGCAAGTGAGCATCCTGTCCCGGGTGGGAGGGGTCTTTCCTGGTTATTTCTGACCACATTAAACTCCCTACTTATTCACTAAGAAGGGGTCAGAGATAATGAAGATAGAAGGCAGCGCTTTTTAAAGCTCTTATTTCTGTATCTGTACCCAATTTAGAGTTGTTTGCTGCTGGAGGTGGGGAGAGGGGCAATAAAATGCTCTGATCACTTGAGGAGATGTAGAAACCTTCCTTCCTGCACCCTCATATGTCTGTGGGTGCCGGCTGATGCCAGTGATTTTAGGGGACACTGTGGGAACAGTTCTGCATTGGGCTAGTCACACACTCTAAGGCACCGTGCCAAGTGCTTTTGGAGTCTCCCTTAGGGGACTCCAGTTCACTAGATTTTTATGAAGGAATGCTCAGGGCTTAATGGGCATTTTTTTTGGTGGAATTTGAATACCATAACCCTCCCCTGAGCTATTTCATCTCCTTCCAAGTGCCATCTAAAGCAGTTGGGATACTTTCACGGAAGTGAAAGAACACCTTCTGTGAATGTAAAAAATGCTTCTTATGATGGTTCCCAGGGCTTGGGGGGCTGAGGCAGGAGGATTGCTGCGAGTTCAAGACCAGCCTGTGCTACATAGTGAACCCGGGTCCTCAAACTACAAAACCAACAAGCAAACAAGAGAGAGTAGAGAATGGAGTGGTAGATTCACACAGTAGGACATAATTCAGATTTTAAAAAGCAGGAATCATGTACCACGCTGCAAAATGAGGGAGACTTTAGCCCAGTATTGTAAGTGAAAAAAGTCAGCCATGATAGGGTGCATACTGTTTGGTTCCATTTATATGAGGTATGTAGTCAAAAAACAAAAGAAAAGAATAAACCCAGAATGCACAGGATGATTATCTTGAACTAGGAGGTAAAATGATTTGGGATTAGGTAACTGAGAAAAAGTCCAGAAATAAATGGTCTGATGAGTTTCATAATGGGTGGAGACTTCAAGAGTATGAACCTTAAGATAACTCGTCAATTGAAGAGGGTTAGCTATGTGTCGATTCCAAGAACCTTGAATGAGCCCAAGATTAGGAATTGGTACAGATCAATTCTGGATGAAAAATAAAAACAAAGATTTAAAAATAGATTATATGAATCTTCATCTTTAAACACTTAAAATTCCTTGTTGTTTTATTAAAGTAAAATTTCACGAAATAGCTCCCAAGGTCCCATGATGTCTCGCTGCTCTATTCTCCTCTGTCACATGTTTTGTGCTTTTTAACCAGAATGCCCACATGTTTCCTTTTCTCATAGACATGTGCTATCTGGCCGCTAATCTGATGAGCTACCCCCGTCCTCCCGCGCAGAACACTCAACTCCTCACCCACTTTTGGCCAAATCAAACCTTTTGCCATTTTGCCTGGAATGTCTTTCTATCCTCACAACAGCCGACTTTTCTCATATCTTCTGCTCTGACTGCCATTACTTCTCTCCCCCCTTGGCAGTGAAGGGTCTGGCCCTCTTCCTTATCATTTCATCTCTAAAATGAGAGAGAGAAAGAGAGAGAGAGACAGAGAGAATCATGTCTGCATGAATGTATGGATGAGGTCAGAGAACAAGTCTAGGAAATCATTTCTCCCCTTCTCTCCTTCTACCATGTGGCCATCTAGGAATCAAACTTCTGCAAGCAGGCACCTTCCACGCTGACGCCTCTCCCAGGCTACTTGCTCCTGAATCTGCAGTCTGTATAGCACTGGAGATTCTATGACTAGGAAAGGAGGCCAGGATGGCAAACAGATAGACCTGAGCTGAGCACAAACCTCTAACTGCCTTTCCACAGCATCGCAGGCCTGGAGACAGCTGACGCCTGTGACTTCGTCCCCAACACTTTTAAGTTGCAAAGGCGAATGTCCCGGCTTCCTGCTGTCCCTCTTGTCCTACCACAGGTTCTGTTGTGCTCCTTTACCTGGACAGCTTGCAAGTGCACCTCCTGCCTCTTCATAGTCCACCGAGTTTCCGGTCCTTTTCTTCTCTCACATGCCACCTTGAGTGAGGTCTGACAGGCCGCTTAGCCCCTATGACCTTCCTGCCACAGTGTCCCATTGAATCTTTCCCTATCTAACAAAAACCCCCTTTGTTTTTTTTCCAGAGGGCTTATCATTTACTAATGCATTTTATAGTGATTTTATTACTTTGTTTATTCTACACGGCCATTTAGTTCACTCCATTCCTCCTCTTGCTTGAATACACGCAGATATATTTATGATGATGAGCAGCATGTATCATAAAACTACCATCCCAAGGATGCTGTCAGTCAACCATCAGAGGCATTAGACCTTTTCATATGCTGTAAAACAGACTTCTCTCATCTTGTAGGATAGAAACTCTTCACCCACCACAGTGGTCTCTCTTCTCCCCCTGGAAATTGCCTTTCTAGCCACTGTGTCTATGAATATCACTGCTTTAGATTCTTTGTGGAAGTGGAATCTTTCAGTGTTTTCCCTTTATAATTGAGTTATTTTACTCTGAATAATATCGTCAAGGTTCATTTGCATTTTGACTTGAGGTGGGACTTTCTTTTACATGGCATGCATATACATGCATACACATGTGCACACATGCATACACACAAATGGAATATAACATTTTCTGTTTGTTCACTCTCCTGTTAATGGATAAGTGGATAATCAAGGGAATTGTCTTGGTCCTCATGACTAGAGGTAGGCTTTATTCTGTTTCAGTAAAACAGAACCAAGAGAAGACTTATATGTATATTTTTATAACATAGGATTATTAATGACTGAATGTCCCACAAGGGCTATTTGCAGATTGAGGAACATGGGAGCCGGGGGATACCAAGAAAGAAAGGAGAGAGAATGAGAAAGGACAGGGAAAGATTGAACACCAATAATGCAGATCTAGCCAGACGCCAGAGATCTGAAAGATCCTAAGGAGCCACTGTGCAAATCTATGCTTAAAGGCTAAAGAACTAGAGCCCAAAGTCCTACAGGACCTTGGCTTTCCCCTCCCCTTCTTTATTCCACCGAGGACCACAGATGCTGCTGCCCATAGTCAGGCAGGTTTCCCTGTCTCAGTCTCTTTGGATGCACACAGCAGACTACTCTTTAAATTGTCTAGTCATCCCTCACTGTAGTCGTGTTGACAATCAAAGTTAACCCTTTCACTGGCACTTATGTATTGATGTGTCCAAAGCACCTAGACCTATTTATACTCCATAAAATATTCTCAAAAAAAAACTGTCAGTCAACCAACAAAATGCTCTGCAGAGAAAAATGGAGAAAGTTGGCTAAAATTTGAAATTTGAGGGTAAATTTTCTACCCTTCCAACACTGGAGTTTATCGCTTGCGTGTGAGACATCTTTATAGTGTGGAATGAGGAATCAGGAATCCTTCAGCAAAGAAGGCATTTCAGGAGCCAGTAGGCCTGTCTTATCAAGACAGGCACATCAAGTTTTTTGCTTCACAATGCTGCCATAGGAGCTGGGTCTTTGATATAGATCCTATTTCACACTGTTGTCACCTTAACTGGAAGTATTATCAATACTCTAAGGTACTCTAATGAGCTGTGGATTTCTAAAATGTTAAAAACCTAATGCAGGTGAGTTCTAAGAGGAGGAAAAGAAGCTGAGTGAGACATGAAGTATTCACAGGGGTGATAGTATCCCCAGTTTTGGGAGAACCTAGTTTTTGAGTGACTAATGTCAGGGTTCCTCTCTGTACCTCAGAACCCCAGAAAAGGAATTCCTCATGACCCAGTGATGCACAAAGAGGAGTACCAACTCCATCTTTTCACATCTCTCTGAAAAAGAAAATATCCCCAGTATTTCATTGACTACAGAATCATGATAAAAGATTTCAAGATAATTATAAAAGTTTCTTAGTTTGATTTATTTTGCATCATGGCCAAGGGAACTGGCCACACCGTCTCTACATAACAGCTGAGAGAGGGATGATTCTTACTCGCCAGACCACAAGGATGCCAACTCTCTCAACGAGCTTTCTGTATTTTATTCCAGGACCTAATCCCACCCACCATAGACTTGGCCTTCCCCGTCAGCTAGACAATCTCCTGCAGGTTTGCTCTGGGCTTAACTCAACCATTAATTCTCCCCAAATGTGCCCAGAGCTCAAACCCTCAACTATCAAGTTGACACCTGTGCCTAACTATGACAGGCCTCTTGAAGGAAGCTCAGAGCCCAATGGATTTAGTTCAGTAGTGACATCCACACACTTGAATTAAATTATGGGAAAATGAGACCAGTGGTATAGTCTGACAAGCCTCCCTGAAGGGGTCTGAGATGGGCTTTCCTTAGTCTTCATATAAGGATAACTGTGGAGCCTTGGCTTTCTAGATACATGTATGCAGTTATGAGACACTTCCAATTTATATGTACTCCTGCGATACAGAACTTTTAGTTACAGAATTTTAACAATCAGGTTGGAGAGATGGCTCAGGGGTTAAGACACTGCCTCACAAACAGAAGATTCTGAGTTCAGATCCCAGATCCCACCTAAACATGCCAGGCAGAAACAGCAGGAATTCCCAGGCCTGCACTTTCAGCTCTGATGGGCAGAGCTTAGGAAATCCCAGAACAAAATGAGAAGGACGTAGAAGCATTCCCAGGTGATTCCCAAAGTCAACCTTGGTACTCCACAGGGATATAGGGTGCCCTGTAACACAGAAACACACACACACACACACACCACACACACAGAGTAAATAAAATAAAAAAATGTTTAAAAAGAATTCTAATAATGGAATGAGGCTCCCTCACATTCATTGTTTTCTATAGCAGGAACGAAAATTGTTCCAGTTCCCTGGAGAATCAAGGCTCTTATATTCAGCCTCTAGAAGGGCATTTCTCAAAAGTCACTGCACAGTCGAGACTGAAAACCCATTAAGGGAATGCCCTGATGGACTCTGCCTTCACGGTGAACAGAAGTAGGTGCTCACACAAAATTAAAATGAATAGATTGTAGAACATCAGGGCTTCTTGAATATTAAATCAATCAGAGTGAAGTTTCCAAAGCATAGCTTGATGCCATGACAAATGATTTAAGCACAAAGATCGCAGTTACTTGAATGGAGGCTGAAATCTTAGCTTCATCCCTTCACGTAATCGATTAGACAAGTTCCAACCAGGTTGCTCATTTATGAAACAAATGTCACTGGTGTCCTCCTGGGTCTGGGGCATCGCTATGTGGAGCATCAAATGCAGCATCAGGTGCACAGTTGGCATCGAAAGAAGGGTGAAGCTGCTGCTTCTTCATCTACCCCTTGTGCATAGCCTTCATTTAGCACCAACTTTATCCAGTACCCAGGGTCATCTCTTAGGGTCTTAAGTCAATTTTTGTCCCTTAAAGATATAAAAACTTCCACTCTGGTCAGTAGAAATTTTAAAGATGTGACTTGTCAAAGGAGTGATGCTCTAACTCATATGTCACCTCCTCACTGAAGGTCTTTCTAACCCTCAACCATCAACTCAGCTCTGTGTATTGCTATTTTATCTAATGAACTTCAGGCTGACTTCAGATGCCATTAATATTTCACTAAGTTGTTTTCTTATCATCACGCTCCATGTTAGTGTGTAGCTAAGTTCTTTTCTATAGAGTTAATAGAATCTCAGTCTATAATTAAGACTTAGTAGACATTCATTAAATGAAAGTGACAGATGAATGGATGGACCAATTAATAAAGTCTATCCTACCACTTGTCATATTACATGCTGAGTTAATATGTTCTGAATATGATATAAAAGCCTACATCACAATGAGGTAAAACAAAACAAGTCAAGGTTGATGTGATATCTTAAAAGGACTCAGAAAACATAGGCTATTGAGCCCTTCGCTGAAGAAAAAGTAGAATTGAGATAGAGAAACTTTTAGAACGTTATTTAACCTCCATATCTCAGAGGTTTTTCTTCTTGTCCCTTAGGGATTGAGGCAAGCCTGCCCCTCATTTATGGGAATGTTCTGGAGTCAGAGATAATACATAAAAGCTTCCGAGAGTGTTAATTAGCTCTATCTGTCAGGGCACAGAAAGCCAGCAGGTCTGTGAGGCTGATTGCAAGGTCTGTAGCTGAAAATACTTCTTGCCAACTGCCTGGAGGGGCTGATAAGGGAAATGACTACATTCTGTAAATTAACATATTCTAAGCAGGTCAGAAGTCCCGGGTTGTAGGAAACTGTGATAAAGATAGAAAGAAAGGTGAAAGTACCCCCATTTTAGAAGCCATGCTTTAGCAATGAAGCTATAAAATACTTGGCAAGGATCATTGCCTTGGAGCCAGAAGTGGGTGGCAAATGAGTATAATTTTGAGGGATAACAACTGGCAAAAATTAGGAAAGATGTAGACCAGTATTCATTAAGTTATTCCTTATGTCACTTTCTGTTTTACCCTTTCAGACCTGAAGGATAAGTTCTACACTTTCTTCCTTTGCTTTCTTTTATCTGTCAAATATTTCTAACTATGCCCCCAGATCTCTCCATATCTGGGTGACTTCTCTCTGTGTTGTAGGTTATGGGAAAGATCGGTGGACTAGACATCAGGAAAAAAAAAAGCAGTCTTGATATCCAGCCCCCATCTTTTTTTTAACATTTTTTATTATTATTTACGCTCATACAAACTTAGTAGGTACACTGGTTCCTTCCCTCCCTTCTCCTCTCCCCGAACCCCCTGCTCCCCCTCCCCTCACCCCTCCCTCCCCATCCTCAGTGCCTCCCCCCACAATCCCCGGAGAATCCTTTAATGTGCATGCCAGACTCTCCTCTGGGCCCTCCTCTCCGATGACGTACAAGGACCCACTGGCATTTCCCTGAACCCTTTCCCGTGTTCCCCTTAAGCATAGGAACACTACTGTTGCTGTCAATCTCTTGCCTCCAAGGATCTTGGTGCCTTTAGCAAAGGCTAGACTTTGTGGGGTCAATAGTGTGTTGGACATTGCGCAGGGCATGCAAAGTCCAATTATGATTGCTTCGGCCCTAACTTGTGTGGAGTACCTTGCATATCATTGCTCCTCCCATCCTTGTGCTCTTACAATCTTACCGCCCCCTCTTCCACAAATTTCCCTGAGCTTCAGGATGGGGAGAGATTAGTCTGGCCTAGTTCTAGGTGATTGATATAGAGTCTCTGAAGTTCTGGATTGTGGTTCGTTGATTTTCTTTTGCGGTTTTGCTGCTCCTGCAATGCCCTTCACTCCATCCTGATGGGCATTGCATGTCACCCCCTGGCCAGAGATAAAAAGGTGTTAAACTAGAGTCTTGTTATAAGAGTATATTCAAAGGTAGATGTAATAAAAGTAGGAAACTGCAATGAGGGAGGGGTCAATCACCCATTTGCAAAATGGTTACTTTTTATCTGCCAGACTATATGCCCTCACCGTCTGGTGAGAGCATACCCCCTCAGTTGTAAATGATCAGGAACAAAAGTCTGTGAACTTAACCAGATGTCTCATTACTTACTTGCAGTCTTTGATGGAGGCCTATTTTCTCTACTATAATATGGTCCCCTCTCTCCTTGTTTCTGGTGTGGCCCTCCAACCCCATCCCTCCTGTTCATAATCCTTGCAATTACTGTGGGTATTACAGAGATTTATCTTTAAGTGTCTCTAGGTGGGCTGGGTGGGTTTGGTACTAGGAGCCACCTATTAGGGAGTACATACGGCACTTAACTTTCTGGGTCTGGGATACTGCACTTAATATAATTGTTTCTAATGACATCCATTTCCCAGCAAATTCCAGTAATTCATCATTTTTGATGGCTGAGTAGTACTCCATTGTATAGATGTACCACAGTTTCCTTATCCACTCGTCAACTGTTGGGACATTTGGGTTGATTCCATGACTTTGCTATTGTAAACAGTGCTGCTATGAACATGGTTGTGCTTGTGCTATGGAGGTGAATTTTTGCTGTATGGGGGGTTATTCCCAAAAGTGGAATCACAGGGTCATATGGCATTTCAATCTTTAATTTCTTTAAGAATCTCCAGACGGCTCACCAGAGTGGCTGTATGAGACTGCCTTCCCACCAGCAATGTAGGAGAGTTTCCCTCTCCCCATATCCTCTCTAACATTTGTTGTTGTTTGTATTGTGGATTTTTGCCATCCTGACCAGGGTGAGATGATATCTCAGGAAGGTTTTGATTTGCATTTCCCTGATGGCTAAAGAAGTGGAGCATTTTTAAAGATATTTGTTAGACAATTTAATTTCATTCCTAGTAAAGTTTCTTTTAAGTTCCAGGATCCATTTTTTAATTGGGCCATTAGTTTCCTTGGTGTTTAGTTTTCTAAGTTCTTTGTGCACTCTGGATAATAGAGCTCTATCAGATATGTGGTTAATGAAGATTTTCTCCCATTCTGTGGGTTGCCTTTGAGTTCGTGTTACAATCTCTTTATCTGAAGAGAAGCTCTTTAATTTCACAAGATCCCAACTGTTGAGAGTTGGTAGCAGTGACTGTGCTATTGTTTAGGAAATGTTGGCCTAGCCCAATCAGCTCGAGGGAGTTCCCTACCCTTTCACCCATGGTTTTTATAGTCTCTGGCCTTATATCAAGGTCCTTGATTCATTTAGAATTAATTCTTGTACATGGTGACAAGTACGGGTCTTCTGCATGTGGAGATCCAGTTTTGCCAGTACCACTTGTTGAAGATACTGTTCTTTTTCCATTGGATTTTTTGGGCCCCTTTGTCAAAGACCAAATGGCTTTAATTTTGTGGGCTTATATCTGGGTCTTCAATCCTTATCCATTGATCTGTGTGTCTATTTTGGAGCCAGTACCAGGCTGTTTTTACAACTATGAATTTGTAGTATAGACTAAGGTTTGGTATGGTGATACCTCCAGCAGTGTTTTTGTTACTCAGGATTGTCTTTGCTATCCTGGGTCTTTTGTGCCTCCATGTGAATTTTGAGATTATTTGGTCAACTTCTTTAAAGAATTGCTTTGGGATTTTAATTGGTATAGCATTGAATTTGTATTGCCTTTGGTAGGATGGTCATTTTTACGATGTTGATTCTGCCAATCCAGGAACATGCAGCCCCCATCTTATAGATATGTCCATATGATTTTCTGGCTGGGAGTTACAGGAGCCTGAATCAATGTAACGTAAGAAGAATGGAGAAACAATGATAGTCATGGAAATAGCCAGATACTTGTGTCAACTTGACATTGGGGACTGAGGCCTTTGGCACATCTCTGAAGGATTGGTAGTTAGGGCGAGCCCTAAGCATCCCCATTAGGAGATTACCTAAGTGATATGAAAATATCCTGACAAATGAGAAAGTTTACCCCTTTCTCAGTAATTCCTGTGGATATAATGTGGTCATTCCCCTAGGTTCTTGATGTTGGCATGAATTCTTCTAACCAAACTTGACTATGAACTGTAACCCCAAAACTATAAATAAAAATGCAGCCTTTTGTTCCCCTGAGCTACTTGGTCATATTATTGGCAACACACTGCCAGACTGAAAGAATCATCATCTTGCATAATTGAATCTCTATGGAGGTGAAGGTTTCAAGTTTGATATTAGTGGGCCTTATGCCTTCTCAATCACAGGAAACTGTAGTGTTATCCCTATCTCTCCACCTCCCTTCTTTTGACCTAATTCACAAGCATAATTTTATTAAACTATGCATACCTCCTTCTATTGGCTCTATAGATAGCAAATAGAGTCATTGATAGGCTGAGGCCCACTAATCTTGCCTTGCAGTTCACTATCAGAGAGAGAATGGGTCTCTCCATGGCCCGTGGTCCTTCTGTCAACACCCACAGATTCTAGGGAGTCTGGTTTTATAAATGCTGATCATCTTCCAGCTACGTGATTGTTGATTCTGTATTCTGGGAAGAGCAACATCAGCCCATGAGCCCCATGATAGGATCCCACCAAACCCACTCAGAAGGGAGTTTAGCCAAAGGAGACACGCTAGTCAGGAAACTAGCGGCTGGCCCCAACATTTCCTCATCTGGACAGTGACTAAGTTGACAAAGATCGTGGCCGCAGACACACTTTAGAAGCTAAGCCCAAGGACAGTGTGGGAGAAAGCCTTTCTCTGCTCCATGATCACAGGGCCCTTGCTATGCAAGCCGTCAGCTGGCTCATTAGATTGCTGGGAAGATAAAGTAGGTCAGGGTGTATGAAATCTCCCAATGTCTGGCGCGGAGTCAACAGGCAGCGCGAGCATCGCTCCCTCATGCCTCACCACATGAGCCTTGCCAAGAGTTTCACCTGAAGAGAAGAACTGAATGCTGGAATTAACTCCTGTGTCTGCCAAGCAGCGAAGACACAAGTAAGCAAAACTGCAAGTATTTAATTGGCTTTCCTTTGGGTGCCTGTTCCTCTGTTCTCTCTCACTCCCTGTACACTGCACTGGGGGGACGGGAACACATGCACGGGGAACTCTCGCCTCTTAGGTGGACTAGCATGCACAGGCTGCTGTGACTGCTCACCACATGCAGTGCCAATGTAGCTCTTTCATGGTGGTGCGGGTTGGGCTGATGATCTTTGACACTAACAGCAATAAGGAGCATAATAAACGCCAGTGCTGTGCTGAAAACCCAACAGAGCCTTTCGTACTGTGGACAGCAGCCGCACATCAACAGTGTCTGTTGGGGAAAGTGATAGGCTAATAGTTATAGTAACCAAACCAGCTCCATTGCATAATGGCCTCTCACTCTTGTTTAACTCATTTAGTGAAGCATGGACTCTCTGTCATGGTTTTGAGAGAGACTCAGAGCAAAGTCATACAGTACCTGGCTTCAGCGGATGGCGCGGAGATGTAGTAGAGGTGGTTGATCACTAGACCGAGTACACCCCGGCTCCCCTACCAACTTTTTTCATGATCCTGGGTCACTTTGCTGTGTGAGCATGACAACTTGATAATGCTGGAGGTGACATTTGTCCTTTGGGAACCAACCCCTGTCTGGTATTCTGGAATCAGACAGGGGCTTCTGGCAGCAGCTACTTTCTCTCTCCTCTTCCCACACCCTCCACGCTCAGATATTTTGTCACTTTAACTAAGAACAGAAACTCCCACTGTAAATGTATGTACCATGCTTTCCCAACACGCACACGCCTTCGCATTACAGGTCTTTTACCAAGTTAATTGGCATGGAAAAAGATTGGGACATAACTTTAAAGAGTGGTATGTTAGTTCCACAAAGGATAATCAGCATCAGTAAAGAAAAAAACAGAAACACAGTAATTATCCACCCACTCCCACAAAGACATAAATAATTCTTTCCAATTCTTTTTTGCCAGTTCAACAGGTTTTTTGCATAAGTAGATCAATATGTTGAACCAAGTTTAATTCCTACCTGCAGAAAGCTGTCTTGTTGAAAACTCACTTCCATTCCCCAGAACCTATTCTTTGTCTTTGCACATAAGATATAGAATTATATTTATCCCAATAGTTCCATCAGAGTAGATGTCTTAACTCCTTCATGTGTTACTGAAACCCCGGCTCATCACCTACTGTAGAACACATGTGGCATCCATCAATAATCCAGTAAATATATATGTGAATGAAAAAATATATGACTTGGTGATATGGTGATAAAAATTATATAAGGGGGTAGAGAGATGGCTCAAGGGTTAAGACTCTGCCTCACAAGCAGAAGGTCTTGAGTTCAGATCGTAGGTCCCATGTACAAATGCCAGGCAGAAATGGCAGTGGCCTGAATTACCAGTCCTGGTGGGCAGAGCCTGGAAAATCCCAGAGCAAAGCAAGAAGGAGGTAGAAGCAATCCAGATTCCCAAAGTCACCCTTGGTCCTCCACAAAGACACAAGTGCCCTCTGATACACACGCACATGCACACACACACACACACACACTCAATGAATGAATAAATAAATAAGTTAAAAAATAAAATTATGTTTAAAAAATTATATAAGAAGTATTTTTTGCAGGGGAAAAAAAGAAGTATTTTTGGAATTCTTTGGATACAGTTAATGTAGATTCTCATTCACCCTTCTGCAATATATCTACAGTGAGGGCTGGAGAGGTGGCTCAGGGGTTAAGCCTCCGCCTTGCAGGCGGAAGGTCCTGAGTTCGGATCCCAGATCCCACGTATAGACGCCAGGCGGAAGCGGGGGGGGTGGCCTGCGCTTCTGGTCCTGGTAGGGCGGAGCCTGTGAATCCCGTGGCACAAGGAGGTGGAGGCGGCCATGGTGGTTCACGAATTCGTCCGTGGTTCTACACATACACAGACATACACACACACAGACGCGTGCGCACATACACACGCATATGCACACAGTTGAATAAATGATAATAATAATAAAAATTTTTTTTAAAAAATATATATATCTACAGTGAAATTCTATAGTGTTATTAATCCATTTTTATACAAATATGTAGTAGAGGGTCCTCTTCTGAATTATGCAAAATTTAACCAATTGAACACAAATAGATTGTTGCACCTCTACAAATATATGGACATATAACCTACCACATAAAAAAGGGTAATGGAAACAAGATGTTTGATCTATTTTAGAGACCCGTAGTAGAAGCTGTGAAGTATAGCAGAAGGAAGGAATAACAATATAGTCTCACACACAGCTAGAAAACTGGAGGTAATCAAAAGTCATCACTATAATTCTTCAGTAAACTGAGCTACAGTACTAAAGGGGAGAATTGAAGCAACCATTTGAATCCAGACAGTCAGAGAACTTGACACAGGTTGGTGACACCCATCTGCAGGTAGAGGCAAGAAGACAGCAAGTGCAAGGTGACCCAGAGCTGGAGAACGAGTTCAAGGCCAGCATTGACATCAGTAAGACGTCACCTTGAAAAAATAAACCAAATTGAGCTTTGGTACAGCTGAGTAGTGGAGTACTTACCTGCCCTGTTCAGGTTTAGTTCAAGTTTCTGGGGAAAAGATCATCTGATACTTGAAATGATATCCCATTTTGCAGATCAACATTCTATAGATCAGAGGGTCAGGTGCTTTGTCTATGAGCATTCTAATCATGTGGGGTTCTAATTTGACCTTCAGAGGCATGTATACAGGCTTCTGTAGTGTATGGCAAGTTATCAGGGGCAAAACAAGGAGAAAGTCAGATGCTCATGAATGAACAGGGTCGTTTGTGAGAATTTCTAGAGACCCAAGGACCTTTTACTTTATACCTTCCAAATTTAGTATTTCACCTCCGAGGTGCAGCCATGGTAAACTGGTCTCTTGGAAATGTGCTTTCAAGTTCGACATTCTTTCTTATCAGTTCTTTGTATCTAGCTAGGTACAATAAATGCTTTTAAGTGGAATGTATTCATTAAGAAAACTAGAAAACTTATTTTGGTTCTCTAGAGCATAAAAGAATGTATTGTAAGTGTGTATGAAATTCTTGAAGTACAAATTTAATAAAAATTAAGAATATGAAAACATAATAACTATTGTTTCTCTTGTAGGTGCTTTTTCAGAAAAATTCTTTCAAGCTTAGTTGATTTATGTAGATTTTTTTGAACTATGATAGATAATACTTTACTTTCGGAACTTTAAAAATGGACAACTACTGCCAGAAACCAGTAAATATCCTAAGAGATACAGAGACAGATGGTCAGCAGACCACACATTGAAAAAAATGATAGACAAGTAACCAATGAAATAAAGTGCCTAAACAAATGCAAAGCAGCCTGAACTATTTGCAGGTTGAATACTCAATACTCACTAGAATAGTAGGTAACTGAGAAGAATAGAGAAAGGGAGGAAAAGAATGAGAGAATAGATGTATGTATTGATGGATAGATGGCTGACTGGATGGCTGACTGGATGGATGGATGGATGGATGGATGGATGGATGGATGGATGGATGGATGGGTGGATGGATGGATGGGTGGGTGGGTGGGTGGATGGATGGATGGATGGATGGATGGTGGATGGATGGATGGGTGGATGGGTGGATGGGTGGATGGGTGGGTGGGTGGGTGGATGGATGGATGGATGGATGGATGGATGGATGGATGGATGGATGGATAGATGGGTGGGTGGACTGGTGGAAGTAATAATAATGTAGGGACAAGAAACTTTCTTTTTTTGGTCTGTATCCATTTTATGTAATGATTTTGCTAAAATACAAGAAGGCTTTTCTCAGATAAGGCAAATCTCATGAATTTGGCTTTAAACATTGTGATATATAATATACATATAATCACTCTTCCAGATAAACTTATTATAGTTGATACCCGCTAAGTAGACTTGGCAACACTCAATATCAACACTAAGTTTATACCCACTAAGTAGACTTAGGTAATTGACTAAAAGAATACCTTGGTTACTTTACTTATTGAGTATGCTGCATATTTCTATACAACACATTTTGTTCTGTTATTTATAAAACACTATTGGTGCTATTACTGTTGCTCTTCCCAAATGGGATTACCTAAAAAACCAATTTATTATTTGAAGTGGCTAACTTCCTGTTTTTTGTACTGCATATATTTTGTAATAAGTGATGAGAGACACTGAAATAAATATGGTCAACACTATGTCAAGAAGTTACTCAATTATTTTAAGACTGATATATGATTCAGTGTAATATATTAGTTCAGGAAGGAGTCGACATAGAGCAAAGCTCTTTCCTTTGGACAAGGGTTGATTCTCCCTCAGAAATCCAGGGTCTTTGCCAAGCTCTTAGCAATTCTGCTCCACCTCCCTCTCCCTTTCTTCTGTCGTCTGCCTCTGGACCTCTCTATCTTGCTAGATTCACTGCTCAAATGAGCAGTCTACTACAGGAGTTCAGCATGTAGGCTGTGAGGAAAAGAATACCAGGATTTAAATCTTGTATCTGCCACTTAGGAATATTAACTCTCTCCAGACACCAGTTCCTCTCACAAGGTTTTTATAAGGGTGAAATAATCTAATAAGGTATTAGCATTTAGACTTTGGTAGTAAATGCAATTCAGTTACATCACAGATTCCATGAACAAAAAGAAAAGAAAGCCATATACTTTTTCCTTATCCAGACTTTTCTCATCTGATCTTTGTTATTTATTTTACTTTATTTTATTTTTGAGACAAGATCTCACCACATGTTACAGACTAATCTGAAACTCACTATGTAACCCAGGCAGCTATAATTTTTAAACACACTGACTTTTGAAAATAAAATTTTGTCTTCTGGGTATTTTTCTCGCTTTGCATAAATCACAAACCCAGCCATTATCCTTTTACTTTTTCTCTTATAGACAAGTCTTTTTATCTGACTATGAAAAAGCAAGTTTGTTCCTCGATTTAAGAATATGTATACAAGCTAAGTGATAATTACAAATATTTAAGTGTCTATTCTAACCAGAGTATCTTATCAAGTCAATACTTAATCCACAATTTATTTTTCACATTAGGTATGTATTTTATATTGTGCTGAATGATTTAGTAAAATACTTTGAATGAATCTCCTGGGTTGTAGTCATGGATACTGGCTTTGAGAATAGCCCTCACTCAAAGACCTGTGATCTTAGATGAATGACTGAGGTTCTGAAAAGACTCAAGTGGAATATTGTGGTTAACATCTCTCATTGTGTACTGGTGATTATAGTAAGGATAGGAAATGATGCTGGAGTTCCCAAGTTGGAAAGAAATGAGTTTTCCCTAAGGAAGCAGTAATATACTTAAATGGGAATTCTAGGAACTGAGATTGCTGGCGTAGGCACATTCCTCAGGGATTCTAGACATTGGCTGTACCGTTGCTGACCTCATTTCCCCCAGAGTCTACTGGAAAATGTGACTGTGTGAACTGATGCTAGAGAGCAAAGAGTAGACAGACATCCCTTAGATAAGAAGTACTGACTGGTACTTAAGTATAAAAGCACAGGAGTGTGACAGGAAGGGCTAGAACTCCTAGATCTTATGAGCTTCCTAAACATGGACAGAGTCACAATAGCTATGACTCAGCCAGAGCCTGCAGAGATTCACTGTGAAGCTCAATTCGAGCTTCTAAAATATGATAATGCAGAATGGACAGCGCATAAGCAACAAATGGATGTCTCACGACTTTGAAAGCTGTGTGTCCAGTATCAGGGAGATGTGACCTCAGGCAAAAGGCTCTGCTTGCTGGGCTGAAGAACCTCTTGGTGTATCTTCATTTGATCGGAAGAGAGAGAAGGCAGTTTCTGTGGGGCTCTCCCTATAGATATTTTATCACATGTGAGGTTCTTCTCTTTATGATCCCAGTTAAACTTGATTAGAACATTACCGACCCTATTTAAGACATAGGCATAGGAATCTGAAGGGCACACAATTTAGTCCACAGCAAGGACCAAAAGAACCAATGCTGAGTGGAGATGATCTAATTAAGTAAACTATAATACGAAGCTAGTATGCTGTATGCTAGCATGACATGTGTGTGTTTTTCTCTTTGTTAATTTATAAGCTGCCAAAGTTGCTACTGAAGGTTTCCACTATCTTCTGTCTCATTGATGCTTGAGTGTAGAAGGCCCAGAGGTGCAGCTCAGATCACAGGAGGCAAAGACAGGGACGAGCAAATCTAGACTCTGGAGAGAGAAGTCAGGACCCTTCAGTCATCACTGAGAAAGATAAAGTCGCATCACCTACTTATGTTTGAATGTACTGCTGGATGAACTGTAACAGTACAGGAAGTTGGAGAACATTGATAAATACATTGCATTTTGGTTTCCCACCATGATTCCTTGCAAGGGTTTACAAAGTCATCTGCCTGCCTCTGATGACTTTTCTTCACCTCATTCCCTGCTAGCATGTGGCATGACAGACTCAGCTTTCTACTGAGAATTGATCAAGCAGTACAGGCTCCTTGCTGAGAAATGCATCAGTACCATTTCCAAAATACGCTCTATAAGCTCATCTTATGCATAATATGTATTATCTTTTATGTGCTACCTGCATGCAGTAGATATATTTGCTGCTGTGATCCATCAGGCAAGACAAAAAAGACACCAAGGTGATTTTTAAAAGAGTTTTATTATTTTTCAAAATGCGGTTGTATCAAATGATTCAGATATCATAATTACTAAGTGTGTGTTATATTGAGAAAGAGCGCATTCCTTTTTAAAAATGATTAATTAGGCTCTTCCTAATCTCCATGGAAAAACTTTATTATGAATGTGTTTTCTCTCTAAATGCTTCTTTTAATTATGAATAAATAAAATGTATTTACTTATGGATGGAAAGATATTTTAAATAAATTAAGAAATTAAGTTAATAATAATGCATGATGGTTTTAACACTCATCTCAGAAAATAATGCAAACTAGGACCAAACTAGGACCAAATGAGCAATTTTTTTAAATATATGCCTAGTCCATTCTTTCACCAGCATATCACAGAATAGGAAAATATAATTAGCCCTTGTAGCGCTACTTCAATGAGAACGTTTTTTTCCTTAGCAGGAGAGTTCCCCTATGGTGTTCCTGTTAATACATGATCCCTTCTCTCCACTCCTCCATTCAAATTCAAAGATGTATCCTTAACCCCAAGCTTTCTTTTTAAGAGATGTGTGAAAGGAAGGGTGTTTAGGGGACATTGTAAAATATAGTCATTTTACTCATGCTTGCTTATATCATCAATATTTTGTTTTCCCACAAGATTCACAGTGGGACGACTCTTCCCCCCAAAATGTAATTTTAAGAGCAGTCTTCAAATTGATTTCCTTTCTTTTCCTAACAGGGTGTTACAGCAAAAAGACTATAGCCTGAATCTCTGCCTATACTTCAGAGCGTGTGTGTGATAAACAGCTAATTACCTGTCAGTTACCATAGCAATGTTTACAGGAACGCTGAAAACCAGCCGTGCCCTGCTACCCTGTTAGAGGGAGGAAAACCCACATGATTTCTTCCCTAGTGGAGTTTTCTGGCAGCAATTGCAGGATGTTCTTCTCTTGGCAAGTACTAATATGACCAATTTAGTTTCTTTGCTTTGAGCAAAGAACTATGATTTGAGTAAGAGGTGCAGGAAAACATCCTGCAAAAACCTTGAGATGCTCAAATGATAGACTCATGGCTAAGCACGGGACAGTTCATTAGCAATGCTTCATATTGTGTTAGTTCAGCGCAGAGGCATTACCAAAAATACATGGTGCTTCATTCCTTCAACAAATATTTGTTCATCTCCTACCATGGGCCAGCCCATACTAACCTTAGGGGACTTGAAAAGGAGACAATGGGGGAAGAGGGACAAATGGGCAGTGACTTACAGATGTGCACAAATGAAATCTTGACACAGATTCTGAAAACTGTGGCAAGCTGTATTTTGAAAAGATATCCACAAGGTATCACCTTCCGCATACCCTTCTGATACACAACCCTCTGGGCTTTCACCAATCAAATGGTAGAATCTATTCCATCCCATTGAACATTGCTGACTTCTGATTTTTTTCAACTTAGATTATGAAAATTCCATGTGCTTACATCTTAACACCCCCCCATCCCACTTAGGTTAAACTATCAACTTGACACCTCGAGCACTGAGCTTTTAGGCATGGCTATGAGGTATCTAGTTAACAAGAGCTTGTAGGAGATTGTCCTAATTGCATAATTAATGTGAGAAGAACAAGCCCAGTAGGAGTGTGTCTTAATTGCATAATTATTGTGGGAAGAATAAGTCCACAGCAGGCGGGACCATTCCCCAAGTAGACATTAAGAAGGAGAGAGTAAGTTGCAATGTTGGCAGTCAAGCAAGTTAGAATGCAGTCTTAGCCCTTGGTCCTCTGGTCTTCCTGTAGATGTGGTGTGACTAGTTCCCTTGACTTCTAGTGGTATATCACATGTTATGATGAACTGAATTCTGGAATCAAAAATGGAATAAAAGTCTATTGCTACCATAAACTGGTTAGGTCAGGTACTATTTTTAGCAACAGAATACATAACTAATACAATTTGGTAACAGAGAAAAGCATGTAGCTGTGAAGTTAAAACACTTTCTAAAGATGTTTGAACTCAAAGACTTGGCAAAATTACAAGACAGTGAACTCACATATAGGTATTTTGGGCACTCACTGGCTGACACAAAAACAATAACCAATACAGGTCTTGGTATGAACAGATTATTTTTCATTGAAAAATACGTAGGTATTTCTTATTTTGTCAGGAAACTCTGAGTATGGGACAAAGTATTGCACACAAAAGGAAAGGAAAAAAATGAAGTGAAACATTTGTACCAGATATAATAGTTATTAAATAAAAAACCGTAAAAGGAGAAAAAGGAGGTCATTGTGTAATGATTGTCAATCATTGTAATAGTTGGTTGTAACAGCTGTATATAAAGACAAAGCACTGAATTATATAAGGCAAGTATTAGTAGACAAAAAGGGAACATTTACCTAATACAATAATAGTAGGGACCTTCTCTCAAGTCCCATCAAAGTCCAGATCATTCAATGAAGAAGAAGAACAAGAAGAAAAAGGAGGAGGAGAAGGAGGAGGAGGAGGAAGAAGAAGGAAGGAAGAGGAGAAAGAGGAAGAGGAGAAAGAAGAGGAGGAGAAAGAGGAGCAGGAGAAGGAAGAAGAAGAGTTAAATTATGTAATAGACTAAGTGAACTTATCAGACATTTACTGAACATTTCATCCATAGCTGCAGAACAGTCTCCTCATCGGCACACAAAATGCTCCTAGGACAGTATTAATGTCATTAAGTAACCCCAAATAACCCCAAATAATTAAGATCACATTATATTTCATTCGTATTCAGAATAGGATGACACTTGAAATCGACAGAACAACCTTAAGAAATATATAGTCACATCAACACTAAGCAAAGTGCACATAAGTCACAATGGTCAATGAAGAAACCAAGGAAAATTAAAATGCTTCTTACTAGAAATCAGAATGGACATACAGCATAACAAAACTTACAGGGTACAGCAAAATAAATACTAAAGAGAGATTTAGAGAAGCAAGTGCATGAAATCAAAATGATTTCAAATAAACCACCTTCCGAAGTTATATAACAATTCAAGGAGATATATAGGCAAAAACTAACCAAACTCAAAATTTTTAGAAGGAAAGAAATGATAAAGACTACAGCATGAATAATTGAAATATACCAAAGATCAATGAAACAAAGAATTAGTCATTTTGAGAAGATAACCCAAGTTGACAAATTTTTATCTAGACTAAGAAAAAAGGTATTAAAATCAAACCTGAAATTGATATATTACAGTTAATTTAGTAAAAATGCCAAGTATCATTTAGGACTATTGTAAATGACTATATGCCAAAAACAGAAATCTGTAATAATAAATTTCTAGTGACATAATCTAGCTGAACTGAATCATGAAGACCTTAGGAAACTACTACAAACTAATAATTAGTGTTACAGTTTACAATGTGAGTTGACACTCACAGACTCATGTGTTTGAATTCTTAGGTACGTAAATTTTTTGGGCAGATTCTGGCAACCTTTGAAAGATGGAGCCTTGATGGAAAAATGCCTTTCATGGGGACAGACCAGATCTTTGGTGGCCTGGCCCTGCTTCACCTGGCTTTCTTTCTCTCTCATCATCCTCAGTACTCTGGTGACCTGAACCAGCCTCTTGTTTATTCCTTTAGACATGTCTTCTGCTATGTGATTCCCAACACAAAAGACTGTATCCTATCTGGAACCATAAGCCAAATAAAATATCCCTTTCTGTCTAGGTCTGAGTGTTTTCTTGAAGCCAAAAAAAAAAAGAGGGGAGGGGAAGGGAGGGGAGAAGAGGAGAGGGGAAGGAAAGAGAGGGGAGGGGTGGGAGGGGAAGAACAACAATTGATGAAAAGATTGAATCAATAATGAGAAAAGTTTCCCAACAAAGAAAACCCAAGAACTGGATGGCTTCATTGTGAAATTCTATTAATCCTTTTAAAAGAATCAGTCCAAAAGTCTAAACACTTGAAATAAACTTTGACTCTCCTTCCAAACTCATTCTATAAGTGAATACATTGAAACCTATCAAGGACATATAGACACACAATCTCTCTCTCCTTCTCTCTCTCTCTCTCTCCCCCACCCTCTCTCTCTCTCTCTCTTTCTCACACACACACACACACACACACACACACACACACACACACGCACACCAATGTTCTTAGTGAACATAAATGCCAAGACTTTCAACAAGATATTAGCAAACAGGGGGCTGGAGAGGTGGCTCAAGGATTAAGCCTCTGCCTTGCAGGCGGAAGGTCCCGAGTTCAGATCCTAGACCCCACATATAGACGCCGGGCAGAAGCGATGGCAGCCTGCGTTTCTGATCCTGGTAGGGCGGAGCCTGTGAATCCATAGGCAGAGTGACCGAGGAGGAGGTGGAGACGTCCATGGTGATTCCCGAATCCGTCCGTGGTTCTACACACACACACACATACATACACACACACACACACATACATACACACACACACACACACACACACATGCATACACACACAATTGAATAAATAATAAATAAAAAAGATATTAGCAAACAAAATCCAACAATATACAAAATAGATTTCCAGCGTATTTTTTTTGTTTAAGATTCAAAATCAGTCTGAAGAAATGATTGAAAATTAAGCCTTTGCCTCACAAGCAAATCCCAGATCCCCTTTAAAAGCACTAGACAGAAAGAGAGGCAGCCTGCACTTCCAGGGAAGAACCTGGGAAACACCAGAGCAAGCAGCCTCCATAGGCACCCACTGTGCCCTCTGATACACCACACACACACACACACACACACACACACATCCCTTCAATATCCAAAATAGTCAAATTGAAAGCTTGTGAACAGCAAAGGACAAAAAGACCAAAGAGAAGACCACCTAATACAACAGGAAAAAATACTTTTCAACTAAATCAGTCTGCAAGGTCCTAATAGTCCTATAAAACAGAAGCTACAAAACACCGTTGTAGAAAAAGATAGATTTAACATAAGCAAATGATGTGAACATATAGTTTGCACTAAAGCATGTGAAGATAGCCAAGAGGTACATGAAAAACTGTTCTGTCAGTGACAATCAGGAGTATGAAAGTCATTTGCCCAGTGAGAGATTATCTCGATTAAGTTCCTTGGTTTTGGAAGACCCACCTTGACAGTGAGCAGGGTCATTCCCTAGGCCCATAGTCCAGGACTATATAAAGTCAGAAAGAGTGAGCAGGAAAACACACGATTGACTCATCCCTCTCTGCTCTTGCTGTGGATGTGACATGACCAAGTGTTCCAGGCTCCTGCTACTGTGACTGCTTTACAGTGATGGACCAAACCCAGAATCATAAGACAATTAAACCCTTTCTCCCCTACAGTGCTTGGGTTAGGTATTTTGTCCCAGTCATAAAGCTACAATGGTAGAGACTTCTGACAAAAATAAATGGTACCAGAAGAGGGTATTAGGCAACAGTAGAAGGGTCAGCTCACCAAGAAGTCACAACTCTAGGCCTTCGCATATCAACCGACAGAAGCATGTGGTGAAATAGAAGCTAATCAAACTATGGGAGAAATGGACAGACCACAGGTATGTTTGCTTTAAAGTCTTCCAAACTCTTTCCTAGTTACGGAATAAGTAGGCAGGAGAAAAAGAAATGCTGATATGGAAGTCTTGACCATTAGTATTATATTATATTAGTATTATATTATAGTATATTAGTATCTTATATATTATATTATATTATATTATATTATATTATATTATATTATATTATATTATATTATATTATATTATATTATATTATATTATATTATATTATATTATAAAAGAATATATTATATTCTTTTAATTTTATACATGAGCATAGTGAATTTATGCTATTTTCACACCTTAATTCCCAAATCCCATTCCCCCTCCTCTCTTCTTTATGGCTCTTCTTTTCCCCTGCCCAACTCCCTTTTTTTTTTTTCAATTTTTTCACGTGGGTGGTCCACTAAGTTGCGTCCAGTTTGCCTTTGATGACCTGTGCTGGAACATGAATCATATATCGGTAGATATGTCATCGAGAAATGCATCTTCTATTTCCTCTCCATCAGCATAATAACTCATCTGTCTCTCAGGCAGGCGTGGACCCTCTTGAGATCTCCCCTATTTCATAGTGTTATGCAAAACTAAGTAAATTTTTAAAAATTAAAATCAAACAAGAATGTTGTTTGATAATAATGGTGCTAAATATGAACCTGTGAGTTTCTAATAGCCGGAGATGGCTTCATTTAGATTTTTTTCATGTGATAAGAGTGTGGAATCCTCTTCAGCAAAAGAAGTTCTTTGAATCATATTATGCCACATGATGACCTTCAGGATCTCAGTACTGTACGTCGCTTTAGACCTTGGTTTCAGCTCTCATACTGCAGATGGAGACAATGAGGTCATGAAATCTGGGTGACTTTCTTATGTGGAAGGTTAAGGAGTTAAATTCACCATGGTCTCTTGGCCAACTGTCAAACTGTGATAGGATTTGGAAGATAAGATAAAATGTTTTTCCTTGGAATGATGTCAATAACTTTTTTCAAAAAAAATCTTTAAATGATTTGCAAGATTCTCCACACTAGTTAGGGCCAAAGTAATCATAATAGGACTTTGCATGCCCTGCGCAATGTCCAACACACTAGTGACCTCACAAAGTCTAGCATCAGCTAAAGGCACCAAGATCCTTGGAGGCAAGGGATTGACAGTCACAGTAGTGTTCTTATGCTTAAGGGGAACACAAGAAAGGGTTCAGGGAAATGCCACTGGGTCCTTGTACGTCATTGGAAAGGAGGACCAAGAGGAGAGTTAGGCATACACAATAAAGGACTCTCTGGGAATTGGGGGGGAGGCATTGGGGGATGGGGAGGGAGGAGAGGAGAAGCAGGGGGTTCGGGGGGAGGTGGAGGGAGGGAGGGAACTGGTCTACCTATTTATTAAGTTTGCATGAGCGGAAATAATAAAAAAGTATTAAAAAATCTTTAATTGGTGCTATTCTGGAAATCTGTGCTTTAATCTATTTAGACTCTAGAGAATAATAAAGAAATTGATTACCTTCAACAGAGGTTCTATTGCGAATAAATAGGACGGATATGTTACAAAGTAATGGGAGAGGGAAGAGACGTGATTCATAACTAAATTGTATACCTCTATGTACATTTTAAGTCATAATAAATTACTAGCTGAGTTTCTAAAAAATTATAGCAGTACACTTTCAGAAGTACGTTTTGTGTATACATGGTGCGTGGGTACATGTTCACATCTGTGTAGGTGCCCGTGTGCAGGCAGGCACCTGTGGGTGGGTGCACATGTAGAAGCCAGAGGTTGACAGCAGGGCTCTTACTTTACTTCTCTCCACCTTACGTATTCAACCAGAGCCTGTTGCTGAACCTGGAGCGCAATATTTTGGCTGCTCTGATAGCCAATCTGCTTGGCAATTCCTTCTCTTCACCTCTTGTGCACTGGGTGCTGGTGGGCGAAGTGGTCTGCTTGACTTTTCGGTGGTGATCCCAACTTAGTTTCTCACATTTATGTGGCAAGCACTTCGTGCACTGTGTCATATGCTCAGCCCTGAGGTGCTTTTGTCTGTGGATTAGCTATTTTTCTAGTTGCTGTGACAAAATACTTGGCAGAAGTAGCTCGATGGAGAAAAGGTTTAGTTTGACTCACGGCTTGAGGTGACAGTTCATCATGGTGGAGAGAGCCTGGTAGGAGGAAGGTAAGGAGACGGGCCACATCGCATTCAGAGTCAGGAAGGAGAGAGCAATGCGTGCTCGTGCTCAGTTAGCGTTCCCCTTTTTCATTCAGACAGGACCCTGTCCTGCGTAACGATGCTATGCACAGTTAAGATGGGTCTTCCCACCTCATTTAACTTAATCTAGAAAAAATCCCTTGCCAACACCCCAAGAGGCTTATCAAATTATTTGTTTTAGGTCCTGTTATATCCACAGTTGATAGTAAACTTCACAGAGACCCGTAACGTAAAGATGTGATAAAGTTTGTAAATGAGAGACTGTTGTGTGGCGATTTTCCTCTAGGCACAGCTTATGCCATCTTACACTTTGCCCCCAGTGTGAACAGAACATTGTATCAGTAATTCGTAACATCCCATCCTCGAAGAAGTCTCAGCAAGCTCCTTAAACTCAAGAGGCCCCTGAAACTACCATGTTTCAGGGGGACATCCATCCAGGGTGAGGAAACGCTATAAACAACAGCTGGGGGAAGAGGTTCTCCTACCAACCAAGAAGGCTGGAAGAAACCGTGAAGCTGCCAGAACGCTGGATGACACAGAGAGCAGCCAAGAAGCCTTGACAAGACACCAGGTAGCTCAGAAGTCTGGACGGACTCTCCTAAGGGCAAGTCATACAGCGGAGGGATCCAGAGTTTCAGCTTTGGAGGGTCTCACTTTCGCTGAGCGAGCTTCTGGTCCTAGAACTGCCTTCACGTCTTCCCATCTCCTGTATTCTTAAGCCCAGTAAACTCATTGGTTCAGCAAATTGGACCTTAGAATAATAACTACTTTGCTCTGTTGTCAAATTCCCACCTATGGTGGATGGATGGCTACATGTTGTCTCCCACCTACAAGTGTCTACACAACAGTGACATGACAGTGAAGTTGTTGAGAGCTGCACTCCGGATGCGAATCCGTTCCAATTCCCGGATGTGACATTTCTATAAGTCATAGAGCCTTGAGAGTGTACGTAATGAGGACATCTACCTGTGGATTTGTCATGTAAATTCCTAAAAGGCCACATGAAAAACACTTAGTATGGTACCTGGCATGGAACAAAATTGTGTGGCTGTCTTACCATCCTGCTCTAACTTGTGTGTATTTCTTTGCCTTCTACATGAGCATCAGTTCTGTTGCTGCCACGTCTGTCACCCAATTATCAGCTACCATCCAGAGATTCTTGCCAATTATAAATAACAATGACAAAGAAATTACTTGTTTGTTATAAGATCAAGCTCTTATATAATCCAGAGGGGAATATGGAAAAGTTTACCCCCTACTAGCATGATGTCATATGTTCCCAACGACTTTTCCTAGAAAATAAAAAATGAAAAAATTATAAACACTCTCTTAAAAAAACTTTATTTAGTATGTGTGTGTGTGTGTGCATGTGTGTGTGTGTGTGTGCGTGCGTGCGTGTGTGTGTGTGTGTGTGTGTGTGTGTGTGTGTGTGTGTGTGTATCAGAGGGTAATGTATGTCCCTGTGGAGGACCAATGGTGACTTCAGGACCCATCTATACCCCTGAGCCATCCTTCTAGCCTTAAACATTCTTGCCATAGAAAGCATATCTTGGTTAACATCATAAAAATAATTTATCAAAATGATCCAAAAGAAAACATGGGCCTTAAGTACAGAGCAAGTCATAAGGGTTCTCTTATGAGAACTCTGGAAAAAATAATTTGAACAAATACAAAATGAAGTTAATTAAAAGCCTATTAATCACAAACCTCTCAAGTCATCTCCCTTATGTTCACATTTATAGGTGCTGATCCTAGCAAATGGATCATTCCTTCCCAGAGGAGAGGAATTTAGAAAATCTTATCTTTCTAACCCATCCCCCTACCTCCTTCCTGAGTTTGACTTGTAGGAGCTTCTACAACTGCCACACACCATGCACAGCGGCTACTGAAAAAAAATCAGCATTGGAATCTGAATGGACTCTGTGCCTGTATCCATGCCCCTGTGGTCGTGCCCTGGGCGAGCTCTCCAGATTCTACCTACTAGCTCAGCCACCATCATACAGAGGAGTGCTAATCTCCACGGGGCCTCTTTCCTGGATGAGTTATACTTTTCCTTTCCTCATGATGAAGGCCCCATGGGCACTCCACCTTTTAAGGAGAAACATACATGGAACATCTGTATTGTCACTGAAACAGCACAGCATGTGTCCCAGGCCTGCTCAAGGCTTCCTGCATGCTATGTCAGCACTCTACCACCTGAGCTTCCTACAATCATTTTATCAGAGAAGTTTCAGTAACTTCTCTGAAAGGAAAGTGGTTGGTTTATTTTTTTTTCTTTTATTTGAGAGAGAGAGAGAGAGAAAGAGAGGTTGTGAGAGATGTGCCACAGATTAAATGTGAAAGCCAGAGGACAACATTTAGATGTCAGTTCTGTCTCTCCACCATGTGGGTTCCAGAGATTGAACGCTGCTCCCCAGCATAGCCAGGTTGTAAAATTTTGTAAAATCCCTCTACCCTAACTGGAAGGTGGCCATTCCCAGAAGCAAATAAACACTCTAAATCCCTGACCTCCCCACCCTAATGGCCTTGAGTAATGACTGCCTTTTCTCTGACATCCTTTCACTCCCCAAACCCTACTACCACATTTACCTGGCAACCCTTAGCAACTTCAAAAAGCTACAGAAAGTAGAAACCTCCTGTGTTATGGGGACGATCTGGAGAGTCTCCTGCCTCACTGTTCATATTTCCCTGTTTTCTCAGACTTTAAATTTTCTCTTTTGTTCTTATGCTTTACCGATTCAAGTCAAACTATGGTTCCCCTAGCTACCAGACCCTCAGATTTAATAAAAGTTATTTATTTTTAAGTCCCTCCCTTGTGTTAGTTTCTTTATATCAACAGACCTCCTCATCAGCCATACACATTTTCATAGAGTTGATTTTGATTCTTTTCCCTTTTGTCCTATGAGATTTACTTGCGGATATCTTAACCCGCTGAGGCATCTTATGGTCTGAAAGAGGCTGGTTTCTAACCTTTCACTCTGAAGAAGCGAACTGAAGTCTTAGAATCAACCAGTTTCTTCTTTAGTCTAGCTCAATCAGATCTGTTAGTTGTGGGGATATAGGTGTAATTCCCAGAAGTAGTATGACTCCTTACACTTCATCTTCACCTCAGGGGAGCTGAAATTAAAAAGAAAAAACTGCACTAAGATTTGCTGTCTTTAAGGAAATCAGCTAAAAAACTTTAAAATGCAGCTGTTATTCTAGTAAAAAAAAAAAATGCTTTGTAATCAACAAGACCTAAGAAATGTCCACAATGCTCAGTAACAATGGACCTCTTTGTACAAGTACAACTTAAGTCCCAGTTTAAAACTGAGAAATAATGGGGTGGAATAGCTGAGCTGTTAAATTATCCCAAATCATGCTCCTAAGAGTTAGCTTTCAAATGGTAATCAGCCAAATTGTTTAGGAAAATGACTTCAGGTACTGAAATCAAGTTGGATAAGCCACAACACTATCAAACAACTATTACTCTGAACCTAATTCAAATTGTAATACTCTTTTATGCTTCTTTTATTCTTCACCATTTTATACATATGTATTTTTGGTTATAGTTCCCCAATTATATTCTCCTTTTCTCTTCTCCTTCCCACTGAATCCTCCCCTGCTTTTATGCCAACAAATCTCTGTCCTACTTTCATGCCTTTCCTGTGGCCAGTGCATTGAGTTCAGGTTGTTCACGTGAGTGTGGAGGGAGATTATTTACTTGATCAGGGGGTGTATACCAGTAGCTATACCTCTGAGGATGTGGCAGCCCCTCCCTCAGCAACCAGTGACTCTCTTTAGATCGTCTGGGAGGGGTATGGATTTAACTAGTCCTTTCTATCCATGGCAGGATGTTGATCCTCCTAGCCTCGTGTAGGTAACTGCTGTTGCCGTGAGTTCATAGATGCAATATGCCATGCATAGAAGATAGAGTTTCACAGTGAGCCTTCCTTTCTGCCATTTTTTTCTGCCCTCTCTTCCAATATGTTTCTTGCAAGTGGGTGAGACAGATGTTCTGCTTAGAGCTGAGTACTCAACAGTTACTTATAATTGACATTTTGACCAGTTATGAGTCTCTGCGTTAACCATCATCCACGGATAACAGAAACTTCTCTGACTAATGCTGAGAACAAACACTGATCAATGGTATAATCATAAGCATGCAGATGGCAATGTCCAACAGTATTACAGTTTACTCTTGGTCCTATGAATGCCCCCTCCCCTGATCTCAGCACTTGACAAACTTTATAGTACTAGACATGAATCCCTCCTGTGATAGTTGATTAACACCAAAATAGTTTTGCCACTATTATACCAGTGAGCACATCTCGTGTGGCAAACTGTTATAGTTCACAGGGTTCACAGATGCATAAGAGCCTTCATAACTTCCCTTACCTTCCTCCTGCCAGTAATTTGCATAGTACCTTCTGACACTACAAATACTAGCTTAAGTCAGTATTCTTTCAGACAAATTTGACAAAAGTTCTTTGCTAGATAAAGGCAATTAACAATATCATGCCATAGAGCTTTGTGCAATCTTAAATTATTTTCAGAACTAAGAACAAATTTGTATGAACTCTAAAAATGCAACTTTATGTCTTGCAACGTACATTCTATGATGGTTATAGTTTTAGCAAAGTAATTTGACAAACTTTGGCTGTAACAATAGTAATCAGGTTCCTTCTCTATGATACTAAATATGTTGTAAATTTTCAACCTGATTGTGGAGCATGCAAGACTTTCTACACATGATAATCAAGAAACTCTATTTTCTTTGGAGCTATTTGGGAACAGAAAGAATGGTCTTGGTACAGACTGTGAGTTAACACTCAAGCAGGTCTGCAAAGGAGAAAGTGCAGCAATATTTTAATGCTCATTAGCTTCTCTGCCTTTTTAAACAGACACTTCACGATTCTGATTAATGGAAGCATTATTAGAAACAACAGCACTTAGTTCTTTTTTTTTAACCTAGGCAGCACATTAGTTCTAAAGGTAGACACATTAATCTTTCTTCCTTTGTTTACGTTTCCCTTCTCCTTCTTTACAAATAACTACCTGTAAACCATTTCTGGAGTGGAAAGTCATTTGGATGAAGATAACCAGCAGATGATATCTTTCTGTAGGAAAAGCATCTTCAATAAGAAGTTCCCATGACTCATTCACTGATACATAAATAAGGAGAAATAGAGAGAGAGAGAGTACATACACAAATATAGATGGGCATATACCTGCCTTCTGATGTATTTCTGCAGCTGTTAGATCCAATTTGAATTCAGCCCACCAGTTCAAACAATTTTAAGGAGAACTCATACCACTTGGAAAGCTGGGAATTAAATGTACATGAACTGTGGATGAGCAAGTTGCCTGGCAAAAACATAAAAATGTAAAATGTTGATAAAATGAGGCATAAGGATGGAAACACTTAGCTCCAACTTTGAAAGCAAGAACATCTCTCCTTGTGAGAGAACAGGGATTTCTCTGTGGGACTGTGGGAAAGGACATATTGCAGGTATGATCAAAGAAAAGGAAGATCTTGGAGAAATCTTAAAAATAACCTCCATCAATCTTACACAAAGGATGAAACCTCTGAGCCTTCTTCGCATTATTGAGAAGAATGCCTGGGTTCATTCCTATCACCAACAAGAGACCGAAGGTAGAAACCTGTTCTGATTTCAAGGGATTCCCAATATCCCTGCGTCACAGCTACTTGAAAGGATCTGTTATCCCTCCTGCCCTTGAATTGGTCCCTCCTTCTTCTTTCTTCTCTTCACCAATGATAGCACCACCCACATAGGAAGGCAATTCCTTAAACAAGGTCTTATTGATCATTTCCTGATCATTTCCTTTCATCTTCTGTTCCTTTTGGCTCAGCTTCCACAATCCCTCCTTCCACCTATACTGAGTACTAGCAATGCCACCAAACTACATTTCTTTTTGGGACAATAATTACTTTTAAATCTCCCTTCTTGTATCTTCACCCCAACGAGCCATAAGCTACAGATATTAATATCATCCTCTTGTTACTGAATGAATTCACGAACGAAACAGTTTAGGGAAACAATTCCCAGCATGCACCAGAATGGCAGGAGAATTCACATCAGTTATCAGGAGGTGAAGAAACTGATCACACTACATTCCATGGGAATTGCTGAGAGAGTCCTTCTGTCCTGTTAGTCTGTCAATCCATCTGCCCTGGAAATGGGATTAATTTTGGGCTGGGTCTTCCCACATCAAGGAGATAACTTCCCCCAGATTTGTTTAGGGCTTGCCCTAACTGAAGGACTTTTCAAGAATGTGCCCAAACACTCAAGCCTGTAAAGTTGAATCTGTGACTAACTGCCACACCATATAAAATCAGAATGATATTCTTAATCTGACAACAGTCTTTTAAATTTCTTCAGGCTAGGATAAATCCTTAAGGGCTGAGGGGATGTCTCAGGGGTTAAATCTTTTGCTTTGCAAGCAAAAGGACCTAAGTTCTGATCCCCAGATCCCATGTAAATTATGCTGGCAGAAATGGTGGCTTCAGTTGCTAAAATGTCTATTATACATAGCTGGAAGTTTGGACAAAGATAACGCTGTAAAAGCTAGAGAGAGGTGGGCAGATTCTTGAATGACAAGATGTTGTGATGCATAATGCACATGATGTAAGAGAAAGAACCACGTTTGCTTTATATTTTGTGACCTAAGCACAAGCAAACATTCATGCATGTGTGTTTCGAGATCCACAGCTATGTATAATAGACTCCCTGTGCTAATCAGTCACAGGTATCAACTTGAAAATTGAGGGCTGAAACTTCAGACGCATTGGTAAAAAAATTGGTAGTTCAGTGTTAAGCAAGTCTGTGGGAAATGGTATGATTGATGTGAGAAGACCCATTCCCACAGCAGGTAGGACTGTTCGCTGGGCAAGAGGAAAAGATGGAGAGAGAGAGCAAAGTAGTTTGTCATCCTAAGACACACTTCGTTAGACTGGGTGGTAAAGAGACTTACCCCTCTCTCAGCGATTCCTGTGGATATGATGTGCCTAGTTCCCTCTGTTCCTGGTGCAGTTGTGAACTTTCCTACCAAGCTGGACTATGAACTGCAACCAGAAGTATAACCAAGAATAAACCCCTTGTGTCTCTACATTGTTTGGTTAAGAAACTATCATCAACATGAAGAGAAACTGTAGTACCCCCCAGGGAGAAATAAATGCTGGTGGTAAAACCATGGCCATTGTTCCTGAGAGGATAAAATGTGTATAGCTATAGGCAGGAAATGTAAATAAGGGAGGAGGATCTAAAATTGAGCATATATATATATATATATATATATATATATATATATATATATATAATGTGTTTATCAGAGGGCACTGTGTGTCCCTGTGAAGGACCAATGGTGATTTTGGGAATGGTCCTGGATTACTTCTATCTCTTTTTTGCTTCATTCTGGGATTTCCCACAATCTTCCCTCCAGGGCTGGAAGTGCAGGTTACTGCTGTTTCCACCTGCCATTTTAACCTGGGATCTGAACTCAGGATCTTCTGTTTGTGAGGCAGAGTCTTAACCCCTGAGCCATCTCTTCATCCCTGGACCCAAAGTGGACAAAGAAAGATCAAGCTGTAGCAAGAGAAAAGCAGGTGGCCTCAAACGCCACCTGAAGTCACTGTGTGAGGAAGGTGCGAGTGAGAATCAGGGCCAAAGGGTACTAGGACAGTCCATGAGGCAAAAGCATGACAGGAGAGGTGAGGGCAGGGTGACAGGGTTCTAGGCGGGACGGTGAGGGTGAAGAAGGAAGTAAGGTGACAGGAGAGGAGAGAAGGAGTGAAGTACCGTGAAGGAAATTCCCTGAACAAAACAGGGAAGAGAGAAGTTTGAAGGAAGGTGGAAGGAATTAAGGAATGGATTTTTTTGTGTTTGTGTTTAGCTTTGGGGGGGCATTAAGAAAGGTCACATAAAATTATAATAAAGTAGCTGGACTAACAGGACAGAGAGAATCACACTGATAATGCTGCAGTCCGCCTGCATGGTTGCTGATAAATGACCATCAGACAGCTTAAGGGAACAAGGGGTTTACTTTCTTATGACAATCCGGTTAAAGTTCATATTGCAGCTTGACGGGAGAGCTCACACCAACACCAGGGCCGAGGGAACTGACCACACCATCACTGCATAATGACTGAGAGATGGACAATCCTTACTTACCAGACCAGCATGTCTGGCCAAGTGAATAGAAAGATGCCAACTCTCTCAACCAGCTCTCTGTGATTTACCCAGGGCCTAATCCCACCCACCATGGGCTGCGTCTTCCCCATCAGCAGATAATCTCCTTCAGGTTTTCTCTGGGCTTAACTCAAACATCAACTCTCTACAACTGTGCCCAGAGCTCAAACCTTCAACAGTCAAGTTGACACCTGTGCCTAACTATGACAGATAATGAGGAAGATAAGAGATGGATGCAAGTAGTGCCTCTGATCTGTGGTTTAAGATCTGTGATCTGGACCCCAGTGCAAGGCCTGATTTTAGGAAAGGGGATAGGCAAACTGCTGCTGTGAAAAAGGGAAGAAAAACACTTTGTTATGCAAACTGGAAGATTGTAGATTGGGCAGTGGGAAGTTCTGTTCAGAGAGCTTCTGCCTTCATGAAGAAGTAAAACTGAATCATTGGATCGAACAGAATAGGAAAGTATTAGTGGGAGATGACTTCATGCCTGTCACATTTCACTGAATTCTTACATGGCTTCTCATATTTAAAACTATCAGAGTCATTTTTAGCACATTCTGAACCATCATTCTTCTCTAATACAACCTGGTTCTAACTATATGTCTGTGCTTGTTTTACATGAAAATGTTTCTTCCTAATTATTTTGCTGTGGATTTATAGTCTTAGCCTCTGTACATTAGAATAAGTTGCTATGGTAACATTATAAAATTATTCCAGGTCACAAGATGTCCCTGGAATTGTGCCTGTTGGAACAGGAATTCACAATGATAAAGACCCTGCCCTCCAGTTAATGAAGTCAAGAGAAAACAGACCATTAACAAAAGCATACTGTGCAAAACAAGTAAACAAGTAAGTATGAAAAAATGCTGCATGACTGTCCTGCTAAGACTGAATTCATGCAGTTGTTAAAAGCACGGACTTTTAAATATCATTACTGCATGGCGACCCTCTGAGACTCCAGTGTCTATACCTGGAGACTATCTGAAAGTCTTTGGATTTGGACAACAGCATCGTCCTTTCTATTTCCTTCTGATCCCTAGATCAGGACTGAGATCCAATTATCTATTCCATGGAACAGAGCAGCTTCCTGCTGGCTGACTACACTGAAACACACAGGCTAAGAGCTCCTTGACTCACACTGCTCTCAGAAAGCATTCTGAACTCAACCTCAAGAGCCCAAATACACAGATAGAAGCATTTCCAATCCCAGAGAGATGCTGTCTAAGTTTGGCATGAAAGACCTTCCTCCCTTCCTCCCTTTTTTCCTTCTTAGCCAATACAAGAAACCCGGTCAGTTTCTTTGGAGGGTACAGTGCAAGAACAGTATTCCCAACTCTTGTTTCCATCTTATCTCTGGTCCCCTCATAGAATGTGGAAATCACTTTCAACTGGAGGATTTAAAAGGAAAATTGAGTCCTAAAGTTTTCCCCATTGAGGCAGGAAGATGAATTTCCCTTAAAACAGATCCTTAACTAAAACTTCAAGGCACTCCTTCAGTCATGGGATCACGGACAGGCTTCATGAGTGTTGGGCATTTCTGTCAACTTGATACATTTGAAATACATTACACTGGTGTGGAAAAGTGAACAAATATTTTAAAACAAAGTCAAGCATTTACAATTGTCACAGAGAGAGAGAGAGAGAGAGGCTGAGAAACTGCACATTTATAAGTAATTACTAGTAACATACCCCCTCTTTGTTTGCAAGACTCTAATTAGGAAAACTTCCTATGAGTCATTGTTTCTATGCTTGTCGTTGGTGAAATTATTAGTGACTGTAATATATAAGAACACTTCCCCAAGCAAATCTTATGTGAGGAAAGAGGAAAGGGTCTCAAGTACATCACCTATGCTGGTCAGAGACAAGAATCCCTTAAAAAGCCAGTTCTAGACTTGGAAGGCAGAGTCTGAGAAACCCCAGAACAAAGCCATAAGGAGGAAGAACAATACAGAATGATTCTCAGTGTCACCTTTGGATCACAACAGGCACACATACTTAAGTATCATCTTGTACATATCACACACATACACACACACACACAAACACACACACACACACACACAAATTCCAACTCCCGACAAGCATAATTTAGAAAAATTTTTGGTAAATTTAAGAATATAAAAGGTAACCTATTAGAATGGGGACATTATGATGTATTCCTTTTTTAAGTGCTGAAAAATCTATTCTGGTAAAAGTTCTCTTTCTTTTTGTCCTTTAGCACAAAGACATTAAAAGGATGTTTCAGTTTTTGCATTTTTCTTATCTGTTAGGACCTGTCTAGGCCACCTGGAGATAGATTACACTCCTTTATTATCCTAGGCTGTTTTTAACCTTATGCCAAGTTGAGATGCAGGATCTGTATAATTTGGGCATTCAAATGATATATTTGAAAAGTGCACATGAATAAAGATCTAGGTTGTGATTTACGCTTCCAGGTATCTGAGCAAGGCCAATTCGTCAGTGTTCATCAACAAGTACTAATGAACAGAAGATGCAAACAACCGGAGGGAAAACTAGAAAAAGACCCAGAAAGATGAACAACTCTAAAATAGCAGAAAGATTTCCCAGGATGCTCTGCCAATCCCATTTCACGCAGTGCTTGTAAGAGATGAATGGTTGCTAAGGTTAGTGTGACTTTTTTTTAATCTGACAAGAAAATGTATTTTTACAAGGACCTGACCTCAGGAGAAAAACAATAAACATTGAATGTACTGGACATTCTGAAAGACTTACATAGTGGACTTTGGTACTGAAGATCTTACAACCTTTTCCTGATGGTAGTTCATAATGGTGGCATAATTGGCTTTTCAAGAGGTTCTTGAGCATAATTTTGGGATTCTTCCCATTCAAAGACTGATGTAAAACAAAGTGAGTTTCATGAGCTTCCAGAAAAAAAAAAACACAACAACAACAGAAGAATAATGGAGAAAATAAAGAAGTGGGTGAGCAAAGTAAATAGGAGGAGGAAATGAGTGGAAAAACTTGCAGGGAAAAGTAGAATACTTTTTACCCACATATTTTTGTGTACAAACCCCCCTCCTGGGCTCCCTGCTGACCATGGTCCGCACCTGAACTTGTTCTCTCTTCTGGACCCCACAGTACCACACAGACCTTCAGCAGCTCTTGCAGCTTCTGTAGATCCATAGCTTTCAGCACTGAGGACCAAAGTTTCTAGTGTAGAGGAATCCATGAGCCATCAAGCCACCAAACGCAAATCTGTCACACAGCCCTCAGCTGGCATTTCGTGTGCCAGTTGATCTGGTGTCACTACCCGCTCTCATGCATATCTCCTCACACGTGAAGATCGTTCCTTCTCACCGTCACATGATGAAGTCTGGAAGATCAATTGCTTCTTCGCATGAACAGACACTGATGCAAAGATAGGACAAACGAGGAAGATTTGGAAACCATCACACTGCTGTTGTTGCACCATGAACTCCTAGCTACCAAACTTGAAGAGATGGCGATCCTGTGACAAAATGCTCACGCTCACAGCAATCCCCTACCTCAGCCTCCCAAGTGCAGGGATGATAGACAGTTACCATGCCTGACTCAGACAAATATTTAACAAAGAATTTGGAAGATGCTATCATACAACTACAAAGCTGAGTGAAGAGATGAATGAATAGATAAATATGAACAAAACTAATATTCTGAAGCTGAAGAATAAAAACAGAAGAGATTAAAAATGGCATGAAGAGATTCTAAGGTAGATGCAATCAAGCAAGATAAAAATATGCAAATTTAAGGACAATTTACTTGAAATTATCCAGTCAGAAGACTGAAAAGACAAATGAATAAGAAAGAATGAAGAAATTCTGTGATATTAGCAGAATGATATCACTGAAATCAACATGTACATTATGAATTTAAAAAAGAAAAAGAAGGGAAAAGGGGCCTTACTTAAGGAAATAATAACTAAGCATTCCTGGATATGGGGAGAGAAGTAGACATCTAAACTTAAGGAGCCCGTGGGTCAAATCTGCATTGAATGGAAAGAGAAATTTAGCAATAGAGATTATTAATAAGTTGGCAGAAATCAAAGGCAGGAAGGACTTTTGAAATCAGCCTAAGAAAAATGATCTATTACATACGAGGGAACTCATACAAGACTATCAGTGAGTTTCTCAATAGAACTTTTATTGGCCAGACAATAGAATGATGTATTCAGAATACAGTACTAAGAGAAAAACAATTTCTACATGATACTAATGCATCCTGAAAAGCTAACATATAAAAGGAAAAGAAAGATACAAATTTTCAAGTCAACAAGAACTAAGAAAAATTGTCACCATTAGATCTGCCCTATAAGAAATGCTTAGGACAGATGTTCAAATAGAACAAAACACACTAAGCAGTGATTTAAAAAAAAAAAGCATCAATGTATGAGCTCCATAAATGGAGGAAAATACAGATCCTCAGAAATTTCTGCCCACAATTTCTAGGCCATACAAGCAAGCTCTTGGTTCACTGGGATGGTGGGACTCTTCAAGAAGTTGTCATTACATCCCTGGATTTAGAGCTGTACTTCCAAGTCATTGTTCTCTGAATGACCATCTGAGTAAAAAAGAGATTTGATTTTTACCTGCAACTCAGAGATTACTAAATTGACATTACGGATTAGCTATGGCAGCATAACTAATCTTCAAGAAAGTCTCTTAAACATTTGAAAGTATATGTAAAGACTGTAAATGCACGGTTTTATTGACAATATTTTCATCAGATTCTCAATGAAATACATAATATCTCTCCAAAAAAAGAATGTAAATGTTTCAGTTCTTATAAATAATAGTTTTTCTGAACAGCATTTAAAATTCTCTGAGGGTTGGGACCTAAGCTGCTTTGGAAATATTCATTGATTCTAAAGAAGGAATCCAAGGTTAACATTAATCAGGATAAATATATCTTTAGTCTCAGAATTTTCTTTACTCATTCTAGATGACTATATCCATAATTTGAGCAATTCACTGCTGCCTAAATGCAAGACATCAGTTCCTTCCTTTCTTCACTGTAACTTAAAGAACACATATCTTTGTCTAGTGCTGGAAGTCAAAGTCAAGGATTTCTGGTAATTTCTTTCAGACTTCCAACAGAAGTCATTTCCTTGCATTTTGCAATTTCTAGGAACAGTCCAGTTCTGCATCTCATAGTCCATAACTCATCCTTAAAGGCAGGAAGAATTTTTGTGTTTAGTTCTGATTCCCATATCTTGGTGACTTCTATTGGTCTCAGAAATTATTACTTTCTATGCAATATTTCATTATGCCTTCTTACATCATCCAAAATGAGTTCTTGTCTTAAAATCTTTAATTATGCCAGTGAGATCTCTTTTATTCATGCCCAATAACAAAACCATAGGGTCCATGTGTCAGGACTGGAACATCTCAACATATTCAGTATCCTAATAAGCCAAGTAACCACAGCATATATAAAAGTCATGTGGTTTAAGAAACTGAGATACTATTTTAAGTGATCTCAGTCAATGCCATATTGTACCACAGTTAGTTTTGGGGTTGAGATAACTTTTGTGACAACCCCCAGTGTTACTCTGAGAAAAGTAGATAGCTAAGATTTTTATTTTACAGTAAGTAGCATTAAGAGTGCAAAATCCATATACTTTACAGAATTCCAGCTCAGCGTGGACTACATAGTGAGAACCAAACTAATAAAACACAACAAAATAAGGTGCAATTGTTTTTTAAAGAATAAATTAAATGTTATTTTAAAATAATTTTTAAAAAGAAAGATAAAAATGTTTTAAAAATAAAGCTTATGCTTAGATATTATAAGGAGATCTATTCTTCCATATTTATAATGAAATTGAAGAATAGGCAACAGGGTTTACATAATGGGGTGTAACATAACTTTCTTTTTTTTTTTTTTAGGATTAAGGCAGAGTTCATTAGAGGAGAGAAAGAACTGAAACCATGGACTCCAGGCATGGAATCCATGAAAGGCAAGGAACTAGAAACAAACTCATGGACTCCACATGTAGAGTGACAGGAGGGGCAGGAGCCTTAACATAACTTTCTTAGTTAGAAAGAGCCATCAATATTTCAGTAGGTTTTCCTTGCAGTCCTTGCTTGATAAGTGAAGGTGTAAATACACACATATTGATAGTTGTATATAAATACACATTTTGTCTAGGAACTTCACATCAAAGGATACACTTTAGTGAACATTTCTTTTCTTTTTCAATATTTCATCATTTTAAGCATTTCCTGTATAATGAAAACTTTAGAACTTGAGTTTCATAATATTATTTTTTTAAACATTTTTATTATTATTTCCGCTCATACAAACTTACTAGGTACACCGGTTCCTTCCCTCCCTCCTCCTCCCCCTGAACCCCCTGCTTCCCCTCCCCTTATCCCTCCCTCCCCATCCCCCAGTGTCTCCCCCACCAACCCCCGGAGAATCCTTTAATGTGCATGCCAGTCTCTCCTCTGGGCCCTCCTCTCCGATGACGTACAAGGACCCAGTGGCGTTTCCCTGAACCCTTTCCCGTGTTCCCCTTAAGCATAGGAACACTGCTGTGGCTGCCAATCCCTTGCCTCCAAGGATCTTGGTGCCTTTAGCAAAGGCTAGACTTTGTGGGATCAATAGTGTGTTGGACATTGTGCAGGGCATGCAAAGTCCAATTATGATTGCTTCTGCCCTAACTTGTGTGGAGTATCTTGCATATCATTGCTCCTCCCATCCTTGTGCTCAGTTTCATAATATTCTTTATTCAATTTTATTTCTTACTGACAAGAATTATCTGGATTTTTTTTAATTTATTTTTTTCACTCATACAACTTAATAGGTACCCCGTCCCCTCCCTCCCTCCACCCTCTCCGGATTTCCTTGATCCCTTCCCCTTTTCCTCTTCCTTTCCCCCCTCCCCTTTATCCCAGTGCTCCCTCCCCCCCATCCCTGGAGAATCCTTTAGTGTGAATATCAAACTTCCCTCTGGGTCCTCCTCTCTGATGAGGTGTAAGGACTCAATAATATTGCCTAAAGTCCCTTTCTTGTGTTCCCCTTTCATATAGGAACACTATTGTGGTTGTTAATCCCTTATCTCTAAGGATCCTAGTGTCTGTGACCCATGCTAGACTTTAAGGGGGTCAATAATGTGTTGGTCATTGCACAGGTCATGCAAAGTCCTATTATGGTTACTTTGGCCCTAACTTGTGTGAGTATTTTGTGTAATGTTGCTCCTCCCCATCTTTAGGCTCTTACAATCTTACCGCTCCCTCTTCCACAAATTTCCCTGAGCTTTAGGATGGGGAGAGATCCTTGTAAAAGTAGAAAAATAAAACAAGGTTTTTTTAAACTATATATGCTAAATAAATAATGAGTTTGAAGTTAAAAAAATATTGACTTTCTTCCTGTCCTTTCAAGTTTTCTGACTCATTTTTATGTCAGTTGTTGAAAAGTAGTATTGACATTTTGGGCATGCATTTTAGTGTTATAATTATTAGTAGTGAATCTTTGGTCAGTATGTAATGCTCTTCTTATCTCAAACTAAATTTGTTCTTTGCTATGAAATCAGTATGCGTGCTATCATTACAATAGTTTTGTTTATTCTTTTATTGGAAACATGTATATAAACAATTAAATACAGGTTTGAATGAAAAAAAAGAATTATCTGGATATACAGAGTGTAACATAATTGCTTCAAATGTTTCAGTCCTCATCCCAAGTTTTTGACTTTTCCCCTACTTTAAATTTCCTTTTAAAAAGGTAAGCTGAATTTTCAAAGTTCATAAATAAGTAGAGTAAAATAAAATAACTTTTTCACCAAAATGCAGAATATCTTCATTGCACTAAAAAAGCAACATTTTTACTTCATTCCAGTGAATAACCATCCAAGCCAAGAAATGTTCCTATTTCTATCACCATCTACAACTTTGCATGTTTTTGATATTTCTCATTCGAATATAAGTTATTTGGTACTGAATATATAACATCGAGTTCTCTCACTCAACACAATATTTCTGAAATGTATCCACATTGTTCCACAAATGATTTTTTTATATTAGTGAGGAGTACTCCATTTTATAAATGTATTCCAGTTTAAAAGTTCAGCATTGTTGATGGACTTCTGAGTTGATCACTTTTGAGTCTGTTATGATAATGCATTTGTTTACATGCTGGTAAAAGTTATCTTACAGCTACATGCATTTATTTCTCTTGGATACATACTAAAAATGGGATTTCTAGTCCATTGAGTGGGTTTCTGTTTATTGAAGACTCCCAAATGGTTTTCTAAGTAGTTGTACTATTATTCACTAAGGACAACACACAAGAATACTTCCTATTCTCACAAGCACTCCCTCTTTATTTGAGCAGTTCAGAGACCTGCAGCAGTTTTGCCTTGACAGACACTTGGATATTTGGGAATGGGAATAATTTATCTTCTTATCATTGACTCATGGTTCCTTATATATTCTGGATTATAATTCTTTTTTATTTATATTTATTTATTTTTCCCCAATCATACAAGCTCAGTAGGTACTCCCGTCCCCCTCCCTCCCTCCACCCTTCCCCAGTTCCCCTTGCACCCATCCCCCTTTTCCCTTTCCTTTCACCCCCTTTTCTCCCCCTCTCTCAACACCTGTGAATTAAAATTCTTTATCAGAATAAATGTTTAAATACTCCTGCCCCTCTATCCTATAATTTTCTTTTTTATTTATCACTACTATCTTTTTCACAATATATCTTTTGTCTAATTTAAGTGATTCCCCCAGGATTGGTGTTGTTTGCATTTTCTTTAGGAAATTTCTATCAAACTTACAGTCTTCTCTTGACTTCTAGAAAACCTTGCAATGAAAATAAAAACTTTTTATGTTTCTCTTCCATGTTATATCAAAGTTCATTTTTGTATGAATACATAGTTCCAACACCATTTATTTGTAGACATTTTCTTTACTATTGAACTAGATGGGTAATTCTGGCCAGTAGTCACTTGACCCCATTCAATGTTATTATTTCCAGGTTGTTTTAGTTGTTGTTGCTTAGTAAACTGTTTGTTTATAAGAATTTTATTGTACCATTCATTTATACTTAAAACTTACAGATGTCTATACTTTTGTGGAGTTCAAAACTAACAATGGTTTCAATACATGTCAGATTTTTTTCATGAATTTGCTTTTCTAGTTTATAGTCAAGATAGAAGTAGGAGAAAGATTCCATTTAATCATTTAATTCATGTACCAATAGCAAAAATATAACATTTGAAACACAGTATCCTCAAAAGGAAAACCCAGAACCTGAAAGCTTGGTTTTGTGACTCTGCTGTTTACTAAATTTGCAATATTTGGAAAACCACACCTATTATCTGTTCTTTTCTTTTCCATCTTTGAAATGGAGATTTTTTAATATCTACCTTAAAAATTCTGTGAAGACATAAAAGTATGAAAATTTAAAATTATAACACCTGGCATTTAGTAAGTATTCAATGAGTGCTACTCATTGCTAATATAATTACAAAGCCCTTGAATTTCTTTGGGATTCTTTTCCACCTGCTGGATAAATGATGCTTTTTAGCAAATTTAGAAATATTGGAGAGATTTTATACCAGAAAGGAAATAATTTCAAGCACCTGTATGCAACTGACTGAGGAGCCAAAGGAAAAGTGAAACTAAAGGAGAACCAAACACGAGCTTCTTCTAAACTCTGCCCAGTATTGGCTTTACAAAGATCTCTGGATTTCATTCCAGAAAGTGTTTCTTGTCTTGAAATTTAATCAGAATTTCTGATGTCATGAGTGCATGTGTTTTGAATTTTTCTGGCAAACTTTTCCTGCTTCCCTTTGACTTTATAAATGACAGCTTTGTAGAAAAGTCCATCTAAAAAGCTTGTGTAGCCTGCTGTCCTTGTATCTGAAGGATCATCTGTCACGGTTCCCTTGGGAAGCTCTTAGAGTATCTGGAGTAGAACAGGATGGTTCTTGAGGCTGATCGTACTGGTTTGCAATAGCCCTTCCCAAAATTAAAACAACTTTTTTCCTAGATGTCTGCTGTGGGGTTGTCAGGCCTAAAGCCTGCTCTCTGCACAATGACACATTAGCATCTAAATGGGCAGTTGTTGGGGACTCTTCCCTTTGGAAGTTGAGTTTTGCCTCTTGTCTGCATAGACAGTGGCAGGTGAATTCCTTCCTCTGGGAGTTGAGTTTCCCTCCTGTCTGTTCTTAGATTGCTTTTATTCTTCTCAGAACTGGTGAGGTAAAACTTCCCCTTACAGTTCCTTCCCTATATATTTGAGATATGTTATGCATGGACCAGGTAATTCTGCCTTGACATTCATTGTCCATTCCCTTTTAGCAACTAAGTGTCATGCCTGCTTTTAACTTTACCTGGAGACATCATGTCTGGTCCCACACAGCAAGTAGATGTCACTCCTGCCTTTTCTTTCTTAACTGGAATGTATACATTTTACATGATCCTATAAAGAATTTGCCCCTGGTCCTTGATTGTTTTCCAATAAATACTCATGTATGCTACAATAAAATTGGCTTATATGATGGAGGACATCTTCCTCCCTCTGACCCAGATGCCTGATCAATTCCTACTCGCTCCCACTTCTGTTTCCTGCATGTTAAGTCTGGGTTTCATAATGTTTGTCCATCTCAGAAGATGACTAGCCTTTGTCTATCATTCCCTGTACCCTACTTCCCTTTAGCAACATCTGATTGCAGATCCACATAGGAAAAATTTTAACTACCTCACCCTGCTTCTCTCTCCCTCCTGCCCTGCCTTTTAAAGCTCCTATTCTCTGATCTGCAAACGAGACTCTGATACATCACTGGATGCCAGAGGACCCCTCCACAGGTTCCATTCTCCAGTGAAACTTATAATGTTAGGAAGTCCCCTCATTTTTCCTCTATCCTTTCTCCATTGACCATATAGATAGCACAAGGACAAGGGAGGACCTTGGAATGCTTGCTTAGCATGTATGTGCAAGGCCCTAGTACTTTAAAAAATGGATGGTATAAAAAGCACCACCAACATGAGTTCATTTAACACACATTTTTTTCTCCCTGCCATTCTAGGTCAATGATAGGTTTAGAAACATAACTAATCACACAGCTGAGATAGTAGATATCAATGTGCTTGTGGCCCATGGGGCTGTTTCCATATAGCTAGTCTACAACAATTAGGAAACAAAAATAATGCTTTGTGTCTTTCACTGACTGTTAGCTGTCTAATCATATTGGCTAATTAACCTAGAAGAGATTTACATCTTTGTTTTTATTTTTTTTTTTTTGGAAGTGCAGATGCTAAAAACCACGAGGCACAATAGAACCTATGCACCAAATAGGAGACAAATATTTAAAGATTAAATTCCAATTAAAACCAAGTTAAGGAAAAATTGCTCATATCACTGCACAGCTAAACTCTTCCCCTCTGGCTATTTTCTTGTGTGCCCTGTAAATCAAAGGAAAATTTTTCTTACCCAAGAAGAGCCATCTGCCAAACTTAATCAAAGGTTATGTTATTTGTCTCTTGTCAGCAAGCGACAACTGAATAGGTTGAAAGTGTGAATAAGGAACACTTTTTGCACGACAGCCTGATCCCCTCAAAGCTCATCTCAGTGTTAGTTATGCACCTCCTCCTTGCAAACTGATCCTCATTCAGTAGTTATATAAAATGAGCAAAACTTGGCATCCTAGATAGGTAGATAGGAAATATTTTTCTTTCATAAATAGACGTTAATTTTTGCTTGAATGTTTGGGACAACATGGTCTTGGATTAAACCTTCTAGCTCTTTTCTCTATCTTATTACTTATCTCTTCCTGCAAGAAAAGGAACAACTTACCCATGGGTTATCTCAGAGAACTTCAAGCAGATATGAGAAAAGTTGTGATGAGCCAAAAATCAATGTCTTGCCTTTTAAATATGGTTATGTAAGGTGTCAACTTGGGTAAAGACAGGATGAAATGTTCCCAGGAGCTTCTGCTTTTGCACAAAATTTCTTATCAATCTTTAAGCTGAAAATAAACTTGAAGGGGCCAGTAGGATGACTTACCAAATGAAGGTGCCAATACGCAAATCTGTTGACCCTGGAGACCACATGAGAGAAGAAGAAAAGCAACTTCCAGAAGTTGTTCTCTCATCTCCACACATATGCCGTGGCTTGCATTTGTTTTCTTCTTTCTTTCTTTCTTTTTCTTTCTTTCTTTTTTCTTTTTCTTTCTTCTTTTCTTTCTTTTTTCTTTTTCTTTCTTCTTTTCTTTCTTTTTTTCTTTCTTTTTTCTTTCTTTCTTCCTTCCTTCCTTCCTTCCTTCCTTCCTTCCTTCCTTCCTTCTTTCCTTCTTTCTTCTTTCTGTCTCTCCTTCTTCTTTCTTTCTTTTTTTCTTTCTTTCTTTCTTTCTTTCTTTTTCTTTCTTACATAACATATCCATAAAATTAGATTTCTCCTTTCAAAATGTCTTTTGGCCTCTAGAAAATTTCCAGTGACATCAATGTTTCACTGCATATCCCCCCTAGACATGTAAACTTGCTCAGTGAGTTTGCGAGGGAACATGCAACTTTGCAATTAACTGGTATACGTATAAAAAAGGGAATCAACTGTTCCGACATGGAATGCAGATGTGGGAAAGGGTGGAGATGTAGAGAAGACTTCAGATCTAATCTGTGTTTAATCATCAGGCAAACTCGTTATATGTGGGCAGTTAAATGTTCCTTTTAGGTTCCCCCCAGTGTCTTGAACTGGAACAAGAGGATCAAGGACTAGGTACCCCTAAACCTACAGCATGAAGGGAGAAATGAGGGAGGAAAGAAACAACAAAACGCACTTATGTTGAGCTTCACATAAAGAAGTCTTTACGAAAGAAGAATCTTGGAAACAAAGCCACAAAATGTGGAAATGTGGGCCAGGCTTAGAAAACAGTTTTGCCCTATTTGCCAGCATAGTATGTAGTGCAAAAAGTGCCCGCAAGTTTGTGAACAACCAGAATAAAGACCATGAGTTTGGGATCTATTCTAGTGATGATCAAGAGGTAGAAAAAAAGTAATGCAGAACAAAGGACTATGATGATCCAAACTGCGACTTGAAATAACTGGTAATAGACATGAAGAAAAGATGGCCACACAGAGCCAATAAAGCACAGGCCAAAGGCTCAAGAACGATCAAAAGCCTATTTAAATTAGCTATTAATGACTATGATGGAACTGGAAGTTTTAAGCTTCCTATTGAAATGCAGTAAGCAATTGTTGAAATACTGACAACACCCAGGGATGGGAAAAGCAGTGAGTCACCTTCCTCCTTAAGCATGAATTCTACTGAGAGAGTCATTAAGGTTTCGAAGCATGTCCCGGAGCATCAGGAAGACCAAGGGCATGGTACGTTTTACACATGTAATAGAATCCCATTCTAACCATGTTTTGTAATGCAGTAGACATACATTGGGACCAAAGGTTGGGAAATGATTCAGCAGAGAGATTCAGTGAAGCAGGGAAAGAGAGAGTGAGCTCATTTGCTGAGGAAACAATAGCTTCAAAGGAGCAAAAAGTGCAAAGGAATGTGAGGCTTTCAAAGAACTTCATGCAGAGTAGTATGGCTAGAACTTGAGACAAAGAAGAGAAGAAGAGGAAAAGAAAAGAAGAGGAGAAGAAGAGGAGAAAAAGAGGAGAAAAGAGGGGAGGGGAAGGGAGGGGAGGAGAAGGGAGGGGAGGGAAGGGGAGGGGAGAGACGATGTGGGGGAGTTGAGATCATGCATGAGTCCTGTCTCAGGGGAGACCCCAGCTTATCTGCTTTAAAAGGACAGGAAAACTTCACGCAGGATCAGGAAGTGATGATACAGGTTACTGAAATGGGAAGGTGGATGGACCTTCTTCAGCATGCAGATGGCAAGGACAGAGATGCCATAGCTGTACCAAATGTGTGGTGCCCATAAAAAAGCAGAAGAATTCCCAAGTAAATGAATAGTTAGTTGGTTGGAAGGGGAAGGAGAAAAGCTGGAGATCATTCAAGAACCTGTTACTACTTAGGGCAGAGAAAGTGTTTACTTGAATTTCAGTTGAGCCAGTAAGAGTGAATAAAGGAAACCAATAAGATAATCTAAAATCATTTATGAAGGAATAATAACAGACTTAAGTGATCAAATATAGGAAGGTAATGAAGGAGGAAGGGCCAGGACAATGCTCATGTTCTCCACTTGGCAGATGATACCAATCACAATGGAAAAAAACAATGAAAAATATAGAGAGGATGTGAAGATACATCCAGCTTTTCAGATCCTGTTGGGTGAGATTTCTCAGGAAGTTTGAGATGACAAAATCCAGTTTCATCATTGCATGCATGAAGATCTTTCACAATTTAAGTGATATTGATCAGATCCCAAAACTAATTGCTGACACAATGGGAACTAAACTCAGACCTCTTGAATAATACTTTGCCTAACTCTTTTATCATTGCTTCTCAGACTGTCTTGAGCACAGGATGCCATGGATCTTGTCAGAATTGCAAACCTGTACCCCCTGCCCATCCCAGATATCCAGAGCCTAAGTTAGCATCTCGACAAGCAGCAGGCAATTTGCATACCCTATAGAATTAAATCTTATGCATTATGTATTATATCCATTATACGTTCTTATTTTTATTCTTTATTCTTATAGAATAAGAGATATATATACCTTATAGAATAAGAGATTATGCTTTATAGTCAGAAGACAACTATATATATTTTCCCTTGTAGCCTAACAACATAAATCTCAATTATGTGTTCAGTAGAAAGCATCATTTCTGGATGGTCCTGACAGGAGGATGCTTTTACTCTTGAAAGAGAGAAAAGTTAAACTATCTCAGCCATTTTCCTGTGACAGAGGGTGTAATTGAATATAGCTGTGAGCTCGAAACACAATCAATCTGCTATTTATAACAGCTCAAATTGATCTTAAGGATAAAGATAACACCGTTGATCTCTCAGCTGATACTGGCTTTGTAGCTTATCCTTGACACCAATCTAATTAATTCTAGACAGACATCTTATTCTCAATTATTTGCTGAAGGAAAGAGTATACTCTCTACTCTCAAAGGCATCCGTGGACGCTCACCCCATTCTTCTGCACACATCTTCAGGAGACTTAAGGGTTTTCATAAAAAATGAATTGATTTGCATTCAAATCAAGCATTGTGGACATCTGCACGATTTTCTTGGTGCAGTGTTTGCTCTGTGCATGAGGATACACATGAGATTTTTCTACCCGTGTCCATATCTTTGCCTTCCTGACTAGCTCCTTCTTTCCTTTCCTCTTATAGTTTTCCTTTGGGAACATCTCTATCAGGCCTTTTCTTCTTACGCTCCAAGTGATTTACCTGGAATGAGTCGGGTCCTGGTAGCTAATTGGAGATTCTATTCATGAGGCAAAGGAAACCTCCTGAACAGCATATTTGTCTTGGTTCCCCCAAAACATAGCACAATGTACTTTGATTCTACCTACTCTTGAAAGTGAAAATCAAAACAAACAGAAGAAAACAGTTCAGGCAGGCTTACGTAAGAAGGAAAGCTGCCAACCTGAAAACTCGGGCATACATTTTGATTCGGCTAAGGCCGAGTGACTCATACCTACAGATGTTGAGGTATCTTCTCTTAGCAGCACAATGACTCTCAGGAAGCACATCAGTATACACCAATGGGAGGAGAAGGAAGAAGGCCCTCTGTTGTACCAGCTGCAAGGAAAAAACCTGCTTCCACAAAACCCAATAGCTTCCTCATGCTTCCAACTGGCTGAGGTATACGCATCCTTGAGACAAGCTTCATGTGCAGGGTGATGGAATATGTTGATTTACTAAAGCTAAACCAGGCATTCCTGAACTCGGCGTATAGAGTTCAATCACATTAACTTACTATGGGTACAAAACAGGGTGGGATTTCTGCATTAGGGTTCTCCATAAGCACAGAACCCATAGAATATATGACTATCATAAAAGGGTATTTATTAAATTGAGTTACAAAGTAGTCCCACAGTTGCTGTCTGGCTAGAAAGACAGGAACCTGGTATCTGCCCAGTCTTTCAATTTGAGTATCTCATCAGTCCCAGTCCAGCACTGAAGACCTAGCATCTTCTTGGAGAGTCTCTGATGTTCAGTCCACACTGGAAAGCCGAAGAAGCTAGAATGTGATTTTTAGTGAAGGAAGGCAGAAGTAGCAATAGATACACTTGCTCAGAAAAGAAGAGAAGGCAGGTGGACAATAGTGCTTTTTTTGGGGGGAGGAACCTCTTTATATGTGGGCTGCCATTGGAAAGTGCTGCCCACTTTGATGGAGGGTTTCCTTTGGGTGGTTAATGTTGTCTGGACAGAAGTTGATTGACACAGAGGTGTATCTCCTCAATGAATATAAACCTTGGCAAGTTAGCAATTGAGATTTGCAATTACATATCCTAAAAAGAATTAGATCTGAGGAGACAGGAAGCTACATATTTCCATTTGATGAATTAGGGAATGGATTTATTATGGGTTTAGAGACATTAAAAGAGAACCCAAACTAGATCCGCAATACAGTCTAGGAGTGATAAAGATGGTTTCTGAGAGCGTTTCTCAGTATCTCTCTTCTGTTGTTCTTGTCTTTTGTTTTCCTCTGGGTACCACTAGCAGCCCTGAACTCATCATGCAGGCCAAGCTGGCTGTAATACACAGGGATCTTCCTGCCTCTGTTTCCCAATTGCTCAGGTTACATCCCCAGCTCGCCTTGATGATGCTTATTGTTGCAGGTGTACAGTGTGCAAATAAATGTATGCACTTGCCACAGCATGCATGTAGAGGTTAGAGGACTGAACTTCAGCATCAGTCTCAACTTCTGCATTGGAGGAAACCTCTTGTTTCTCCCACATCAAGGAACTAGGGGACCCTTGAGCTTCTGGAATCTTCCTGTCTCCACCTCACATCTCCCAGTAGGTGCAGTGCACTTACACACGTGCACTGCCACACCCAGTTTTATATGGCTCTGGAGATTGGAGCTAATGTGGTCATGCTTCCAGAACCAGAATTTTCCCTTTGAACTATCTTTTAAGGTCATTCGTGGAAAAGAACCTGATTCACTTCTCCTTATTTCAGTTGCTCTGAAAATACATCTATTGCAACATTCTGAAGAATTTGCAGATTGCTACTTACGTGTACCACTTAATCCTCTTGAATGCTTGAATACTTCTTCTGTGTTGATTTGAGATAATTTTCTTCTTCTTTCCTTCTTCTGATTATTGAGATAAATTTCCTGTTGTTCTGCTATTTGAAATTTGTTTAGGTTCTCTGCCCAAATCCAATGTCAAGTATCATTCAGTTCTTAGTTCTCCCCTTCTGTTCCTTGTAAAAGTCTATTAGAGAAGCTTGGTACATGGGCCTTCACTTGGTTTCACATTCCGACCAGTGGCTATATTCCTTTGGAACAGCTTTGGGCTTCCATTCGAGTCATGCAATTTAATGTCAACATGAACCAAAAAAACCATCTCCTAAATGCCAAGGTGGTATGTTGGCCAATGAATGCAATGTTAGATAAAAGGGAGAGGTTCCTAGTATTCTGTTCGGCAACATGTGACTATACTTAATAGTTTGCTGTATATTTCAAACAGTCTGTATGTATTTTATATGTAATCCCTATAAGAAATGACAAGTATTTGAGGGGTTAGTTATTCCAATTAGCCAGATCCAATCATTGTAAAGAATATAGGTATATCAAAACATCACATCATGCCACATAAATATAGGCAATCACTACTTTCTCATGTCAAGACATAAAAGAAAATTTAAAAAATAATGAGACTTATGAGCTTAGTTTTGAGGTCCTTACTCTTTATTGACAACTTTCATTTAGTAAACACTAATTAAAATACATTGTCACTCACAGTACAATGTTCAAAACAGCTTATTGTTATCTGACTGAATACACATCTGTTGCACCATTCTCAAGAATTTGCATATTGCTACTTACATGTAGAATTTAATCTTCTCAAATACTTGAGCAGAACTAAGGCTTGTTTTCATTTGTGTAATTTGTTTTCCTTGTAATTAGCTGCTGCCTCAGGCAATTTCAACCACTGTAAATATGGAGATAGTAGATACAAACCATGGAAATATCAGTCTACAGAGGTTCATGCTCTGCTCATTCTTAGACTAGTCCCAGCGAACTAACTATGAAAAGCCAATTTTAAAATGCTGACATTAGAACACAGCTTCCTCCACCTTCCAAAGTGAACTGAAAACCAGTGGCTCCCCAGGGTCTCTTCTGACTTTCAACACCAGACTGGGACTGGGGAAGCCTTCACCTTCATGGACCGAGCAGCTACCTACCAGCAGCCATTTTTGAACAACCTACACCTTATCTCAAAAGCCAATATAATAAATCCCTTCTTAATATATCTACATTCTATGATTTCTGTTCCTCTAGAACCGTGATTATTACAGTTATATTTTATATCAATACCGCAGGCCTATGAGAGCAGTGTGTTCACAGAACACAGCCACTCCATCCTATTCATTAGTGTTGTCATCTTTGATTGCATAAATGCACCAGACACCCCTTTGCCCCCAGAGATGAATTATTTTCTGACTCTTTACTCTGCCTCACTTAAGGCTATGTGATGGCTGTGGTTGATTACTAATTTGACAGGATTTGGAGTAACCTGAGACAGACTTCTGAGCATGTTTGTGAGAACGTATCTTGATTGAATTCATTGAGATTTCACCTGGAATGGGTGTTACCTTTCCTTGTCTGGAATCCTGGACTACACAGATGGCTCAAGGGAACTGAGAAGTAGCAAGAATTCATTTGCTTCTGATCGTGGAGACAATGCAGACCTCTGCTTCGAGGTCCTGCTCCCTTGACTCTTCGTCATGATGAGCTCTGCCCTTGAACTGTAAACCACAAGTGCTTCCTTAACTTGCCTTCGTCAGAACATTTTACCACAGCAACAGAAAGGCAACGAAGAAAGCAGGGATTTAGGAGTGTTGGCGGATTGTTATAAATTACCTTCCTGATCCACTGTAACAATCTTCAGATATCATAAAATACCTCAATATGGTTCTTAAGAGATACAGTCCAGAAGAAAAGAAAGTATATTTCACTTTGACTTATAGTCACAGATTAGAGCATTCTGACTTGCCTGAAAACAACTGGAGACAAACATTGTGTTTTGGGTAGTTTATCTCTGGATGGTGATTCCAGGAAACTGCACTGTGAGAGAAGGAAAGAGTGTATTATTGAACCATTCACGGCTGTGAGCATCTAAGCTTTAGTCCTGTAAAGACCTCCCGAAGGGCTGTGGGGAATGCAGAGGGAAGGTCGTGCAAATCCCTCAACTTGGCCACTTAGACGGTCCAGATCCAGAAAATCTGAAACAAGTATTGCTGTGGCAAGGTGCATGATGGGAAAGAGGCCACTCTGACTTCAGCCAGGTGCCCAGGGAGAGCTGCAGAATTCACATCAAGGGGAGCAGAGGGAGGGTGCAGCTGTCTGATTCAGTAGCAGACAGTTATTGAATGTTCCGTTGGTGAAGATCTCTGGCTGGGAAATGTTCTCTTCCCTCTTGCAAAAACCCTGATACCAATGAAATGAGCTGTAAAGGTTTCTTTAGCCTTTTATTATCCAAGAAATTCAGGAGAGGATTGGAGTTAGGGACAGACAAGAAAGAAACAGTAAGAAGCATAACCTGAAATGAGCGTTAATTTCCTGAAGTTTCACTGTACAATCTCTTCGTGTCAATCAATTCATTTTAAATCCTAGCATAAACATTCCAAGTCAGTGAAATTGTCCTGTGTAGTTTATGGACGGGCACAATGAGGCTTCAGGAGACCACACAGCTTCTTTTCCTTTTTTATACAGTTTTTAATATAATAGCTTTTTTAAACTTTTTTTATTCAATTGTGCGTGTGTGCACGTGTGTGTGTGTGTGTGTGTGTGTGTGTGTGTGTGTGTGTGTGTGTAGAACCACAGACAAATTCAGGAACCACCATGGACTGCCTCTACCTCCTCCTTGTTTACTCTGCCCGGGGATTCACAGGCTCGGCCCTACCAGGACCAGAAAGGCAGGCCATCCACGCTTCCGCCCGGAGTCTCTACGTGAGGTCTACGATCCGAACTCAGGACTTTCTGCCTGCAAGGCAGAGGTTTAACCCCTGAGCCACCACTCCAGCCCCAGTTTTTAATATAATAGCTTTAAGTCATTTTCACACCACATTCTTCAGTTCTCCCCATTCTCCTCCCATGGAAAATCTTCTTCTTCATAGCCCATCTTCTTCCTCCTTTCATGTCTTTATGTTTTGACTCACTGATCTAAATGATAAGGCTCAGTGGGAAATCAAACCACATCCCTTTGACTCCAGTTCATGCTTATGAGAGTTTTCTTAATATTTTTTGCACGTGTGTGTGTGCGCGCGCGCGCGCGTGTGTGTGTGTGTGTGTGTGTGTGTGTGTGTGTGTGTGTATGTTCAAGAGGGCACTTGAGTGTGTGTGCCTGTGGAGACCCAAGGGTGATTTCGGGAATCACCCTGGATTACTTTACCTCTTTATTGTTTTGCTCTGAGGTTTCCAGGCTCTTCCCTCCAGAATGGGAATTTTCTAAGCCAAAGCCATCTCTGCATTTTTTTAAGTGGGATCTGGGATCTGAACTCCTTTTGCTTATGAAACAAAGGCTTAAACCCCTGAACCATCTTCACAGTCTTTAAAGCTTCTTTTTTAAAAAATCTTTTTTTTTAAATCATTATGATTTCTTCTGGGCCAAACAGAACCGCCATGAAATACAATCTCTGATAGGAGTTATTGTGAGTATTTTAATGATTCCTACACTGTGACTAGGTTGTGGGCTCGATCTGAGCCAATCAATAAAAAGATTGAAAACCCCAACATGTTTATCATTTAATCGGTTATTTTAATCATTCTCTATTGATTAAATGACTAAAGGATAGTGTATATCCAAAGTAAATTGAACTTAATAGCTATGTTGGAGTTCTCACAGAGTCCTTATGGGCTTTTAGACTTTCATTATTTAGCTTCTATGTGGTAGAAAATTGATTTGTGTCTGTAAATAGTATTTAAAAACACATTATACATTGTACAATGATTTTTATGGCAATGTTTTGTGTCTACACAGATGAGGGCAAACCAGAGGCAGCTTTCCTGCATGGCAAGATAAGATGTTGCTCAGTGGTCCAGGGCAAAGATAGTATGAACCTAGAATTAGAGGTCAGAAACTAAGAATCTTGCCCAGCCATGCCCATGCCCGTGGTCCGACCCAAGTCCTTGCAGTGAGATGGTTTCATTAAATGAGCTATTATGGGGCTGGAGAGGTGGCTCAGGGCTTAGGCCTCCGCCTTCCAGGCGGAAGGTCCTGAGTTCGGATCCCAGATCCCACGTATAGACGCCAGGCAGAGGCAGGGTCGGCCTGCGCTTCTGGTCCTGGTAGGGCGGAGCCTGTGAATCCCGGGGCAGAAGGAGGTGGAGGCGTCCATGGTGGTTCGCGAATTCATCCGTGGTTCTACACATACACAGACACACACACACACACAGACACACACACACGCGGGCACATACACACGCACATAAAAATAAATAAATAAATAAATAGATGAGCTATCATATGCCTGTCCACCTATTAGAAACGCTTGAATGTGGTAATATTACCAGCAGTTCTCAGTATGAAGTCAATGGAGTGGTGTCTTTCTGGAATTCTGAATACAAACAGATCATTGCTCTCAAAAACTGACACATCTACAGGAATCAACTCAGGAGTTAAAAAGCATTGAAGTCTAACAATACCATTACTATTTACATTTCTGTAGGATGCTAATTAAAGGGTATGAGTATGAAAACATTAGCAATTTCTTTCATTTTTGGTGCTTATAAAAACACACACATACTGTAAATCTACTGTCTTAACTATTTTTGTTTTGTAGTAGTTCTAAGGATTAAATTCAGTATTTAGCACATTCGAGGCAAGAGTTCTATCAGCCCCTATCTCAAGTACATTTAGGATGTAGTTCAGTAGTATTGAGTAGGATGACATTTTGTGGAAGAGACCTCCATCTTGCAAATATGAAATTCTAGAACCATTAAACATTCCCCCTCTCCAGCCCTGGAAATCACACCTTTACTTTCTCTTTCCACACATTGCTGACCTTTATGGATCTTCCTGCATGTCACTCATTCATCTAAGCACCTGATATGTTCTCCCAATTGTGGAAGAAACTATGAAGGCTTGAACATTTTTCCAAATACTCAAAGATGGCCTAAAAGACTTGAATACTCATTTTTCCTCAATAACTGTAGTCATGCAATATTATATTGTTGCTACTTCTCTGTTTCTGAGTAAACTGTTCTGCTATGTGTTTCTGGAACTTCGTGTGGATTCAAGCTACTCTGTGGTCGATATCATCAGGAGCTTCATTTGCAATGAGACAGTGATGACCAAGTCCCGTAAGAAACCAACCAAGAGGGACCAACCCACAATATTGTAGACTTTAAAAGAAACTCTCCTGGGAGCTTGGGCTTCATTTATTTCCACTTCTGAGGTTTCAAAGAAAACATCTCTCCCTGCCAAAGTCCCAGGACACAGAAGAGATGACCTGCTCATTTTCCATCTCAGAAGGAAACAACCTACAGCCAAGGGGCAGTGATTGAAATAAAGTTTCTGCGGATATTTCTGCTGGGAAGCACAAACTGAGTCTGACACGACTACTGATTCCTTCTTCAAGTTCTGGAAAATTGGTTGTTCCTCTCAGTCACAGGAACTGTGCAATGTTTCTTTACCAAGTTAAGAGCGATCTCAGAGAATGTGCTCTTCCTCTTCAGCTTCAACTCTAATTGTTTGAATCTGAAGTGTCTTCCACAGACTCAGCCACTGAATACTTGTTCGCTGGATAATGACTAGTTGGGGAAGCTGTAGAACCTTTTGAAGCAGTGGCTTTATGGGCAGAAGTAGGACACAATGTCAGGTGTCAGAAGGCAGGTTGTTGAGAATACTTTATCTCTGCTCACTCGCTGATTCGTGTTCTGTTTCTTGGGTCACTATGATGCGAACAACCTCTACCACATGTTCCGGCCACCACCATGGTCTGAGCTGTTCCATCAATGCATTCCCCGCCATGATGAATTGGAGTTCTCTGAAACCATGATCCCAAATAAGTCTCTCCTTCCTTCAGCTGCTTCTGTCAGGCCTTGTGACCACAGTGATACGGAAGGTGACGACACACAGGGCTGAATGCTGAAACATCCCTCATCTCTCCTCCTTCCCAGTCATATATCCTATACATACCAAGACAACAGGATAAGACAGTAACAGCAGGAGTTAACCTTGGCTTACTGTGTAGTTGAAATTTATCCTCAGTGTGAGCAGATCCCTTTCCCTTCCTCCTAGGCCCTGGAAACGAATCTCCAATTCCCTGTGTTTGGTTGGATTGATTTAGAAATCTTGGGTAAATATGGTCATGTGGTATTTGTCCTTTTTTAACTGAACATGTTTATTCAAGTTAGAATAAACTCTCCAAGAGTCATACATATTGCCACATGCACTTTCTTGTATTGGAGTCAACACAAAATATTAGCATCCAGATCTCACATAGTTGTTAGCACTCCATTGCTATTTTTCAGCCGGACTCCCAATAGCCAAAATGTGCAAAGAACCTAAGTGCCCAACCATCCATGGATCCACAAACAAAATGTGATATCCACACAGTGGAATGTTATTCAATCCTTTAATGGATGTAACCAGTCAGTCTGGTTTATATAGTAGAGATCCTATCTCCAGTACTATGGAAAGGCAGAAACTGAAACCAGAAACTTCTCTCTCTCTCTCTCTCTCTCTCTCTCTCTCTCTCTCTCTCTCTCTCTCTCTCTTACTCACACACACACACACACAATCATACACAAACAAAAAAAATAAAAAAAACATTTCATACATGTCCAGTGTAGAGATTCTACCTTGTCTTGGAATCTGACCTACATTACAATATGATGCTGTTCCAGGAACAGGGAAGGAGCTTGCTCTTTACTCTGCCATCAATTTTCAGCTACATTTCCAGGCTTTGCCTAGTGATATGAAAAAAAGTCCAATATCCTTTTTTGTTTAAAAACAAAAGCATTTGTTTTTTTACCTTCAGAGATGAAATGCGCGTCCAGTGTGTGTCATTGGACCTTAAGAAGAAAGCACACTGAGTGTGCCCCTTCTGGTCCTTTGCCAGTAAAAAACATGGGTCCCTTCTGATAAAATATAAAACATTAGGATGTACTTAAGCACAGATTTCATGAATATAAGTAATATCATTTTCTTCGTTACTGATCCAACAGAGTCCAAACTGGTGCCTACACATAGTAGGTGCTCAATACATTTGTCAGATGATCACATTGATACCTCATGTGACCTCTAGCTCTTCCAGCTCCATAAGAGAGTCTGAATTGCCTATGTAGTCTTTATTTAAAAATATCATCCTAAAGCCTTATATTCGATCATTATTGTGATCCTTTGTCAATCAAACAACGATAACAAAAAAGGTCTTTTCATTTCTGTCTAGAGAGAGCTTGTAGTTAAAACAGTCATAAGTTAAAGACACTGTTGGCTCCCATGTGAGGTTGCTCTACCAACTCATGTTATTTCCTGTTGTAGTCTGAGGTTGAGATCATCTATCAAAGTATTTAGCACATAGTACCTACATAATAAATGCTATTTATTAAAGCTTGTTTTAGAAGGAACTACATCTTTTTATCTAATGCAAAGAATTCATGCAAGACAGCAATGGTATGAGACAGGGTGGTAGTGAGTGATTCACACAGAGTTATGCAATATACCACGAATAGTGAAATGATTTGCCACACACGCGCATACACACACACACACGCACATGCACATGCACATGCACATGCACACACACATGCACACACACTCTATAGCCCACAGTTGCTACATGGACAGACAAATGAAAATTTTGGACTTTCTTTTGATTGGTTTCTTCTAATGTGTATTGAGATTGTTATGGTCTTCAGTTTGGGAGGTCTAAGGCTCATCCTCACCTCTGTGCCAGGTCAGTCAATCAATGTGTCAGTCAAGAAAGGAAATTTGTCCCCCATTCTCTTGTGCCTTATATGGTACTTCACCTTCTCAGAACAACAGCACCCTATGGATGAAGGACTCTCTGAAAAGCTTTCTGGGGAAGGCTTCAGTCATCCCTCTCAGTGCTGTTCTTTATGATTCAGCGAGGATGAGAAAACAAAGAAGACGCTTGTATGAGGTTGTAGAACACTGGTCCACTTTTGGTGGGGATGGCGATGCTTCTTCAGGATTACTGCAAAGCATCTGTAGCATAGGAAACTGTTAAACCGGAGGCATCTTAGAGGTCTTTCCAGCCAATAACCAAAAGAAGGAAACCATTTGAAAGCATCTGGACATGATAAAATTTTGTGGAGAGAATGGAGTTTACCACCTATACATTCAGATCACTAACCTTTCATCCAAAATATTCGTCATAGTTAAGCACAGGTGTCAACTTCACAGTTGAGGGTTTGAGCTCTGGGCACATTTGTAGAGAGTTTGCAGAGCAAACCTGAAGGAGATCGTCTAGCTGATGGGGAAGACGCAGCCCATGGTGGGTGAGATTAGGCCCTGGATAAATCACAGAGAGCTGGTTGAGAGAATTGGTATCCTGTTCACTTGGCCAGACATGCTGGTCTGGAAAGTAAGGATTGTCCATCTCTCAACTGTTATGCAGTGATAGTGTGGCCAGTTCCCTCAGCCCTGGCGTTGGTGCATGCTCTCCTGTCAAGCTGACTGAGAACTATAAACAGACTGTTGTAAGAAAGTAAACTGCTTATTCCCTAAAGCTGTGTGATGGTCATTTATCAGCAACCATGCAGGTGGACTGCAACAATATGTTTATCCATTCATTTAGCAGGTATTTATCAAGTGTTAAATCTATTCCTGGTTCTACCTATTGAGAACTGACCAAGGCGATGCCCCATTAGCAAAGCTCATAGGTAGACACTATGATGCCTTTCTACTGCCTTCTATCAGTCCACGATGGATATTTCTTTAGAAGCCATGTGGAATAATAGTAACTCAAGGTAAATAGTACCTTGAGCTCTGGAGTCGCCCAGACCTGTGTGAAGCAGAATCTCATATAAGTTAGAAAGTAGCTTGTCTCAAGAAAAATTGCTTAATTTCTCTCAGAAGAACCAATCAATAACATGGAAGCAATGATAGGATCTATCTTAGATATTTTTGAGTAGAATTAATGAGAACACACATGTTTAGTGGTCATTAAAGCTCCTGTAGAAACATGAGAGTTCTAGTGAATGCTCGATGTCATGGCAATTCCGTGATGCTTCCCTACTCTTTGGACCTCACCTTGTTTTAAAATGTTCTAGTACCAGAATAAATGGAATCATCACTTAAATTGTCTGTTCCTACACAGACATTGGGGAACCTTTCCAAAACTATTCTAGCTATGAAAAAAGAAAGACAAAACACTTATAATTTTGAATAGGTATAAAATCAGCTGATTCAATTATAATTTATTATTAGTTTCATTGGTAGTATCAGACAGCCCTCAAAGAATGAGCTGAAATGTATCAGGATGATGATCAGTGATGGATCAATATGGTGGTACATGCATAGAGCACCAGCACTTTGAAGATCTAGGCCAGATGGTTATGAGTTCAAGGCCAGTCAGAGCTACAAAGCAAGACTGGAAAAGAGAAAGGAAGGAAGGAAGGAAGGGAGGGAGGGAGGGAGGGAGGGAGGGAGGGAGGGAAAGAAAGAAAGAAAGAAAGAAAGAAAGAAAGAAAGAAAGAAAGAAAGAAAGAAAGAAAGAAAGAAAGAAAGAAAGAAAGAAGGAAAGAAAGAGGGAGAGAGAGAGAAAGAGAGAAGGAGAGAAAGAGAAGGAGAAAGATGAATTTGAGTATTTCCCATTTTGACAGATAGAAATCAAATCAAGCAAAATACATAATATTCAATCAATTATGCACAGTAATCATTGGCAAAAAAAATTGACTCCAGATGATATTATTCTCAAGGTTTATAGATCAGTAAAAAGTGATTTTATTCTAATTCAAAAACTGAATTAGATGTCTAATTGTCAAGGAGAGACAGAATAAGGATATAATGTACTCTGCACACATTTCTAACTTGTCTTTGTGGCTCAAATCAGAATTCATGTTGTATAAGATTTTCTAACTATTATTCTTGTAAGTGCTCCATTAGTTTAGAAGATTCACAGTTTGCCCTTTTGATAGTGAACCATTCATTGTGGAACGACTAGCTTCAGAAGGACCTGAAAAAAATAGCTAACTCATATTGCAGGAGATTTTAGATACTGAAGTATTTTTCAAAAAAAATTTTGTTGTCTAACTAGAACTGCAACTTATTTATTTATTATTAGAGCTCAAACTTCCATGCAATGCTAAATATCTATGACATATTTATATTGTACCCACTTATTTACATGTGAACATTTTCTCATTCGCCAAGATTCCAAGGTTCTGAGAATGACTTAAAGATAACTGAAAAACCTCATTCTATTTACAGCACCATGTAACTAGTTCTCAAAGTCTCCAATATAAAATCATACAAATCATATACATTGTCTTTCTACAACTGAGGACATATTAGGCATTGTAATTTCTCTCCATGTTGCTGACATGACTACAGGGCCCACCAACTTAGAGAAGCAAGAGGTTGGTTTTGGCTCAATATTTTTGATCACAGTTCATTAGTGTAACAGGAGAGTTCAAACCAACATCAGGTGCCCAGGGAAATGGCCACACCAGATGCATTCGGGATCTGAGAGAGGCACATAGATTCTTTCTTGCTGGCATGCCTATACACTCTCTATACTATCCACTTTCCCAGAGAATGATTTTACCCACTATGAGCTAGATATTCCCACATAAATTAAAATATCTCCCTTGCTCTGAACTTGCCTTAATTGCTAATTCTTCACAAATGTACCCAAATATGCTCTGCCCTCAAACTGTTAAATTAACACTATTGTATCTGAGTGGCATGGATAGAGACATAGGGCTGTTTGGATTTTTTTCACATACGACATATTTTGATGGCCCCTCTGCGCCCATATGTGAGAGACTCTTCTTGATTCGGGGCTATGAAATAGCAATGATTTTTTTTTCCACATCTTTCTTGATCATAAATAACTTCAGGTTATTTCCAAATATTTGCTATTTCAAAGAATGCAAAAATAAGGGTTTCTTGACACAAATGTGTTTGTGAATATTGCCAGATATCTCTCTAGAATAAATTTCTATGCTCCACACATAAAAATGCACTAATAATGCTTTGTGCATAGATTATTAAATAGTCAGTCTCAAAACTTTTCATCAATTTAGAATCTCATTATATTAATTAGAAATTTTCCAAGTAATAAAAAATTCTCTTTAAAGGTAACCTAAAGATCTGAGGTCACATTTCAGTGGCAGAGTATTTGCCAAAGCATATATGCAAGGCCATAAGTTTGACCAGCTATAATGTGTGAGCTCTTTGGTCTTCCCCTTATGATGAAAGATGACAACCAGCTTCATTCATTGTTTCATTCATTGCTTCATACAGAATGTCTATATTCAAAACAAAATGAAGCATAGAAAGGAGGTACCTACCACAGCTTATCAGTAAACACTTCCTCATGCATCTTCACAGCATATTTATTGTATATTTATCATCTACATTACATTTTTTGCTCAGAACAATGCCATATAGCCAACACAGTTGCAAAGAAGCCTAGAAAAACAAATATTTATATTCCTATTCTCTAAAGTTGAAGTAGACCAGAGGAGAACAGTGGAAAATGGTGTAAGTTAACAAAATTTTTTAAAAAAACTTAGAAAATGCCCATTTTGTTAAATCCTTGCCAACATTAGAAAACTCATACTGTCTTCTGCAAACTGTCAACTGCAAAATGTTGTATCTGACTGTCAGAATTCACTAAGCTGTAACTTGTAAGGTTGAGTATTTTTCTAAATTAAAAATGGGCATTTGAATGCCCAACTATGAATTTCACCTTTCTATATATTATATGTGAATAAGACATGTTAATGACTTCAGGAGTAGATATTCACAGTTATATAACATGGGGATATGATGTCCCTGAGTAAGGAGAAATGGATAGCCAAGTTAAGGATGCTGATCTCAAAGGCAAAATGTTGAATATAAGCCTGAGGAGAACCTCGCGTTCTTTTCTTTTTTATGTGTCATTTCATTGAAGGAAATGTAATTGTCCATTGCTGCCACGGTGTTGCTGAGGATAGGCATGGGTATAGAAATGTCCCTGGATGTACTGATAAAACCAGGACCGAGGTCAGCATGCCGGATGTGGCTGATCTCCAGAACCACTTATAGAATATACCCAATGCTCCTCAACCCCAATCTAAAGATTGTGATCTAGCAAATCTTCAGTGGATTTTTGGATCTGCATTTGGATTTGTTTCGCTTTGTTCGATTTCCTAGCAGGAACCACAGTTAATTCCAAGGAGTCGAAGATATCAATAGGCGCAGGTAAAATTAGTCTGGAGGAAATGGACTATCTCCATAGTATTAACAGCAAAATGAGTAAAGCAAATGCAGGAAAGATAATTCTAAGAAATTCCATACCCACTGTACCCAAAATAGGCAATACATTAGAATATAAGCAATATCACAGGGTACATTTGCAAATATTGTTTGTTTTTCAAATGTTTGTAAATAAATTTAATATAGATATTGATATGTATTAAGAATAAACTTTATTTAGTGTAGGGGGCTGCATGCATAGATGTATTCATATGCTTGTGAGTGGACACGCATATATGTGCAGGTATATGTACATGTGAGTGTGTGTGTGTGTGTGTGTGTGTGTGTGTGTGTTGTAGTGTGTTGTGTAGGTCCAAGGGTGATAGCTGGAATATCCTCTATGGATCACTCTTCCACTTTATGGCTATAAGCTGAGTCTCTTATTAAATTCAGAACTCGTCATTAAGGCGAGTTTTCTCACTAGTCAGATTGCTCTGGGTGGACCTAGCATTCACCTTCCTCGGCTGGAATTATAGGTGGGTCATCACCTATTTTATGTGGAATTTTATGTGGACTCTGGAAATATGAACTCTGATTCTTTTGTTTACAGAGCTGAGTCATCCGCCCACTCCCAGGAATAGATTTTAATTCGATCACTGATATATAACTGAATTTCCAAAGAAATTCCCCTACTTTAAATAAATATTAATTTCATTGTCTGTATTGCCTTGAGATAACTTCTTAGTGATGTTGGGGGCGAGGAAAATAGAAACTCTCTCTTACCATCTTTGGAAAAATTCAATAGACATGTAAAGTGGCTTCCTGACCTAATGTGCCTCAAATCTTATTTCCTATTTTGTAACGAAAATCAGTCTCCAACAAATTATCTAGGGTATGTCAATGGGACACTTCTATGCAGCTTCTATCTCTTTCTTCTCTCTCTCTCTCTCTCCATATATATATGGTCATGTTGTGCATTATATGCTTCTATGTATCAGGAATATACATCTAACAATTGGTTTGATTTGTGCAATTCATCTTTTCTGGATGATGGCCACTCTCTCCATCCACTCTGCAATTTCCCCACCCCTCTTCACCGTCTCGATAAATTAAGTCTTGCCTGTGTGTTCACTCCAAGATATGACCTCATTCTGTTCATCTAAGAAGATCTGTGTAATCAAAGGGTCTGTCCTCAAAACCTCAAGTAGCATATTAAAAACCTGAGTTATGCAACTTTTAATATCAGCTTCTAAGATCTGAAAGCTTAAAGTTCATAAAGGAATTCAGAAAGATTATATTTCATTGATAAAATTCCGATGTCTGAAGAGAGACTTCACTGCTCTTGTGGACTCAGATGTTGAATAAGTTTTGCCTGGGAGGGAGAACTCAGAGACCTTAATGGTTAGTAAAGTGACACACAAGAAAAATGCAAGAATTAAGACATGTCATAGGCAAGACAAAACCTTATGTTAAACCAAAGAAAAGCCTTAATAGAAATCTCAGTCCTGCAGCACTGAGATGTCTCAGCAGATAAAATACTTACTGCGCAAGTATTAAGACCTACACTCAGACAGAATCCTAGTACTTCCGTACAAAAATGAAAGTATCAATGCACTCATGTATCTCGGTGCTAGGGAGGTAGAGAGAGGCATATTCCTTGGTTCTCTGGCCATCCAATCTAGTCAAAATTGGCAGTCTTCAGGTTCAGTGAGAGACATAGCTTCAAAAACTAAGGTGAAGAAGCAATTAAAGAAAGCATGCCAATGTTCACCTCCAGCCTCCATGTGTGCCCAAACATGTGGACAAACCTGCACACGCATGTGCATACCTGAATATAACACATACATAAACACATACACAACTTAGGTGTCATCAGAGAACCCAGAGTGATGCTTCTCTAGAGGCAAGTTCACAGAGTCCCTCTTTTGACTATTTTGGGGAGCACAATCAGGTGACATACACAGACACCTCCGTTCTACAGAGACCGAGCTGCTCTAATGATTATGCCGTGGAGGGAAATTAATGGAAACCACACTGGAGAAGAAAGATGATTTGTTTTCAGTCATGGGAAATTTCTTCTGACTCTTGGGAATGGAATTACTTAAGAAAACAAATGAAATTTAATATGGTAGTGTTACGACGTAAGTTCAATTTGCACCTATAATTTAATTGGCTGACATCCAAGTGTGTTGAATTACAGGAGCACACAGCAGTAGCTTGGATGGTAACTGGCAACTTTTCTCAAACCTCCATTCTTCCAAGCATGATTTTCTCTGGGCCTCCCCTAATCTTTCTTTTATACTTCACCATAGTCACTCGGTGCTGGATTTTGTGGATTAATTGTCCGACATTATCAGTCCCTGATGAACACATTATCATTAACTCAAGCATGCTCATCTCCATTTCATCCACTAAGTTCACTGGAATCCGTATTCAAGTTCTCTTTTTAGACACTGAGGCTTTATTTAAATAACAAGTCAGAATAACTTCTCTGTGCCCACAGCAGAAGAGGAAAAGAGGGGTGCCTCAGGGTTATGTTCTGATCTATTCGCGGATTCTTCCGGAACTGGAAGCCTATAAATTTATTTATGCTAAGAACATTTTTAAACTTAAGCTTTATATCCAATGCGGATTTCAAAGGAAGCTTAAGCAGCGCATTCTCCCCCATTGAAGTATCAAGTAACAAAACAGTATTTGATGTCCAGAGAACTGTAAGGCCTTCATCTTCCTTTGAGCAAAGAAGGTCACAGCTTTCTATAATCAGAAGAGACGCACGTCCTAATTTCCATATCTTCCTTACAAGTGCTCTCCCTTCCACTCTGTGTGCTTCCCTTCTAGCTCTGTTCTCTTCTGAGAGGTTTGTCTATTTCCAACTCCTTGGGTTTGTTCTCTAAAGTCATCCTGTAGTTGCACATGCCATAACTCCCTAGTGAAGTGAAAAATTTTGGGTGCTGGATACAACACTGAGGATTTCAGTGGGACGGGATTTGAACACTGACCTTGGCGATGATAAGGCATCAAAAACAAGTGTGTTCATTACTAAGGCATAGGGATGGGGAAGCTTCAGCCACTCCTTCTCATACTCATCAGTCCCCTCCATATTTTTCCTTACCTTGGCATGCCAAGATGAGCCACACTTAAGTCGGCATTTATTTGTTCTACCCCTTTAAAATGTGGGTTTGCCCCTCCTTTCATGTGCATGTGTATATGGAGTACTTGCAAATGTTTTATATGTTGGTGGGTATGCGTGTATGTGTGGATGCCATGCATGTGTGGGCACATGCATGTGTAGGCCCAGAGTTAATATCAGGAATCGACCTCAATTGTTCTTCTACCTTATTGCTTTGAGGCTGGACCTCTAAACCTAGAGCTTGCCTACAGTGCCAGCCTAAGTAACCAGATTGCTCTGCGAATTCCCAGACTCTATCTTTGAATACTGAGGTTTGAATGTTCCAAATCACCTGTGTTTAGGTCATTTAAGTAAAGCTGTATTTTTTTTTAGCTTAAGTACATTTTCAAGCAGAAAATACGGTAATATAATTTTATAGTATGATAGTATATAATCTGTATCCATATGTTTAATATATGCAACAGCTAAAATATAGTTGAAAGATGAATTAATTGCCACCTACTTTCATGAAAGAATGAGCCATACATGGGAGAATATTGGGAGAACATTAAAATGACAACTGAGATGTACATCCAAATTCTGCCTCTTTTCAAATGGCTTTGACTTAACATATTTTTTCTTTCTTAATACTGGCACTTGGAAAGAAAAGACATTTGAATCCTATGAGCATTGTTATCCAGATCTAATGAGACAATGGATTGAGAAGAAATTGATCCAAAAAAAGACATGGCTTCATTTTACAAGAATGAGAAAGACAAAAATCCAAACATGAAATAAGAGTTACTCAAGATCAAACTCACCTATGGATCAATCCTCTTAAGCACAGAGTTTGTGTTAGATTGGACAAATTTTACATATAGCAGCATGCTAAGAAAATAGTCATCATTAATCTGAGATTCAAGTTTAGTCTCGTCAAGCTGCTGTGATAAAATACCACAAACTGGTTGCTTGTAAACAAAAGATATCTGTTTCTCATAGCTCTGTAAGCAGAGTTATTCAGGGCCCTGGGCCCTGAAGGTCAGGTTCAACCATGAGTGTCTTGTAAGCTGTCACATTTATTCTTTCTGCTGTTGGGGAAAGCACTCACACAACCAGCTTAAGGGAGAAAAGGAGATTTATTTAACTTGTGATTCCAGAGGGTAGATACAGCGCATTATGGCTCAAGTCTTTGCAGATGTCATCATGGACGTCAAAAGAGCAAATAGCAGACTACCAGCAGAAGCAGGGCGTGTCTTACCATGTGCTCCACCTCTTAAAGGCCACGTATGCCTTCTCAAAGAATAAAGCAGCTAAGGAGGCAAACGCATGAGCCTGTGGGGGAAAAACTCACATTGAAACCATGACATAAGCCAATAAATAAGTAAGTAATAGTGAAAAACAGAGAAACAATGATTATGCAATGTCACCTTAAGGCAAAGAGGGAAAATGAGATTCACTGATACCCTTCCCGGCCCCAAGTCCACCTGCAGAATCCTGGCAGGTTTAATTTTAAGTAACAGGCCAGAATCATAATTAAGCAATCCTGCTCAGGGTGTGGTACTGCTCCTCATCGACCCATTCTTGTCTTGGCTCTAGTGTCTATGGAAAGGTGCTCTGACAAGTCGTAAATCTCCTTCTGAGAGACCTGTCTCAGTTGTGGAGCTGGCCTAAGCTTCAGCCTTTGTCTTTTTTCAGATGAGATTTCTGGGAGAATTCTAATTTCTTGGGGTCCTTTGTTTAAATAGTTTGGTATCTTTTAGAATAATCTCATTTTTTAAAAGGCTGACTCTATCTCTGGAGATTGGGAAGTTCAAATTCAAGACACCGGATAGATTCCTTGTCTGGCCAGGGTCATATTTTTGCACTGTAGCCTCAAGTAACAGGAAAAAGTCTTCTTATATAATGATGCTCATCTTGATCTGAAGGTCTCAGCACCGGTGACCTAATTGCCTCCCAAAGGCCGTTCCAAATTTCAACCATACTGTTGAACAGGCTTTTGACAAATAAGTTTGGGGGTGAGGCCTCAAATATTCAGGTCACAGCATGTGTCTTATGTGTCCCCCCCCCCCAATTTACAACCACTTCACACACAATATGAGAGCTGATGTGAATCTCTCCTGTAAGTCCAGTGTGTATAAGCTCTCTCCCTCTCTCTCTCTCTCTCTCTTCTCTCTCTCTCTCTCTCTCTCTCTCTCTCTCTCTCTCTCTCTCTCTCTCTCTCTCTCTCCAGCCATATTTAAGTTTCTTCACTTGAGCATCAGGTTTAGAGAACTGGCTTAAGAGTCGGTTGGCATAAAATATTTGTTTCTTGGGACACAGATATCACACTCAAGGAGAACCTGGGACCTGTAGGCAGAAGAACCAATTAGTTTCTCTCATTTCTCTCTGGGCATTGTTACAATCACTCTACATGGTTGTTGATAAAGTCATGACAAAAAGAGCTTAAAGAAATAAGGAGTTTCATTGTCGCTTACAATAGTCTGGTTACAGTTCTTAATCAAGCTTGGCAAGAGAGCCCACACCAATACCGAGGGCTGAGGGAACCGGCCATATCATATCCACATAATGACTAAGAGAGGGACAGTCTTCACTTGCCTAGACCAATATGTCTGGCTCACGTACACAAAAGGTTGCCAACTTTCTCAGCCAGTTCTTCACTCCATCCTATTCACCTGCATAAGGACTAGTTTTGCCCAGCATGGGCACGACCTTAGGGTCCTTCCTATCAATTAAATAATCTTCTGTAAGCTCTCCTAACTCAACTATTAATTCTCTACAAATGTTTCCCCAGGACAGGAACTCTCAAAATCAAGTTGAAACCTGTCTCTAACTATGACTTCACCCTTTGTGAGCCTTACACAAAAATATATCACTTTTAACTGTAATCCTTCGATCCTTGTCTGCACAGGTGTTATGTTTATCTTAAGATATAAAATACATTTAGTTTTATTAATTCTAAAAGTTCAAAATTAAAAGTTTTCATAATCCAATTTTAAAACATTAGTCATTAAGAGATGAAATTTTCTTTTTTGTTTGTTTGTTTGCTTAATGCTGGGGATAAAACCCAGTGTCTCGAGCATGCTAGAGAAGCACTCTCTACCACTGCTGTATTCCTAACAATGGACTTTTCTTCATTTTGGGGGGTTTTTTTTAGATTTAGTTTTACAAGCTTATTGAGTAATAGTCCCTGTTTCCCTCCATCCTCCCTCCCTCCTGCTCACATTCTTTCACCTATCAATCCATCCCACTCCCTCCCACCCTACAAACAAAAAAGAAAGAACTGAGCTATATATTTTGATCTTTTTTTGTGTATACCTTTCTATGATTAAAGTGAGCAATGTTATATATTTTAGCTTACACTCACATTTTGATCTTTTTTGTATATGCCCTTCTATGAGTAAAGTGAGCAACGTTATATATTTTAGCTTACACTGACTTTTCTTTCGTTCATTATATTAAACTGCTAAATCTGTTGACACTTAAACAATAAATTTAAGTCATTTAAAAAAAGAGATGAATTTTTAAAATGTTGGAACTCAGTCTTTTTTCTTAAAAAGTCTGAAATCTCTTAATCATAAGATCCTATCAAAGCAAAATTAAGTGATATACTTAAGCACAGATAAAAACATTAAAATGGAAACATTTTATTACAGTAAGAATATACCAAATTAAGACTAAAGTCCATCAGGTAAAAACCACATCCTGTAGTTCATTGTCTGTTCTTTTTTGTTCATTGTAGAGTCATGAAAGCTCAAAAATTTGGGGAAATCCTAGTCCCCAGCATGAGTAACTTTTCTCTGGATCAGGCAAAATTTGAACTCGCAGCCGTATACTCGTATACTCCATGGTTCTGTCATCTCCCAAAATATTCTGGACTCAGCTGTGTAGCTAAAAACTTTACATTCTTTTACAGGTGTTCCAACCTTCCACTTGATGATAAGTTCCAGCCATTCTCAATGAATCCTCAATCTTGCATCAAAACCAATACCACTGACAGATTCTGCAGTGAAACAGCTTGCCCACTCAAAACCACAGCTACAGCAACTTTTGGGTACTGACCTAGCTCTTTTCTCTGCAGCCAGAACATTCAAAGGGCAAGAAACACTTTCAACTCAGGCTTTTGGTCCCTGAAGGATTGATTTCTTCCACAGTACCAATGCAAAGCATTAGGTTTTCTTGATATTCCCGTCTCCAATAACCACAGCTGTTCTGCTGTCTAAACATCTAAAACTTCAAGGCTTCTAGCAGAGCTCTATCAAGAAAACTAATTCATCACCTTCAGATTCAACTTTGACAGTTTTTGTTCCCCTCATCACAAACTGAGCCCAAACAATTCTCAAGTTTCTCAGCATTTCTATTCTCCAAATGGCCTATGCAGTTTCTGTGATCCACAGTCCCAGTGTCATCTAACAGTCCCGAGTTTTTCCAACAAACCCATTCAAAATCTACAAAAGCCACATAGCCATATTTATCAACAGTATCCCACTTCTTTGGTATCAAAATCTGTGGCAGTTACTCTTCATAGCTGCCAATAAATGCAAGATAAATTGGCTTAAGGGAACAAAGAATTTCATGCTCTTTTAAGGTAGTGTGGTTACGGTTCTTTGTCCAGCTTAGCAGAAGAGTGAACACCAAACACTAAAGCCTGAAGAAGTTAATCATATCATATTCACAGGACCGCAGAGAGAGAGACAAGCTCTCTGTCAGACCAGCATGTCTGGCCAAGTACACAGAAGAAAGTCCATTTTCTCAACCTGTTCCCTCCATCTTACTCACCTGCCCAATGACTAGTTCTATCTGCCATGGACTGGATCTTGCCTATCAACTAGACAATCTGCAGCCTTGTTTGGGTCTTCAACTCAACTATTGATCCTCTACAGATGATCCCAGAGCTCAAACCCTCAATCGTCATGTTTACATCTGTCCCTAACTAAGACAGGTTTCTACTTGGGGAATAGAATGAACTCGAACTTCAGTTTCTGCTTCTGCTTTCCTTTAAAACACAGCACAGAAATGTATGGTGTCATGTCAAAAAACCTTATGGGAACCACTAATCAAGAGCCCACCTATAACTATATGAATGGAAAGAAACTTTACTACGTGGTCTTTGTTCAGACTCGATGCACATGTGATAGTGTTCACACCAAGGTCACAGTTGCCATAGGAAAACACATCAGCTCTGCACTTTCTATGGAAGACCTTTTTTGTATGTTTGCATGTTTGTGTCCTTGTGCTTGTATGAAATTCCACCTACATATATGTGTGTGTGTGAGAGAGAGAGAGAGACAGAGAGAAAGAGAGAGAACCCATGCATGCATCTGTGAGAAATAGACATTGACATCAGGATGCCTACCTCACTTGCTCTCCATCTGCTTTTGGAGACAGGGTATCTCACTGAACCTAGCACTCAGTATTTCAGGTAGCTAGCTGGTTAGCAAGCTTTGAGCCGCTTCTTCTCCCTACCACCCTGTCTTGGTGCTACAGACATTTGTGGCCAACCCAGGGGGGTTTGCTTCTGTTTGTATGTTTGGTTGGTTTTTTTTTTATATATGAGTGCTTAAAATCTAAACATGGGACCCTTTTCTTATATAGTAAGCACATTGCTCACTAAGCCATCCATACAGCCCCCACTCCCAAATTTCAAAATGCAGTGAGTGCTCTACACTGATCAAGAAAATCCTCACACGACCTCACTCCCATAAATAAAATTCTGGATAAAAATCATCTGGCATGCGCCTTCAGCACCCTCGCAGCACCAACTGTCAAAAAAAATGAGCTCTTAAAATAGAATTTTAATACACGCACCACAGAGACAGGCAAATGTATCCCAGTACACAGATAACAAGCGATCAGATAAAATTATAGTAAGCCACAAAGTAAAGTAGAATAATATACCTTACTTTTGCCTATTAAAATTGCATCGATATGTGGCTTAGAATGTGATGTGTGTATGTTAAGGCAGGTTGGTTCTACATCTGGATTTAGAAGTCCACGACCAAGTTACTGGGTCACATTGTGGAATGCTAACCCAGCTACAACTGTCCTCATAAAGATTTTCATTCCCGTTGTCATTTGTTCTAGCAAATCCATATTTCTGGGAACCAGACTAGTAGAATTAAGGACTCATAGTGCCAGGATAAAATGTTGCTAAAATGCAATAACTATATGAAAATTTGGAATCCCCAGCTTGTCTTAAATCTAACTAAATTTAATTTTTAATTCAAAATATTTATTATGTTTTCATAGTTTTGGTGGCCTATATGGGTATACAGTGTCCTTTGTAAAGACATTTTCATGAAGCTACATCATGTATTTGATGATATTCTCCTTCATGTCCTCTCCTTTCAATCTTACCTCCTTGTTCCACTAGTTCCTTTCTTCCCCCAGATAATCTCATTTCCATCTATATGTACATAAATTAGAGGCTGTACAAGTGAGAAGAAATATGTGGTATCTGTCTTTGGGAGTCTAGCTTAGTTCACTTAATATCATGAATTCTAGGTGCATCCATTTTGAAAATGCCATAATGTGTATTCCTTTTAATAATAGCTGGTTAAAACTCTATTGTGTATTTTTGCAGTTCACCTGCATGGTTGCTGATAAAGGACCATCAAATGGCTTAAGGGAACAAGGGGTTTATTTCTTTACGACAGTTCAGTTACAGTTCTCAGTACAGATTGATGGGAGAGCACACACCAACACCAGGGTTGAGGGAACTGGCCACACCCTCTCTATGTAATGGTTGAGAGAGGGACGATCCTTACTTGCCAGACCAGCATGTCTGGCCAAGTGCACACAAGGATGCCAACTTCCTCAACCAACTCTCTGTATTTTATTCACCTGTTCAGGGCCTAGTCCCACCCACCATGGGCTGGGGCTTCCTTATCAAGGACACAATCTCCTGCAGGTTCCCTCTGGGCTTAACTCAGCTACTAATTCTCCACAAATGTGTTCAGACACTGTGCCTAATTATGACATGTATACATACCCCTTTTCTTCACCCATTCTTCTGTCATTGGACCCATAAGCTGATTCAGTATCTGGGCTGCTGTGCATATTGCTGCAGTAAACAAGGCTGTGCAAGGATCTCAGTAGGTTGATTTAGACTACTTTGTCATATACTGAGGCTTAGAGAACTTAGTTTTATTTAATTCTTTTTATATTCTATTTGTTAGTCTTCCTTCAGATGTACAGCTGATAAAGATCTCCCATGGTACACACTGACTCTTCCCTGGATTATTTCCTTTGCCTTTTATTTTTTTATCTTTTCCTAGTTTTACAAACATATTAAGTAATTATTTCTTTCCTCTCTCCTTCTTCCCTCCCTCCCACCCCCTCTTCCCTCCCCACCTCTCCTCTCTTCATCAATCCATTCCACTCCCACCCACCCTCCTGTCTGTATGTTTCTATGGATCTCAGGGGTCCTGTGGATAGTCTTCTCCAGTGGGGGTTGAGGTGTCTGTGGTCAGCCAACTTGCCCTTCCTTGAGCAGACCCACTGATAGGGATACTCCCCTCTAACCTTAGCCCCTAAGGTTTCCACCGCACACAATCATTTCTCCTGAGATCCTTGCTTGTCTATGTTGGTACGTCAGTCATTGTGGAAGACTGGTAAGAACAAGTCTCATTGCAGTGAATTCCTGGATGTAGCAGTGGAATGTCTTGTCCAGCGGTGGACCTCCCCATCTTCAGGTTCTTAAAAACTTAACACTCCCTCTTGTGAAAGGTTCCCTGAGCCTTAGGATGGGGAGAGATTTGGTTGGCCTGATTCTAGGCAAGCATTGCAAGGTCACTGGTATTCTGCACTCTGGTTGGCTGTTGTCTATTTCACAGATTTTCTACTAGTGCATCCGGTCTGGGTATTGAGATCCTCTCCTAATCCTCTTCTATCCAAAGATAAAAATGAGAGGTGTTCAGACGAAAGTTACTCTCGGGTGTTTGTGGTTAGTATTGAGACGTGTGATCCTGTCCACTGTACTCTCCATCCACTGTTGTTCAGACTGGTTCACACTGTTACCAAATCCCCGCTGGGCCAGCGGGGGAAAAGAGGTGGAAATTCAGCGGGGAGCCTCAGAGCTCTAGGCAAGGGGCCGAGCAGCACAGAGTCACCACCACCGAGTTTGCTGCAGACTCAATTTATTAAGGAAGTGTTTGGGCTTCTATAGGGTGGGGGTCCAATCAGGTGTTGCCATCTTTCCACTCTGGGGGACAGCCACCAATCATTTGGCTGTTTACTAGGTGTCCATTGCAGAGGCAGGTTAGATGGCTGCTTCCCATTGGTTGTTCATCCCTCCGCCTGCATGGTTCTCTACTGGGACATGTCCGGGGCATGTCCCAATTTGTACAGGTTTGTCAGTGGCCGGACTTCAGACCTCCTGGGTTTGGGAGCCGGGCTAGGGACTCCCTGAATCTATAGTGCCACAGGACATGATTGTACACATGTTTCTGATGCAGGATGCAGTATTCTTTGGGAGTATTATCCAGGAGTGGTATGGCAGGGTCATATGAAATTTCTATTTTTAACTTTTTTAGGTACCTCCAAACCCATCTTCAAAAGGATTGTGCATGTTTACAATACTACATCTCTGTCCCCACATCTATGCCAGCATTTGGTGTTTGTTTGTGTTTTGGACCATAGCCATTCTGCCTGGAGTGAGATAATATTTCAGAATGGTTTTGATTTGCATTTCCCTAATGACTAGGGAAGTAGAACGTCTTTAAGGTGCTTATTAGACATTTGAATTTCATTTTGTGAGAAGTTTCTTTTCATTTCTATAGCACCCTAATGGGTTTGCTTACCTCCTTAATGCTTAATTTTTGAAGTTCTTTGCATACTCTGGATATTAGACACCTAATATCCATGAAGATGTGCTCCCATTCTTTAGGCTGCTTTTTTGCTCAATTAACAGTCTCTTTTTCTAAGCAAAAGCTTCTTAATTCCATGTAATCCCACTTATTAGAGTTGGGTTTATTCTCTGTGTCTCTCAGGGTCCTATTGAAGAAATGCTGGCCAAGGTCAATCGATTTGAAGATATTCCCTACTTTTTCTTCTAGGAATTCTAGAGCCTCTGATCCAACATTGAATTCTTTGATCCATTTTGAGTGGATTTGCATGCAGAGAGGCAAATAAGGGTCCACTTTGTCTTCTACATGTAGATATTTTGCCAGCACCATTTGCTAATGATGCTGTCCTTTTTCCAATGTATTTTTTTATTCCTATGTCAAAGATCAGTTGACTATAGGTAAGTATGCTTACATTTGAGTCTTCAATTTTAATCCATTTGTCAATATCTCTTTTTTGAAGTCAATATCATGCTGTTTTGATTACTATGGCTTTATAGTATAGTTTAAGGTCTCAAATGGTGATACCTCCAGTGGAGTTTTTATTATTTAAAATTGTTTTTAATATCCTGGACTTTTTTAATGTTTCCATATAAAATTAGATATTATTTTACAAATTTCTGTGAAGAATTGGTTTGGAATTTTGACTGGTATTGATTTGAATCTATATAATGCTTTTGATAGAATGGTCATTTTAACAATGGTAATTTTGCTGATCTAGGAGCATGAGGGGTCTTTCCACCTTCTGTTGTCATTTGTAATCTCTTTTTTTAGGGTTTTAAAGTTTCCATTGTGTAGATCTTTCACATCTTTGGTTAGGTTTATTCCAAGATATTTCATTTTTATGAGCAATGGTGAATGGTATTGTTTCTCTCAGGTCTTTCTCTATCCTTGGTGTATAGGAAAGCCACTAATTTTTGAACATTAATTTTATATCCAGTCACTTTACTGAACTTATTTATTAGTACCAGGTGTTTCCTTGCAGAATTTTTAGAGTCCTTGAAGGTATAGCATCATGTCATCTGTGAACAGGGAAAGCTTGATTTCTTCTTTTCAAAATTGTATTACTTTATTTCCTCTCTTTTCTTGTGGTCCTAGCTAAGAATTCAAGTACAATGTTGAATAAAACTGGTGAGAATGGGAGGCCTTGTCTAGTTCCCAGTCTGAGAGGGACTGCTTCTAATTTTTCACTATTTAGGATGATTTGAGCCATTTGGATTGTTGTATATGGCCTTTATTACTTTGATAAATGTCCCTTCCAACCCTATTTTCTCCAGGGTCTTTATCATAAAGGAATGTTGGATTTTTTTCAAAAGCTTCTTCAACCTCAATTGAGAGAATCATGTGTTTTTTTTTTTTTTCTTTGCATGTGTTTATATGGAGGATTATATATATATAATACAAGCCTGTATTTCTGGAATAAACCTAATCTTTCTGATATGCTTTTGAATCTGGTTTCTTAGAATTTTATTACTAGTATGGAACAAGGTCTCCATGGTGGTCTCCATGGCAAGCTCACAAGGGGGACGCTCTTCTTCTTTTGTTCAGCACCTGTGTCAGAGATTTTTTCTGATTCACTGAAGATTCACGGGTTTGTGGAAGAGTAGTATATGGTAGCCATTGTATAGTCTGGTGGCAGTAGAGTTCCTTGTGATGATCTCATGTATGCAACAGCCCTGTCATGACTGGGCTTTAGGTTCTTACAATCTTACTGCCCTCTTCTTCCACAAGATTCCCTGAGCCTTAGGATAGGGAGAAATTTTGATAGTCTGATTAGGACCTGGAATTCCAGGATCATCAATACTCTGAACTCTGGTCATTTATGGTTTTCTGCCTCGTTAACCTTCCATTGTAACAAGGTGTTTCTTGGCTGAGTATTGACAACTTCTTATCTAAATGTATATTTATTGTTAATATTAAAGACATCTGTTCCTGTTTACTGTCTGTTTTCTCTCCTTCCACCATCATTTGGACAGGGTTACAGTTCCAGGCTTGTGTTCCCTGACATGAGCCAACTTTTTAATTTAATGCAATCCCATTTGTGATTTCTTGGCTTTATATCATCAGCTATTGGATTTATTTTCAGATAGTCCTGTCTATGATTATATTTTCAAATAATTTATGTATTACATTAAGGTCTCTTATTTATTTTAAAATGGCTTTTGTGCAGGATGAGACCTAGTTTCATTTTTGTGTGTACACAGCTTTTCCAGTGTCATTTTGAAGAGGTTGTCTTTTCTCCAATCTGTGATTTTGGCATCTCAGTCAAGAACAGACAGTGATGGCTTTGAAAGTTTATTCAATATTTGAAAAAGAAAATTCATTCGTGCAAGTTTTCAAGCTAAAATGTTCATATGCACCTATGTCAGATTTCTTTTTCATGTGACCCAATTTCTTTTAACACATTCACTCTGCTGTCAAAATATTCACAACAGTTACTGCTGTTTCTGTATTGTGGAGTGGCCAACAATTGAGAATTTGTCATGATCTGAAAAGTGTTGTGCGATCATTTTCATTCCAAAGTTGTTTCTGAGCCCTATGATTAAGGCAATAAGGTTTGGATCTGAGTCTTGGGTTTGTGAATGAAAGAAGTTTTTTCAGGACTTGAGCAAATACAGTTGTTGCTATACTTTCCTTCACACTGGTTAATGGAATTTTTCCAGGAATTAAATATGCCAGTGAATTTCCAAAGGAACAATTTCTATAATCGTTATGGAAGAGTGGTGTTTAAGGATAATTGTAATTCTATCTATAAAATTTTACAGGAATATAGATATAAGCATAAATACATCAATATATTATATATACTCTCTATGTATCATAGCATCTAGAATTATAAAATTTGAGATGGACAAATAAATTTCAATTTTGCTTACATCAGTGGTACAGTATTCACCTAACATGATGAAGATCTAGGTTAGAGCAATGATGCTAAAAATTAAAAAGCAGGGTGATATACAACTTACAGTTTCCCCTTTTGCCCTACATCACTGTTCAACTGTTCAAGTCACAATCTTTCAGAAGTTACTGAGGTTTGGAGTTGTTTAGATTGCCTTCTCTGTACATAATACATACAGACATTACACATTCACACACAGGATAAAGAAAGGAGGAGAGAAGGAAGAACAGAGGAGGAGGAAGGGGAAAAAGAAATATTGAGTTATTGATAGTATCTTATTTCTAAGGCCTGTTTACACCTTCTACTGCTGACACTGTTTCACATTGAGACGATCTTGTTACACACACTGAAAACCTTCACAGTTTTTGCCTTCCAATTTTGAGTGAAAAAAAAATTGTGTAAACCAATTCCGTAATGCTCTCTTGAGAGTTTGAAACCTGCACAACAATCTTTCTCAATCCAGTTCTTTTCTCTTCATGTTTGAGTCATTGTATTACATTTCCTCTGGGGAAAGGAAAATACAATCTACATTTGCTCACACTGACCCACCCTGTCTACTAGGATAAGGCTCAGTGGGATAGAAGCTGAGGTCTGAATGCATGTTTCCATTTTCTCATAGATTTTTCTTAAAAGACTTGTATTGAAAATATAGTTTAAAACTATGCTTAGAGTAGCCCAGCATGTGCCCCAAAGCAATTAAAACTAAAACACTAATGGCACAGACTTCTTTCTGATGAAGTCTAGAAACCTTGATCAATGACTTCACTTCTCACTATGTTCTCTATTAATACTTCATCACTATACATATACAATCAGCTTTCCCAGTCAAGCAGATATGCTTGAAAAGGCTTATTTATTGTACAGAAATCTTCAATAGCTCTTTTATTATAAACCACTTGGTAATTAATTGCAGACTTTATCACTCCATGTATCTTAATTTCTTTGGGTTGCTATTAAAATATAAAAGCATAGATTAGATGGCTTATGACATATGACCACATATGTTTGTTTCTAACAATTATGGACTCTGTTAAGTCCAAGAATGGCAAGTTGAGAGCCTCGTCCACTTCTTTCACAGATCATACCTTCTCCCAGTAACCTTATAAGATCTAAAGTTTATATTTGGTATATACATGGTATAAACATTCTTCCTGACTTTTTATTGACTTTATCAGTTACTCACAATAGACCCCATTGTAACTGGAAATGTGATCAACATTTCTGCTATAAAGTTCACATGACATCAACACTGGTGTCTTTCTTTATTAAATAGCATTAGCAATTCAAAGTTATTCTTGAGTCCCTCATTCTCTTGTATAGTTTCACCACATTTTAGCATATGCTTCAACTATCCTATTTTGTTCAACAATTTGTGTTTCTTGTTGCAAGTGAAATTATCATAACTTCAGATAAAAGGAGAAAATGAGCACTCAATACCAAGAAATTTGAGCTTCTTTTTTGTTGCATGGAAACTAAAATTGAGAAGAACCCGTTGTTTGTGAGTAATATATTTGAATGTGTACACAGGAAGCTGATATGATTCGTAGCAATCTGAGATGTTTGGGATCTTTTCTTAATGCTGGAGGTAGGGTGGAAGGCAAAGTCTGATTTCCGAGTTCATAAAGCAACTTGTCAAGAACAGTAATCTTTGTTCATCTCACATCTGACTGGTGGCATTGATAACCTGCTTAACGAGTGAAATTTTGAGTTCCTTCAGTATGATTTTAATGTATTAGAAACACTACAATGTGAAACCCACAAGAACTTTTCCTTAGACAAGTGATATGGAATCTAAGGCAGAAAACATGGCATTGATCTGCATAGGAAAGAAACATTCTGTTATCCATGTGTGGGGTCAATACCTTGTGATACAGAGAAAAAAAATTCCCTCCAAAATTCTTCTAGGAAAGTTTGTAGCCTAGAGGACTGTGGCTGTGTGTACCACCCAAGTTGCATGTCTGCTACCAAGCTTGAGAGGAGCCACTCAATGCAGAGAAAGGAAGTTTTGCTAAATTTCATTTTCGATAGAACCTTTTTGTGTGGTATAATGTATGACCTCTTCTAGGAAGGTACTAAAATTCCTGATAAAAGGCTGAAACAATCATCCCCCAGCCTTTTGTGAGATTTACTCCTAAGGGAAGTAAAGGGTGTTCAGATTCTCTGTCCTTCCCAGCAGTCACAATGCCAGCCTGCAGAGAAAAATCCTCACCCTTGAAAGAGCACCTGGCTCTCCCCTTGCAATTTGTAATGGGCCATCTTCCTCTACATTGTTTTCCGTGCATCTCTGTTACAAGAGAAATCTTTGATTCGGTTTTCCCTGGCATGTGTTACCTGGAGCCTAACTGGATGCGAGGGTTTTAAACCTGCTTATAATCAGTTTATCTGAGACGTTAACAAGACTTCTAAAGAAGGGTATATTACATATCTCTGGGCAATTTTAAGGTTTCCAAGGAAAGAGAGTCAATAAACACAAAGATTTCTCAAATGAAAAACTGAAAAATTAATCTAACCAGAGAGAAAATGGTGACCTTATTTGCGCTATAATTTTTACATCACTTTTAATTCCATCCTACATTTAAATTGATATGGATGGCTCTGAAAGACTATTTTGCCACTTCTGTTTAAATTTGTGAGAGAAAACAGCAATTTTTCTCAAATAAGTCTTGTAAGTGACATAAATATTTAGTTATTTTAATTCATTTAATTTATCTGCTTAAATGCACATATTAATACAGTAAATTTTTGCTAGATTATAATTACTAGCTAGCTCAATCAACATTTAACAATATTCATTAATTATACAGAGAAGCTCTGTCAATAGCTTCCTACATTTTAACGTCACTTATATTGAAACTATAAGTTCCATTATTCAATAATATGTTTGAACATTATCTGTTGCTTTTTGTCAGTATTTAATACAAAGTGTTATTTAGAGATTGAGCCTTAGAAACAGAGTTTTTATATATATGAGATTCTATGTGCCAAGGATTAATGATATTTTCATCATGCTATTAATAGTTCTCTCAACTCACTCCGTTCAGTCAGGCTGGTCCCTTCCCAATAAATATGAGCTGTGGAATTAATGTGAAATATAGGAAAAAGTTGTTGTGCTGATGTTTTAAAGAATCCCTGAAAGACACAAGTTGGAAATTGGATTTTCAGGACAGCTAGAATTTATGTCAGAGAGGGATTCAGGCCACTGGACGAGGGGTTCAGGGATGAAGGTTCTCTCTCTTCTTCTCTGCTATGATGGGAAAACACAGCTTCCTTCACAGATGCAGTGACCAGAGACCAACATTAACCTTGGACAGCCTTGCCACTGTAACAATGATAGAGAAACCATAGACAGACAGACAGATATGTAGATAGATAGATAATAGACAATAGATAGAGGATAGATATATAGATGATAGATAACAGATGCTAGATAAATGCTAGATATATAGATAATAGATAAATGCCATAGATAATAGATAAATGCTAGATAGATAATAGATGATTGATAGATGACAGAAAAAACATAGATGACAGAGGAAAGGTACATAATTAATAGATATGTGATAATTAGCTAATAGATGATATAGATGGATATATAATAGATAAAAGATTAGATAGGTAATAGATACATAGTAGATAGATGATAGTAGATAGTAGACAGAAAGATGATAGAGGAAACATAAATGATGAAGGAAAGATGCATGACAGATGGATAGATAGATAGATAGATAGATAGATAGCTCGATACATATAGAAATTATACATACTTGGTTACAAGATAGATGGTAGATACATAGATGATGATGGATGGTAGATAGATAGATAGATAGATAGATAGATAGATAGATATAGATAGATAGATAGATAGATAGATTGATAGATAGATTGATAGATAGATTGATAGATTGATAGACAGATAAATACTGACATAGCTACACTAAGACATGCAACAAGCCCAAGAGCTCGCTATTCCCCGTTCTCTTTCCACTCTTCTTCAATAGTAACTTTCATACTTTGAAACAAATCATTACACAGCTCTAGTAGACTGTGTCCTGTCAGCTGATAAAGGCATTGTACTTTCTGATACCGTATTTCCTTTTCTTTGTTTTTTTTAACATTTTATTTATTTGTTTATTTTTATCTATCTATATCTATTTATTTGTTTATTTATGAAGGTGAGAGAAAAACAGAAAGAGAGGAAAGAGGAAGATGACAGGCAGGCGCATGCACTTTGTGGGCTTAAGAGGATTGAACCAGGTCACCAGGTCGCTGGCTTTGTGGGCGGGCTCCTACCTCCTGAGCTATCTCATTGCCCCCACCCCTTTTTCCTTTTCTTACAAATACAGACAACCCCAGTGCTGTGGCGTGGGGTGGGGGCTGCCGTTGCTGCTGTCACTTGGACAAGTCACAGGCCTGGAGTTCTACAAAGGGACGACAGGAGCTGACTGACTACCCATCTCAAGGCTGTCTGGGGAAATTGTGCTGCTTTAAAGCAATTCAGGATCAGTTGCATATCTGGAATGAAACGTGAAATCAGAAGCATTTTCTTGGCACCAAATGCACATCTGAACATCTAAACCCAAATAGATTAACAGATGTTTCTAAAACAGGAGCGTCATAGAACCAGTTCTCTCTTGAATTATGAACACACGTTGCATCACTTGAAAAGCGAGCTTTATATATTACAGTAGTTTTGCAGTTACAGAAAACTTGGAAGACAGTACAGAGAATTGCATTCATACCTCTACACACACACACACACACACACAGACTCCTCGATTAATAAATCTTATGTCAATAGACTGTACTGTTGCTGTCAGTGTGCTATTAACTAACGCCAGTACTTCGTCATTCCCTTATGTTCTTTTATCTCTTCGAAGATTTCATCAAAACCAGCTCTGAAGCTGTTTTGCTTCATGCTCTGCGTGATGGTGACAGATGCCTTGGTTTTCATGACTGGAACCATTTTGCAGAGTCCTGGACATGCTTCTCAGCTGAAATATGTCTTGTGTGTGTGTGTGTGTGTGTGTGTGTGTGTGTGTGTGTGTGTGTGTGACTGTAATGTGCATGTATGTAGGTTTGTGTGTGTGAATGTGTACATGTGTAGGTCAGTATGTATTTGTGTGTATATGTGTATTATGTATGTATATGAGTGTGTGTGAATACGTAGTTGGTTATATTTGTATGAGTCTCAATGTGTATATGTAAGTAGATATGAGTGAGTGTATGTGTGTTATGTTAGTATGTGTGTGAATGTATATGTGTGCATAGTGTATGTGTATTTGTGAGTGTGTGTATTTACATTGAGTAAGTATATTTGAGAGATTGTCTATGTGTGAGTCTGTGTAACAGTATCTGTGCATAAGGGAAGGGGGAGAGAGAGAGAGAGAGAGAGAGAGAGAGAGAGAGAATACTGTGTATCTCTGTGGAGATCCAAGAGTGACTTCAGGAGTCATTCTGGATTACTTCTACCTCCTTTTCCTCTGCTCTAGGATTTCCCAGGCTCTGCCCACCACAGCTAGAAACACAGGCCACTACCCTTTCCACCTGGAGCTGTTACGTGTGATCTGGATCTGAATTCAGGACCTTGTGCTTATGAGGCCATCTCTCCAACTTAGAGTGGGATTAAATGTTCTGGGGTGGAAGACCACAGGGGTAAACTGTGATTCTTACTACATTGTATCTAGAATATATTCTATCAACTTGATTTAGCACTGTGTATGTTAACCGAGACACCTGTCCATGAGGTACTGTATGTGTCTGAGGTACTGTGTGTGTCTGAGACACTGTGTCTGTCTGAAGTACTGTGTGTACCTGAGGTACCGTTGTGTCAATCTGAGGTAGTATGTCTGTATGAGGTACTGTTTCTGATGAGGTGTTGTGTTCAACTAAGGTACTGTGTGGTACTGTGTGTCTGAGATCCTGCTTGTGTCTGAGGTATTATATGTGTCTGGGGTACTATGTCTGCCTAAGGTACTGTGTCTGTCTATTACAATATTTCTCCACCAGAAAGCTCACCCTTCTCCTCTTTCTTTTCAGACTGTTCTCTAGAAAGAAGTGACTACACAGGTCACACTTAATGGATGGAGAATTAGTGTCAACCTCTTGGTAGGTAGAACATTAAATAAATTACTTGGACTTCTTCCCAGGATTCTGCTTTTCTATTTATTCAAGCATCTATTATGCCAGTAATTGATATTTATTTTATACGTTGATCTCTGGCATATTATACACATAATATAATATATCATAGATAAAGTATAATAAATAAAGATAAATAAATATGAATTTAATATATTATATAAACAAATATATAAATAAATATATGCTTATTTCTCAGATTGTTCCAGCATCAGCCACTGGAAGAACTTTCCACTGTTTTCTATGCCCTCTTGATATTCTGTCTTGACTGGAGTATTGGAATACAGTAAATGTCTGAGACTACAAATATCTGAAGGGCTATCTTTCATGTCTCCTTCCTCATTTCACGAATCTGTGATAAGTCCTGAAGATATTTTTTTTTTTAATGAAGAATCTTTTTAGAATTCAGTATTGGGCACGAGATTTACTGGTTTCGATGGGGATGTCTTTGCTTCTGGATCTTCTCAGCTGATAGCATGAGCAGACATAATATTATATTCCAACACATACCTGAACTATTTCTCTGTCAACCACCTGAACTTGAATTCAGGGAAATGAGAGTAATAATCCAGTTCGTCATTATATGGTTTATTCAGGCTTTCTCATCTTTATCTCTAACCTCCTCCTCTGACACCCCCCCGCACCTTCTACTTATTTAATTACTAAATCTAGTGTATGTCAACAGGATGTTTAAGGTCACATGGAAAACTTGATCATCCGAGCATGGCAGGTACCAGCCATTGCTTCCCTTTCTTCCCTTTATTCACTCTCGTTTCCTTCTCTCTCTCTCTCTCTCTCTCTCTCTCTCGCTCTCGCTCTCGCTCTCGCTCTCGCTCTCGCTCTCTCTCTCCTTTTCTCTCTCCTTCCCTCCCTCCTCCTTTCATTTTTTTTTTGGGCTTTTCGTTTCACACATCTTGTTAGCCTACCCACCTAAGTCCAGTTATTTCATCCATTGATTATATGGCTTAACTCTTTTGTCATAGTTAACCCATTCCATCTTAATGCATTCCATCTTAAGTCTAAAGTCCATTCTTCCTTCTGTGGTCATCTGTCTATTAAAGCAGGTTCATGTTGTCAGGTTGCCAGGATTAACAATATTATATGATAATTTTTTTTACTTCATGTATTCAACTGCTTCAGTAGAATTTTTTTCAAATTATGCTATTTTTCTCTTACTGTCTTCTAGTTTAAATGCGATTAATGTGTGAAGGTACTTTGGCAATTATCATAATTACGAGAACAGACAATCAGCATGTTGTAGCCACTCTGGAAAATCTAAATAGATGAGTTTTTGATCCTGTGCAATGGGAACAGGTACAAGAGCAGAAGGAAGATGAAAGTGAACTGAGGTTATAACGTTGTTCCAAGGCATTCACTTTCCCAGAATGCACAAGGTTCCAGGTTCGATTCCTAGCACTGGAATGCAAAATGATAGTATTAGCAATTAATAGCTCTCATTCTCTAACTATTCTTGAACAAGTTGCAATAAGTAATTGTAACAATTTAGTTATAAGCTGTAGAGCAAAGTATAGTTCATTCATTCAACAAATGTTAATTAAGTTCCTGCCGTAATAAGATGTAGGTATCTACTTGACAATTGAAGGCTTGTGCTCTGCACAGAGTTGTGAAGAATTAGTAGTAGGTATAAGCCCTGAGCAAGCCTGATTGTCTACATGTTGGGGAAACCATGGTGGGTAGGATTTTTCCATAGGGCAGGAGTATAAACTGAGAGTTGGCATTCTTTGTCCTACTTGGACAGACATTCTGTCTGGCAAGTGGGGTTTGCCCCTCTTTCAGCAGGACTGTGGAAATGGTGTGGCCACTTCCTTTGGCCATTGGTATTAGTATGAGTTCTCCTGCCAAGGTGGACTAAGAAATGTAACCTGACAATCATAAGCCACAATAAAATCCCTTATTCTCCCTTAATCCATTTGGTCATGAATTTATCAGCAACATTTAGGAAAACTAGAATAATTAGATATATTAAATAGCATGTCTCATATACCCCCTGTGACTTATTATGGGCTTTTGGTTTCTTTATATATAAAGAGATAGAAACACCAATTTGAGAGTACCATTGGTAGATTCTATGAGCTTGTGATATGAATAGTGTGTGTGACGTCATGGTTCTTTATTGTGTACGACCCTTACTTGTTTAAGGTATAGTAAGATCCACTCTGACTTTTTTTAAAAGATTAATCAGGAGCTGGGAATATGGATCAAAGCTAAAGCCTTTGCCTCACAAGCAAAGGGACCTGGGTTCAGATCCTCAGAGGTTCCACTTAAAAGTTCTGGGCAGAGAATGCAGCTGTCTATATAATCTCAGCTCTGGAAGGAGGAGTCTGGGCAAACCCAGAGGGACGCAATAAGGAGGAAGAGCAATCCAAGATGATTCCTGAAGTCGCCCAGAGACACAGACACTTAATTGTACTCTTGTGCATGTGTGCATACACACACACACACACATAAAAATTAAAATAAATCTAGGCTCCCCTCCCCTAACAACTCAGATCTACTAAATTAGAATGCCCCGTGTGAAGATTGAGGTGAGGTGATCGCTAACAATCGGCAGAAGAGATAGAAACACTGGAAGCATATTCCCGTCGAGAGAAGCTCTGTAACGCACCCCGAAGGAAACAGAAGGGAAGTGTGGGGTAAGCGACCAGGACATCTCCCAGTGGTATTGGGCACGACAGCCAATCCTCACGGAGCTGTCTGGGCTGGGCGGAGACTTTGCACTGTCTGTCTGCATCCAGAGGATCTCTGTTGGGCAGAAGTTGCAATTTCACTTATTTACAGATGAATAAGTGAGCAATACACTAACCCTCCAGAAGCCACGGCTACTAACTAGGGAAAATATTATGTATTACGGCAGAAGCACTTGCTCTCAATCACAACACAGAAATGTTGAGATTTAGAAACCAGGCCAGACTCTGGCCTTAACTATATTTTCTACTCCATTATAGTGTTTAAATGTTTGATACAATTTAATTTTAGGTTAATTATTTCCCACGTCTACTCTCCTCTTTGTAAAATGAACATGACAACTCTGTTCCTTTGCTTCTGATAGTCTCCTTGTCCTTCTCTTGCTTATTCCTCTTGGTTTTTTTTTTGCGTCAATCTTGATTTGCATATTAATGTTCCATTGGGGCAGGAAATCTATTCCTTGCCTTGATTTGCATAATTCAACATCTGATTAAATCATTTACTGATCTACAGAATCATTTCTGATTCTGAAGAAATATAAAGCTGTATAGTTACATACATTTAGAGCAAATTCAACATTCTGACTTTAGCTACTTCATTAGTTACTTGAAGACACTGTGAAGAAAGGGAAGTCAGGCAGGTCTGTCATCCGGGTTACTCAGCAAGCTGAGGCAGTAAAATTGCAAGTTCAAGGCCTGTCTGGGCTACAGCAGATTCAATACCAGTCTTGGCACTAATTCTAATTTAGTAGATTTGAGTTAGGGAAGGGAAAATTAGTTTTAGCAGAATCCTTTCCAGAACCAGTGGAAGGAAAGGGAAGGAGGGAGAAAGGAATGGAAGGAGGGAGGGAGGGAGGGAGGGAGGGAAGGAGGGAGGGAAGGAGGGAGGAATGTTAGAGAGAAAGAACAGAAAAGAAAAAGGAGAAAAGAAAAAATCAAGATGGATGTATGCTAAGGTAACTTAATAAATGGAGTGGGGACACAATTGTTAATTAAATATCCTTGGGCAAGTCACAGATAAGTCTTTGACCTGGGTTACAGATTTGCCCCTTTAAATGAGTAGTACTGGTACCTTCTTCTGACTCCTTAAATAGTAGCACCCTTTCACCAAACTACCATTCAGCTGAGACCAATCCCAAAGCCGTCCTTTTTCATTTTTTTATTAACTAGTTTATTTATTTACAAACAGCCTGGGTTTATGCCTTTACCCTGACTCCGTATCCCACACTTCCCTTCTTTCCCACCTCCCTATCCACATACTCTTCTCCGCCTTCCCCCTCTTCACCCGTCCTGCTTTGTTCCACCACAGCCCCTTCTTGTCCTTTTGCTTATGAGTTCACAGGACTCCCTTTGGGGTATCTGTGTTGGTAAGGCAGTCAGATTTCTGTTGAGCTTTATACGGTTCTTCAGTAGGTAAAGTCACAAGTGCAGAAGCTCCTCTTCCCTCGTCCACAACCTGTCCCTGAGACACTTTCTGAAAGCAGCCGCTTCTTCTAAGATCCTAGTTAGTCCTTGGGAAAATGATAAGTCTGCCATTGTGCAGATCTGGTGATGGAAGTTCTCATCACAGTGATCTGGATGCAGTGGCCCTATGGTGCCTGGAGTGTGTTGGTCAGGGGTCCCTCATGTCACCTTAAGCTCTTACAATCTCACTGGCCCCTCTTCCTCAAGGTTCCCTGAGCCTTGGTGTGGTATTCCAGGTTTGCCGATATTCTGAACTCTGGCCTGAAATGGGAGGGGAGGGGGAAGAAGACCCCAAGAGAGTGGAGACAAAGGAACTTAGGTAAAAGCTCTCAGAGCCCAATCTAGTTGTAGTCAGTTCCAATGGAGGACTAGTGAGGCAGAGAACCCAATGCCTTTCTTAAAAGGTTTTTTAACTTCTTCCAGCATCAGTTCTCATTCCTAACAACGGATGTGACTGTAGACAAAAGTGCTCCTGACATTTAATGCAGCCACTATATCGTAAAACCTCTCATTCTCAGGACTACTTGAGTGTGTGTCTTCCCACATTGAGATATTCACTCATTTGATCAAGATGTATTTTCTTCGTTCTGAGCTAGGCTGTTGTTTGGCATAGACTGGTCAGCATGATTCAGAGCAGTTCTCCACAGCATCCCCACATTCTCTTTGTGTATGATGCTTTGAACCACCATGAACTGCTGTGGCCCTCGATTCAGGTGCTCGTTCAGGTTGGGCAAGAAGAAAATGATCCTTGGCCATTTGGAGAACTATGATGCAGTCATCTGCCAGGAAACAAGCTGGGTTAGAAGGTTGGCAGCTAAGCCTGGCTTTCTGACATTTTAGTTGTGTGTTTCACAGTTCTTTATGGAAGAAATTTATATCTATATCGGAAATGTCTATTCCTTACAATGATCCTCTCTCTGCAGGGGAAGATACTAAATTTGCACAGCATGTCCCACCCTTGACATTTTTGCCTTCCCTTGCTCTTTGCTTGTGTCCTTCCTCATCTCAGCAAAGCTAAACTCAAGCTCTATGTCCTTGAGATGCAAATTTGCTACCTTGCTTTGCTTAAGCATCAAGCCCTTGAAGAACAAATTGAGGAGTAAGGGTTGATTAGCGTAATTGAAGTAATCAGAAGATTAATAGTCTAAAAAGGAAGAAAAGCTCTTTGAAATCGAGCAAATGAGAAAGCTAAATGAAAGCTGTGAGAGATTGGTTTCCTGTGAATCTCATGCATGTGCCTCCTGCAGTGTCTGTAGATCCGCATATCTGCTTGTGGCTTCTCATAATATTTGTGTACTGTCCATATAGTACCTAAATAACTTGGATATAAGTGAACAGTCCTAAATAACACAGCCACAAATGCTTGTCATGCTTTCCATGACTTAGAAAAAGCTTTATAAGACTAAATTAATAGTCTATTTACACATAGCAGTGGTAGCTTACAAATAGCGGTGTATTTAATAGTACAGTGCTCATGGGAAAGGAATAGCCTACATCCACATGCTGTACACAGGATTGACGGAAAAACAGAGGTGATGCTGTCTGGCATTGTTCAATATGTCCTAAAATATTCATGACCATTCAGATGATTGTGAGGAAGGAATAAGTAAAGTAGATGGGATAAATATTTACAAATTCCTGATAGTTTCAAAAATATTTTGCAATAACTTAAAATATAAAATAAAATATAATAACATACTAATAAAAAATAGTAATACTTCATCATATTAAATTATATAATACTTATTAGATGTCTAGATCATTCCTAAGTAACTAACATCAATTACTAAGCAAACTCTGAAAGTGATGTACTTTGATATTTTGCTATAGCACTAAGAAAAAAGAAGGCAGCTAAATATATAAGCCTGTGTGTTGTGAGAAAACAAATATGTTTAAAACCATTAGTCCATACAATTGCCAAGAATCGGTACCTATTGTTGGTTTGTTAGTGAAATATCTCTGGAGGACTCATAGGTTGATTGCTTAGTCCTCAATACAGCATTTCACAGAGGTGGGAACTTGAGGGGTGGCTGAATCACTAGGGTTCTTGCCTTTTGAATGGACATTCCTTTGAATTCATGACTGAATGGACTATTAAGAGGTGGAGCTTGGTTTCAGGAAGTAAAATCATTGAGAATATATCCTCGAAGGATCTCTTATACATCTCTCTTCTTTCCCTCTATTCTCTCTCTCTCTTTTTCTCTATCTCTTCTCTTTCTCTTTGTCTTTTCCCTCTCTCCTTCTCCCCTTTTACTATTTCCCCTTCTTCTTTCCCTTCCCCCTTTCTTCTCTTTCTCTTCTTTCTTGCCCCCTCCCCCAGGGTTGACCATCTGTATTCGGCCACTCACTGCCTGCCCTCAGAATTCAGCCTCACCAGAGGCCAAGGTAATGGAGCCAAGTGACCATGGACCAAAACTTCTGAAGTCATAAGTGAAAATAAACATAAGCCAACAATAAGATGGGAAACAATCGTGCACTTGACAAATTAAGATTTGCAAAACGTTTCACACACACACACATGCACACATATATGATATGTATTTATATATAATACATATATATAGTTGAAAGAATAGTTCAAAGAAAATTGATTGCCATCAAGTTTGATGGACTTGATAACTCTTAGAGGTCACACACTTGTATCAAAACATATTTGTGAAAATTTAAAATGTTTACGTGACAGAACTTTCTTGGAAGATTGTTCTTTAATAGGAAGCTGTGAGATGCTTCTGTTCACATTTTAGGTAATTAGCCCAGGAAGGAAAGAGAATCACGTCTTGTGTTTTGTGCTCCTGAAAAATTTTTGTCACTTTTTATTTCCAGATGACCCTGTTTATCTGCACACTTTAACTTCTTTTTGGCTCCAGATCCTGTGACTCAAGTATACTTTTATTTATTATCTTAAATTAATACTTAGTTTATTTCTTGACACTTTCATATAGGAATGTAAAGAATTCATGTCAGTTTCACCACTTGGTACCCAATTCCATTCCTTCTCACACTTCCTTTCTCTTCTCTAATCCGTCTCTCTTCTACTTTCACATCCTTGTGAAAACCTACTGGGTTGCATTTGGGACGCTTGTACTGCTTGTATTGGGAGCTTGAGTGGTTGCCATGGACACAGATGACTTACCAGTCAGCAAATCACTGAGCGAAAAAGCTTCCCTGTCTGGCATTAACCTTCCTTAGTTTCTCGGAGAGGTGTAGTGTCTCTTGAGATCTTCCTTGAACAAGCGTGGTGTCGCGTCTGTCTTACATCATCTATTGAATCTTCATGATGAAATGTTGATAAGCCAAATACTGTACAGGTCTTATGGAAGCAAACGTGCCGCAGACCCGTCGTGGCCAGAGGACACTATCTGGCAGTACCTTTCCCCACCTCAGCCTCTTAACATTCTTACTGTCCTTCTTCCATAAGGCTGCCTGAACCTTGGGATGAGGAAGGATTTAGATGTCCTGGTTAGAACTGGACACTCACAGTCACCTAGTCTGTATTTTGATCAGTTGTGATTCTCAGTATTAAATACCTTCCATGCAAGGAGATATTTCTTCAGGGAGGGCTGAGAATTGTTCTACTCTGTGTATATAATGGTAAACATTTACCTGACCTGCACAATGGCTGACATCAATGACCTCCCAAAGTCTAGCACAGATCACATGGAAGAAAGCTTCAGGCAGTAGGATCCTTAGAAGCAAGGGGTAAAACAGTCATAATAGAGTTCCCATGCTAGCGGGCAGCCCAAGAAGGGGCCCAAAGTTATGCCTGAACTCTCACTTACAGGAAGGTTCAGCCCACATAAATGGATGCTCTGGAGGATAGGAGGGAGGAAGTGGTAGGCACCAGGAGAGGGGAAGGGAGGAAGAGGGGCAAGAGGAAAGGGAGGAAGGGTGGAGAGTGCAAGGGGGGATGATAGGGGAGGGAAGGGGAAAGGGAGAGTAGAGAGGTACCTATTGAACTTGTATGATTAGGCAAAAATAAAATGTGTGTAATAAAAAAAATGATAAACATTTAGATGCATTTAGATGCCAGTGTGCTATTAAGTACTTATAATTAGACCTCAGTAGCTTGTCCCCACCTAAGGCCTGTGATTTCTCATACATTTTAAATTTTTGGTATGTTTGACAAACTTCCTAAAATCAAATTCTCAAATTAAGTCATGGGGTCTAGACTAACTGAGCTTCCTGAAAGGTCTGTGAATGTTGTAAAGGCATGTGGGGCTTATCAATTAACTAGTAGCAATGATTTCCAAAACACCTGAAATGCCCTGGCATAGGTTCCTGTCACAGTTCTGTTAAATAATTACAGGCTACAGAAATAACCAAATGTCTCTGCCAGTCGTAAATAGTTAGTAAATAGTCATCAGACCCTTAGCCCTGCAAATTTAAATTTCACTCAAGGATTAAATTGGTATATTTTAGGCCTTTTTAGAAACTTCAAGTGTGATCCCAAAGTGCTGTAATTTCAAGGATGTTCTCAGAATGGATGACATGAATTTTAGTAAGAATGGATTTCTGACAACATGGGGCTGGTTAAAAGTTCTCAACTCTAATGTAGAAACTAGTTTGTTTCTACACGGCCAACCAGGTGAACAGAATTAACACGAGACTGAATGAATTGATAGCCTGGGACTCTCTGGACTCTTCAGGTTGACCTCCTGCATCTACCTAACCTCACTCACTCAGAATGCCCAAGCTGGCAGGACTTTCAGCTGTAGAGAAACAACGCACTACTCCCTCGTGATTTCAGTGACCCAAAGGACCTGACTACATCTGACTTTTGTCAGATCCTGATTGGATCCTAATTATGAGTGGTGACCACATAACTCTTAACAGAGTAAACCCGGTACCCCAGAAAGCAAATATAATATGTAGTTAGGCAACTTCAAGAGGGGCCATTCACGTAGGGTCTGAAATTGAAATAGTTATTTTGCTATGACCTATTCTATTTTTGCCTCATTCAAATAACTTGTCTTGGGTGTATCTCCTAGAAACTATTGACCCAGCCAGAGCACATTGACTTTTTGGAGATTTTGCTTCATATGCAACACCAGATTCTACTGCTGTACTTTCTTTGCCCCTAAGACCCCTAACTTGCCCTAACATCACAGCTACAGAGTACAAAACCCCCACCCACAAGATCCATGGCATCCTGGAAAAATTAATCCTAGCAATGTACAACCTCTGTTTCTCTGGAAAGATTATGCTAAAAGAGGAAAATGCATCAGTGAATGAAATAGCATGGGCTCAAAGTGGAAATGGGAGGCTGATGCTAATCGATTCACAGACTATCTGCAGTGAAGCCTTTGAACTGGACTGAAGCCACACCAATGGCCCATGAGAGACGACCTTTGCAGCATTATCCATCATGCTGACCTTCTGCCTGACAGAACTCTTCAGCCCCGAAATTACTGGGGACCAAGAACACACTAGTGTTTCGGTCACATGACCAGTTTAGCTTTTGTTAGCATCAGTCTTAATTCCTAACTAACAGACAGAATTAACAAGGCCCATAAAAATTAAAACTATAAATTTGGCAAAACTTCACAGAACATTTCAAGCCTTCTTAGATCTGTTTTCCCAGACTGCAGTCTTAATTAGCCCCAAATTAGTGCAATTTTCTTTGTTCTCAAGTAGGTTGGAATTTAGCCTAGGTTGACAACCCATAGAAATTGCTGAAACCCTAATCAGGAATTCTCTAAGTCGAGTTGACATAAGTTTGGCAAAAGCAATAGAGATCACTTTCCTGAGCAGTTACACACCTATTTCTCTGATTTGATGTGCTGCAAAGTGGAGGCCATAAACACACCCACCCGCCCGCCTCTGGAGATGAAATGCACCTTCCATCTGCTCCCTGTATGACTCGGATCTCCAGCCATTGCAAAATCTTCACTGAGACCCATTGACTCTGTGAGGCAGAAGTGCCCAGCTAGAAAATGATAAAAAATAGTTATTGATTTTCAAGATGAAACTCAATATCAAAGTTTAAGAATTTGAGAAAGATAATAGGTGGCATTTAGAGAGCTAGCTGCTGACGTGTTTTAGCTGGAGTTGGGGTACTTAAGTGATGAAATCTTTATTTCTGAAACTTTGCTAGACTAACAGCAAATTAGAGTCTGAAGTAGGACACAGAGGATCCACTTTAATGAAATGGTAGAAGAGAGAAGAGTCAGGGGAAAATAAGAAGGGGAGGAAGAAAAGAGGGAGAGAAAAGAAAGAAAAGCAGAAAAGGAGAAGGAGGAAGAGGAAGAAGAGGAGGAGGAGGAGGAGGACGAGGAGGAGGAGGAGGAGGAGGAGGAGGAGGAGGAGGAGGAGGAGGAGGAGGAGGAGACATTAAAAAGAAACCAGAGTAGTTGTCCTCAGGACATACCCAGACTGGCCACATGATGAGATTCAGGTGCAGTGGTTTGCATCTTTAATTCCCAGCACTTGGGAAACTGAGGCAGGAATGTCATGAGTTCAAGGCCACTATGGTCTACAAAGTGAGACCCTGTCTCAAAAAAATAACCAAAAAGTAAAGTCAAGGCAAAAATTAATTTATGTTGGGGGCTGGAGAGGTGGCTCAGGGGTTAAGCCTCTGCCTTGCAGGCGAAGGTCCTGAGTTCGGATCCTAGACCCTACATATAGATGCCGGGAGGAAGCGGGGGTGGCCTGCGTTTCTGGTCCTGGTAGGGTGGAGCCTGTGAATCCCGGGGCAGAATAAACAAGGAGGAGGTGGAGGTGTCCATAGTGGTTCCTGAATTCACCCGTGGTTCTTCACACACACAGACACACACACACACATACAATCATGCACGCACACGCACAATTGAATAAATAATTTAAAAAATCTTTAAAAAATTAATTTATGTTAAGTAAATATAACTAATATGTATTATATATAATATATAATAAAATATATAATTAATATATAATTAATGAGAAAAAAGGCATTAAAACCCCAAATTCTGTCTCTTACACTGAACTTACATTTCCTTCTTTTAACCCCCTATTCCATCACTGACGTTCTAAGTAAGATGGAGGAATATGAAGGACAAGTATGATAGAGAAGCAAACAGTTCTATCCAGCAAAGAGTTGCCACAGAGAAGTTATGACCATTACCTTCAAACACCTTCTCTGTGGGGGGAGCCAATAAAATGCCACAAAGACTATGACAATAGGTAGGAAGAGATGGTGCTCTGAGAGAAGTGGGGTGCAGGATGTCTGGAAAGATCTCATGGAGTTGACATTCACGTCAGTCTGGTAGATCGTCTGGTAGACTGTGGGAGAATTATGATCCATGTGCATACATGTATGAGAGGAGCATCCCAGAGGTTAGCAAAAGGAGAGTGAAGAGCTAGAAAACGTTTACACGCCAAAGAGTGGAGAACTCAGTGTGGGTGGACACCAAGACATGTGGGATAAGAGTGGAAGAGAAGGAAGACAGGAAACTTGTAAGTAACAGGTGCTCTGAATAGGATGTGGGGAAGTCACTATTTGGTTAGAAGTGAAGTGATGGGCTGGAGAGGTGGCTCAGGGGTTAGGACTCTTCTTCACAAGCAGAAGGTCCTGAGTTCTGGTTTCAGGTCCCATGTAAAAATGCCAGGTGGTAATGGCAGCAGCCTGCGTGTCCAGTTCTCCAGTCCTAGTGGGTGGAGCCTGGGAAATCCCAGAGCAAAGTAAAAAGGGGAGATAGAATCAACCCAGAATGATTCCTGAAGTTACCTTTGGTCCTCCACAAGGACACACAGTGTCCTCCCTCCCTCTTTCCCTCTCTCTCTCTCTCCCTCTCCTTTCTCTCTTTCATACACACACACACACACACACACACACACACACACACACACACACACACACAAAATAAATGAATAAATCCAGTTTTAAGAAAAAGAAGTGAAGTGATACATTGAACTTGTGCCTTTGAAAATATGCATGGCAACAGGGCATGTAGACAAACCCTTAGATGGATGCCTACAGAGAGGAACATGAGTTAGGCGGTAACTGAGATCCTGGGAGAGGAACTGACAGTCTGAGTCATGGGGATAGGGAAAGGGGGCATAGGGAAGACTGAATACGTGTGTAGGGTCACAGGTGGGCTGCATAAATGGGCCTCCTCCTCGGTGACTTGGAGACAAAGTGCTAATTCTGAGTGACCAAAATGAGGTTAAACACCGGACCGCAGCATCCTTAGCAACTGTGACACACCACATCAGTGCTGTCTTGAGCAGGAGAGACATTCCCTCTTTACTTTTCCTGATAGCCACTGAGTAAACAAACACTTCTTCAATAGAAATAGGGTGGGGTTTCAAATCTGCCTGCAGGCTCACCACTGATACCACTGGCTTAGAAAAAGATACATAATACTTCCAAGACTCAATTGTTTATTTAAGTAGCTTCAGAAAGATGATACCCTATTCAGGTCATGTACCAGGTCCCCACAAAAGAAACAGCTTTTATTCATATCATAGGTGTTTCTCCGGGAAGGGTACCAGAGATTTTGGCATGCTGCATCCTTCCACTTCTAACTAGAACAGACCCTAAAAGCAGTATTTTTTTTTTCCCTTTCCGTTCACACACATTTACACCATGTTGGTCAAAGATCCTGCCAGTGAGAAATCAATTTTTCATAGCTGACTGGTCCTCTTTTCCAAATAAGAGAAAACTCTCATAGACGTTCGGGAAGAGTTGAAAGAAAGGGAAACCTGCTTCCTCCCAGCTGCTGTTTCCCTTGACAACCCGTGTCGTTCTGCAAGCTTAGCACATCCCTTCGGCCCTCCATTTGCCTCTGCGCTTCTTGAATCAAACTTGATAAAAACCACCCCATACATTTTTTTAACAGCTAAATGTAAACAAAACAGAGGCTCTTGGTTTGCACTCTACTTCCAGAGCAGCACAAACTCAAATACAGACCATTATGCAGCAGTTACTGAATGCACATCACGGGCTGGAACTTTTCCCAAGTGTTATACCATTGTTTCTAATAAGCACCGTTGACACTAGCAGCTAGTACTATTACTGTTGATAAGCTCCGTAGACATCCCCCTCACCCCGCTTTCGTGTGTATGTGCGGATCAGGTGTGTGCACGTGTGAATGTATGTTTTGCTGTTAGTAGGCACATGTGTGTAGAGCTGAGTTCAAGTGTGCCTCATATAGAAGCAGAAATTAATGTCCAGTGACTTCTTTAATTTCCTTTCACCTTATCTTTTTGCTTAAGAGAAGGAAGGCCGCCTTCTCAACCTGGAGCTCACTCATTGGGCTAGACTGGGAAGACCCAAAGAACACCCTGTCTTTAGGACCCCAGCACTGGGATTATAGGCACACACCACTGTGTTCTGGGGATTAGACTCGTCTTCATGCTTCCATGGACAACTACAGTAATGATTGAGCCTTCTCCCCAGACACATTTGGCTTATCTCATTATTTGTAATGTATTGTTCTTAGACAGGGTCTTACTATATTTTCCTGGCCTTAAACTCACAGCCCTGCCTGCCTTATCTTCCTGTGATGGTACGTATGGTCGCCAATGTGTTTTTCACGTCAGTCTCAATACTTTGCTTTTAGCCCTGGTAAAATATTGGTTTCACTTGCTGGCTTGTTTTTAATCAAGGCTAACAATCTTTGTCTTTTACTTGAAACGTGAAATCCATCTACATGAAATGGAAATCGCTCTACCATTTGCTTTAAGGGTGCCATTCATTCTCTTTCTGCTTTGTTTTATTTTATCTTTTATTTTTTTTAACAGAGCTTGACTTGCTACCTTTTTCCAAACTAAGCTTGCAATCCTCCTGCCTCTGCCCCCTAAGTGTGACATTGCAGATGTGTACATCACACGTTGTTCTGTTCTCCATCTCCTAATTCTTCTATCGCATATGCCTCTGTCTCATGTGCTTTTTAATACAATCAAGTATTCATTGTTCCACTGTAAACATTTCCAAAATCTTTTTCACTTAACCTTTGCCTTAGGTCTTAGTGGTTACTCTAGATAGTTTAATAAACATCCTGAACATATGTAGTTTATCATTTATTTGGTAGTATATCATTAATTGGTAGTATGCCCCAGTCGCCGTGAGACCTTATGACAGTTTAGCTGTTTTACTTACATCTACTATGAACTATTGCTTTTGCAGTCTTCAGTCCTACAAGTGACAGACACCACAGCACAGTTGCAACTATCGCTTAAGACAGCCAACACCCATATGAATTTAAACTTTTTTCTGATTTTATTAATTCTTCAATCTGAACAATCAGTCACCTGTCAGTTAGTAAGCCCATTGCGGAATGTTAGCTTTTAATTTTAAAGGGTTCTCTAACTTTCATTTATTTGAGGAATTTTTAAATTTTCCTTTTTGTAATATCTGTAGTGTCCACTTAGTTTCCTGACACTTTTAGTTTCTCTTTGAAAAATCTCTCTGTGGTTTTGTTTTTCTTTCCTCGGTTTTGCCTGTTTTCATCTCACTCTGCTGAAGTGAGTTGTTTTGTCCTTGGCTTTCAGCAATGTGACTCTTGCCACTGTGGCAGTTTAGTTTGAACTCGCTTGGGATTTGTTTCTTTAATGTGTGGGTTGATAGCTTTGATTGGTTGTAGAAATTTTTCAATCACGATCTCTCGAACACTTTCATCTCTCATTTTCCTTGGCCGCTGACATGAATATTAAACCCTGAATCTCATCGAATGTGTCCCTTGTACTGTGACTTTGAGGTTTTCATCCTTTTTTCCTCTCCGGACTTTCACAGGGTACTTCTGCTAACGTGTGACAAACTTACTGATTCTTGCCTTGCCTGCCTGGTGTAGCAGTTTCATCCAAACAATGAGTTCTGAGTTTCAAATGTAGCATTTTTCATTGTAGCCCTTTCTTCAGAGACTTAAAAAGCTCTATCAAAAGTTTTCCCCTTTCATCTATCTCGGTTACTCATTTTCTATAAACTTAGTTTAAACTAATTATTTTAGCTTATCTTCTGGCTTCTTCCACACATGGAATTATCTTGTGTCTCTGCTGTTCCTCTTGGTTGCTTGAGACATTTCTTGACACTTCATGTGTTTAGTAATTTTTATTACATGTCATGGGGGAAAAAATACAAAATTTGTGTTATTTTTTTCTTCAAGGTATGTTTTCCTTTCCTTCATTCAGGCTGCTTACCTCAATCCGTTTAAGAACTAAGCAGAATCACAACCAATTGGAACTTTATTTGAATATAATTTCTGGTTGCAGTGTCTCCAGGGTGAAAGGTATTGTGTGTGCATTTACAGTAAAGACCTGTATTGCTCAATGATTGGACTATGGTTTGATAAACTGTGCCATTAGATGATGTCATCATTGTGCAAGCACAGAATGTAATTGACACACGCTAAAAGAGAATAGGACCCCATTATACATTCTATTCACCAGTAATCAAAACCTTATTTTCACACATAACTTCCCTTGAATACAACATTTTTCTAAGTAACCCAAGACTGTATAAGATTATTTTTTCTACCTTGCTCACCCAATCTTCCATCATACTTTGGGGCTTCAGTCTACTTCTTCTGGTTAAATTCGAGCGTCAACTTGACAGTTGCAGACTGTTTGGGGCACAGCTGTAAAAAATCAATAGTTGGATCAGGCCCCTGAGCGAGTCACATGCTTAACTAATGTGGAAAACCCAGCTCATAGTGGGTGGTGCTTTCCAGTGGTGGATGGGATAATGGGAAGTGCAAGGAGAAGGGACTTGCTCTTCCTTTATCCTGTATCGACTTGCTAGTGAGTCCATTCTTCCAGCTTCATTGCCCTCTCAAATCCTTGCAGTCAGCCTGCCTGGTTGCTGATAAGTGACTATCAAACAGCTTAAGGGAACAAGGGTTTATTCTCCCTTACTATTCCTGGTTACAGTTCTCAGTCCAGCTTGACGGGAGAGCATGCACCAACTCCAGGGCCAAGGGAACTGGCCACACCATCACTATATGAAAGTTGAAAGATGGACGATCCTTACTTGCCAGACCAGCATGTCTGCCCAAGTGAACAGAAGGATGCCGACTCTCTTAACCAGCTCTCCGTGATTTATTCCCCATCAGCTAGACAATCTCCTTCAGGTTCGCTGTGGGCTTAACTAATTCTCTACAAATGTGTCCAGAGCTCAAACCCTCAACAGCCAAGTTGACACCTGTGCCTAAGTATGACACAAATGCTGCTGCCTTCTTTGTTGCTCCTGCTGCTACTGACTACCTCCATCCTTGGCTGACTTAGGGCTCCGCCCTTTCAACCTGTCTGTCCCCTTTGGAGCCTGGTCTCCAGGCCAAATCACCAGTGTCAGAGTCCAACATTTTCAACCCTTCAGCGAAATAGAGGTTCGAGAATTTCTCAAGATCCTTGGACTTTGTGAGATATTGGGGTCAAGAACTTTGAAGGACACTGCTTTTATTGTGAGTTGATCTAATAAAAATACATATATCTTTATTATATATAAACATTATTATATTAACATTATTAACACACATTAATTAACATACATTAATTAACATTATTATTGACATACATACATTATATTTTTTTTATTTCCACTCATACTAACTTAACGGGTATACTGGTGCTTTTTCACAGCAATGGTAAAGAGTAATGGTTACTCTTTACCATTGCTGTGAAAAAGCACCCAAAGTCTAATAGCTTATGGGAGAAAGGGAGATTTATTCAACTTACATTTCCAGAGATGGCATGGCTGGCTGGCTGAGGCTGCCAGGCTAAGTCACAGCAGACGTCCACACGGCTTGAGCATTCCTGGAATATCTCTCCTCTTCTTATATTCTGTGGTCCCTTTTATACGGTCCATTACTAGGAGGTTCCTATATGATCTACAGAGGTTCCCAGGGGATCTAGGGCAGATGTAATCTCTTCAGGTGGTCTCAGTTGATCCTTCCAGGTGTGGTCTCAGCTGATCTTAGTTAATACCAGATGTGTCAAGTTGATACCCAGGCTTAACTATCACAATATTATATATTAAGCATTACATATATAATAAAGACACATGTATCTTTATTAAATATTAAATATATATATTCTATTGATTATGTTCTTCCAGAACCCTGACTAATGCACTAATATAGATGTCCTGTTAAAAAACCAACACTACATGAGGAAATCCCCTAGATTTCAGAATGCTGTGAAAGTGACTACGAATGTCTCTCCATCAATATCAAACTCAGCTGGTCTTCTTTCAGACTTGAAAAGTGCTTCTGTGTAAAAATTAGAAGGAATTCATCTCCACTCTCCTCAGGAATTTTGGTCCTTCAATCTCTCTTTTCTCCCATATTTTCTGCAAATCTGTATTTTAAGAAGTTTTCATATTCAGTTATTTATGTCTGGTTGGGGCCGTGGTTTCTTAACACTTGTCTTACTCTATTTAGGAACACTTTTTTTTGCAATACATTTAAGATGTGATTTTTCAAAATATTTTCCAATACCCCATTGGGATTCCTTCTCGAACCATGTGCCTGCCTCTTCAGTAAGCACAACCTCTGTGCTAGAGTTGCAGACCATATATATGTAAAGCACATGCGTGACCCTTGTCACTCTAGAGCTTACGACTGATTGGGGAGCAGATGATTTGTTTTAATGAGTGCATGGTTTTAATAGTCAGATGCTACAAAAGCATAGCATACATAAGAAGCTGATTATTCTACTCCAAAGTCAGAGAGACCCTCTCTGAATCAAGATGAGCCTTAGAAACATAAGGAGACATGATTCTAGCACAGGGCCAGGCAAGATCTCTTCAGGCAGAAGAAACACTGCTTTTGATAATCTGAAGTGAGAGGTACATTGTTTGGTGGAGCAGTTGAAAAGAGGGAAACTCGTGTGAAAAGGAGCATGTTGATAGATGAGGTTAGCCAGGGATTCAGGAGGCCACAGAACCTTATGATCATGTTACGGTTTTAAATTTTACCCATATAATACTGTTGGGGGAGAAGTAGCAATTTGCTCTGTGGAGAATGGTTTAGAAAAAAGTGAACAAGGAGACATATTAGGTGGCTATGAAATGTGCCCATGTGAAAAACGACAATGGTTTAAATTAGAGGATAGTGGTATAGGTGGACAGATGGTGGGATTTGAAATGTATTTTAAAGGCAGAATAAAGAGGATGTGGCAATGGAGCAAGGAAGAATGAGAGGAAAGGAGAGATGAAAAGTTTTAGCTTTTAAAAACATTTCCTCCGTGCCCTTTTGTGCCTTGATAGCTCATTAGGGCTGGGCAGGATTCCGCTGTCTGGAATCTTATGTGTTGAGCATCTTAGATGTTTTCAAGTTTCAATGAGTGGAACTAAAGCCGCTATCAACATCCATGTGTAGCTTTGCCTGTGGATATAAGTTTTCAGCTTTATTAGACAAATGGTGAAAACACGCTCATCTTAAAAACAGAGAAGCTTAGATAAATATTAGCAATTGACAGAGAAAGACTACATACCAGATAACTCTAACCATGTGACTGACATTCTAGAAATGGCAAAACCGTGGCGTCAGTAAAAAGATTAAAGGCCTTTAAGGATCTTGATTAACAATGGAAGGAATCAGTCAAGCATAGAGGACTTTTCGTGATGTGAACTTCTTCCCTGTGGCATGGTTAGATACAGGTCCACACACATTTGTGTAATGTGTCCGTGTAGGTTCACCCACTGTAATAAATGTTCCATCTAGAAGGTAATGCTCATTATGAGGAAAGCTATACATTTGGAATAAAGGAGTCTATGGGAAATCTCTGTACATTCTGCTCAATTTTACTGTGAACTAAAATGGTTCTAAACACAACTTCTACTAAGAATACATGCATGCCTCATTCATGCATATGCGTGTACACAGTTTACAAAATACTTCTCACATGTTGTCTGATTTGATCTTCGCAATAACCAGTAATCAGTGTTTCATTGCTTTTTACAAATAAAAAAGAGACTCAGACATTTCAGGAATTGTTAACCTAACAAGTAGTTCTGTAAAACTTGGTCTACTGGGCCAGAATTCTTTTTCTCTCTAGCTTATTCCTTCCACATGCTTCTTAAAAAATAGAAGAGAAGGTTCTTGAGGCAAGTGGCACAGCACTCATGCCCCTACTATGTGCCACACCTACCATCGATCAAGTCGAAGTCAGTGTCTGATCCCCATCACAATCATAGGAACTTCATTAGCATCTTCATAATAAGTTCCACTCCCAATATACTTTATATCACCTAGTTATCATGCAAAACCTTGGTGTAGACACTACTGTTCGCCCACTTTGGAGGTAAGCAACCAAAGTATAGAAGGATTAAATGGCTTTACTGGAAGAACCACCAATTGGCCAAACCAAAGGACTGTAGTGCTCGCTATAAATTCCAGAAGAACACGTTCCATATATATATGTATGTACATATACACACACATATATACATATATATAGTATTCTTTAACAGTTCCGTGTATATGTATACAATGAATTCAAATCATTCATAGTCTATATCGCCCAATCCCATTGTCCTTCCCCTCATGGAAAACCTCCTTTTTCCCAACTGTCTGCCTCCTACCTCTCTCTCTCTCTTTCTCTATCTCTCTCTCTCATCCTCTTTGTGCGTATATGAGAGAGAGAGAGAAAGAGAGAGAGAGACTGAGTTTAATAAGGGTGGCCTACATTAGTCACTAGCATGTACTTACTAGGCATGGGCAACATATCAGTGGCTGCACTACTGAAGAAAGTGGTTCCAGGGGATAACATTTTAAAGACAGGATCTTACAATTGCAAGGAAATGTAATTCTGACTCAGCACACCAGGATTTTAGTCCTGGAAACTATGTTCAACTCTCATCTCCTCCTTTGTTCCATACATCCATTTCCTCTCCTATAAAACGACAGACTTCTATTATGCCATCCTTTGGGCTTGTTCTAATTCAGGTCTTCGGGATGATTTTGTCTACTCCTAGGTGATCACATTTTTAAGTTAGTTAATATTACTTGTATTTCTGCCAGTCATTTCACTTACTGACCCCCCTCCCCCCTCCCAACTTTTCTCTTCCAGCTGGAAATGCTTCCCTGTGCCTCCGGAATCCCAGAGTTTCTTAGCTAATTCTCAGCTGGTTTACACAGTGCTGGGTTGATAGCTTGGCAATTAACTCATCCTGCCAGCTCCCTCCCTGTGTTAAAGCGCTAAATTGCAGAGAGTGTTTATCATATGTCAGGCTTGCAGTCTCCTGCTGGCGGCTTTGATTTGCTAAATACCTGCAGAGGATGTTGTGCCTGGAACACCTGGTCTGCAGGGCAGGCTACATGCTAAGCTGCAGACTTGTCTCTGGAGACCCCGACAGCCCTCCTGGAGCGGCCCTCCAGCTTCCCCCTTGAAAAGCAAAGGAAAGAAAACAGTAAGACACCAAGACAGACGTCACTGTAGACTGAAATCAGGAAATGAACACCCTCCCATCTCCCTTTCCTGCATGACGCTCTAATGACAAACTCATGTTTCATCATGGAGAATGTATGACTGAGAAAGTGGACCTATGCCAAATACATCACACACACACACACACACACACACACATGCACCAAATCATTTCAACAAAGGTTCACCTTGCCCCTGGCCACCCACAGCAGGAACCTAGGGTAACAGAATTGGGTCTAGCTGGTCAAATCTTACTTGATCCTGAGACTTCATCAGTAGGACTTCCAATCCTGTTCTGCAACCCCCTGGTGTCAATGTGCCAACGTGTTAGGGTATCAGGAAACAGCAAGAAAATTGTTCCTGGTGTGTGTTGTTCTGTAGTTGTGGGGTTCCGCGGTTTCTGGTGTGCGTTGCTCTCCTATAGTGGGGTTCCACTGTTCCGTCCAAGCACATCTGTGCCTATGAAGCTTTGAAGAAGGAACACCTTAATCTTTTTGACACGAGATCTCTGATCAAACCCAGAGCTCCCGGGTAGGGCTGCCCAGGCTAGACAGCTTGTTCTGGAGATTCGTGGACTACACTTTCAAAGGTCAGAAATGCAAGTGGGTCACCGTACACAGCAAGCATTCTACAGGGGATCCAATTCTGGTCATTTCACTGCGTGGTGCTGTAACTGCTAAGCCATCTCCCCCATCCCTTACTTTAGTTATCACACTAATCTCAGAGATAAACACTGCTATTACTTCTATTTTGTAACTGAATACCCCAAGGCTTTAAAAAGATAAATTTCTAAACAAGACACAGTTTCATAGTTTTGAGATATACAAAAAAAAAAAAACTCAAAGATATCATTCAAATGAATTTGGTTGTGGATTTATTAGCAACATGCAACCTGTAAATACATACATACATGCATATACTCTAGATGACCGAAATATCTAGAAGAGTAAATATTAATTAACAAGTATGAGCAGCGCTCTGGAATTTCATGAGTCATGATCTTTGTAGATCAATTAATATCTTTAAGTTTCGATAGTGATGAGTTAGAGATTTGGAATTTCATGAGTCATGATCTTTGTAGATCAATTAATATCTTTAAGTTTCGATAGTGATGAGTTAGAGATTCTAACCACAAAGACGTACTGATCTGTCCTCATCCATTCAGGATGCTATGACGAATTATCATATGCTTAATGGCTTATAAACAACAGAGGTTTGGGGCTGAGGCGATAGCTCAGTCAGTAAAGGGCCTGCCACACAAACATAAGGGCCTGAGCTTGGATCCCAGGCATCCACATAAAAGCAGGATGCAGTGCCACACTTATAGCAACCCTGGTGCTGGGGGAAGGCAGGGACAGATAGATCCCTGGACCTCCCTGAGCAGCCATCCTGGCTCAGCCAATCAGGTGAGAGTGCACAGTGAGAGGCCCCGCCACAAAAAAATTAGGGGATGGCAATGGAGGAAACTGGTTCTTGACCCTCCACATGAATATCTACATGCTCACATATCCACACATGCATGTGCACACATGTGATACATATGCATGTCCTCCTCTGCATTCCCAACAAGTTTGTTTTTCACTGTCCTGCAGATTGACAATCCAAGATCAAGGTCCTGACAAATGATCTGTCCCTGAAATCTCCCAGGACCTTTCCTTCCCGCTGCGCATAGCCAGGATAGCTATGGCCAGGGGATGGTGCTGCCTCTTGGAGTCCTCGGAACGTGCTTGTTTTTGATTCCTTCCAGTGTTACTTCAGGGAAAACCTCTCTGTTTCTGGCCTTAGTGAAAGTTGAAGTCTTCTGGAAGGAAGAGATTGATAGGAGAAAGGAAGCTAGGCTCCTCCGCTAATGCGTTATCCTGCTCCAGTCCCTCCTGCAAAGTTGTCTTCCTGTAGTAAAAAAGAAAGGTTAAAGTCGTGGCTCAAAGTAGAATCACCATCTTCCTCTAGTGAATTTCAGACTTCTTTGTCTTCTCTTAATCCTGGGAGGTCCTAGGGACTACAGGAAAGGCTGAAACCACTTGGAGCTTGAACTTCAGGTCAGCTTTGGAGCTGTCCTCTCACGTCTGCCTCTCACTGCTTATTTCTCCCAGCACGTGATGCAGAAACACACTGGGGGGGGGAGAAGGAGAGAGAGAGAAAGCAAGAAACAAAGAGAAAGAGGGAGGAAGGGAGAGAGGGAGGAAAGGAAGAAAAGAAAGAAAAGAGAGAAAAAGAGAGAAAGAAAGAAAAGAGAGAAAAAGAGAGAAAGAAAGAAAAGAGAGAAAAAGAGAGAAAGAAAGAAAGAAAGAAAGAAAGAAAGAAAGAAAGAAAGAAAGAAAGAAAGAAAGAAAGAAAGAAAGAAAGAAAGAAAAAGAAAGAAAGAAAGAAAGAGAGAGAGAGGGGGGAGGGAGGGAGGGAAGAAAGGAGGGAGGGAGGGAGGGAGGGAGAGACCGAGGGAGGGAAAAGAAAGGAAAGGAAAGGAAAAGAAAGGAAAAGAAAAAAGCTGCCTTGTCTAGTTTTGCTAAGTGAGAATCAAAGGAACCACGAACAATCTTCTCCATTGTTAGAGAATGAACCCAAATACATTCCAAGCCACTAGAAACACCAGGCAGATAAGTTTGCTGTAGCAGCGGCGCCCACACCCTCCTGAGCAGTTGACTTAACTCAGGAGTGGGGGAGGCATCAGGAAGCACTGAGGAAGCGGGGCTGGTTCTCCCCTGGAAGCTCCCAAAAAGCAGAGGCAATCTTGTTATCTCGAGGTCACCTAGACGGCAGAGAATGGCAAGGAGCCCAAGGTGCTTCTGGTGGTGAAGTAACCAAACCCCGTGGTCCTGAGCAAAGGTTATTCTCCAAGTCGGGTTATGTGTGGTGTGTCGCAGTTTGATTGAAAGTTGCCTCCACCAGGCTCCTGTGTCTGCATCTTTGATGGGAATGTTCCGGAAGGTTGTGGCACATTTACGAGGTGGAGCCTTGTTGCAGGAAGACACATCACAGGGAGCAGGCGTTGAGGTTTGGTAGGCTCACCCTACTTCCAGTCCGCACCTGCTCCCTCTGCCTCAGTGAAGGCTGCAGTGACCTGAACCAGCTGCCTGCAGCTTTGGCTGCCCATCACACCTTTTCTGCCGTAATAGACTAAACCCCCCTCTGGAACAGTAAACCGAATAGATCTCCCTTAAGTTGTGTATGAGTATCATCTCACAGGAGCAAAATAAAGACTAACTACAACATGTGGCTACTAGTGGGATTTGGCTTCAGTTTGGTTATTGAATAGGGTCATTGTATGATTTTTTCTGAACCTGATGTGATGCTGTGAACTCTTGCAATTTGGTTGCAAGACAGCTATTACACTTCACTTTTACTAATCACTATTACACTGAATACTTTTATACTCAAAAAAACCTAAAAAAAAAAAAGGATGGTTGAGAATACTAAAAAGAAGAAAGAAAGGAGGGAATACAAATTTCTTGTGTGTGCTTTATCACTACAGAGCCCCAGAAAGAGATACAAAAAGAATTCAATTTTGAAGGAGAAAAAAGGTCAACATTTATAACCCCAATGACTTTTTGAATAGATTAGAGTTTTTTTAACCTAGAAGGATTTTTTGCTGTTTTTTTTGTTGTTGCTCCGTAACACTCTTGGCATATTAGGTTAAGTATTAATGAAAAAAAGCAAAGGACAAAAGAACAGGAAAAAAAAAACTTTAAAATTACCAAAGGGATAAAGAAGGAAAGTAAACAGGAGAAAAATTAATTTAAAACTGGAAAATAAATAAGGAAAATAGAATCAATAACATGTAAAAATAAGAAAAAAATAGACAAAGTAAAATGAGAGAAATCCTGACTGTGTGCAGCATATAGTCACACACACCTCAGTGCTGGGGAAACCGAGACAAGGAGGTCACAAGTTTGAGCCAAGTAGTGAGACTTTTTTTTCTATCCTTGTCTAAGATGGGTTCAAATACACTAGTGATGATAATGTAAACTGATTGTGTTTACCAGTTAAGATATAGATATGTTTAATCCCTCTCCATAAATGTTTAAGTGCATTTAAACTATAAGTTTTGGGACATTTGAAAGAAAAAAAAATGCAGGAAATTTGTACACATCGCCAGAGAGCTAAATTAGGAGATAAATATTGTGTTCTAAGATAAAGATTGTGAATAATCAAAAAGTCATGAAATGAAGCTGGAGAGATTGTGTCAAGAATTGTCTGCACATAAAATTTCATCTTCCTTTTGGAGGCAACACAAATAAAGCAAAGCAGAATAGCCACCAATAGCTTATTTTTACAATTAGGAAAATCAAGTTGTTCGGGTTAAAAAGGGACTGTTGGTTATTAGGTTTGGAAGAACATGCAGACAGGAAACATAAGCGAAGCTTTGGAAATACTAACCAGTGTGTCCATAAAGAAGGAAGAATGTTTAAGGTGGGCTTCATGTTATCTTCCCCTTTGACTCACCTTCCCATATTTTTCTCCTCTGGTAAAAGAGGTAAACTAAAATCTCTCTTTAATCTCTCACTATTACTGGGAAAAGGACCCAGATCCAAGGCATATGTACTATTCCACATTGGCTAGTGGTCTTTTAACCATAGTTTTTACATTTATCTGCATACAAAAATCATCTAGAAATATATATATATATAATTTTGGTGCTTATCCCAATTTAATCAGAATTCTGAAAATGGGACTTAATACCTATAGTTTTGAAAATACTTCACGTAATTACAGTGTACAGTCAAGTTTTCAAACCAGTTGATTAGAGTTGAACTTTTCAAATCTTACTGTAGAAATAAATCATTTTTGATCCTGATAAAAATGTAAACTCTGATCTAATAGGTTGGGGGGGTTAATATTCTACATTTCTAATATATTACCAGGTAAGGTTGATACTGCCCAGCTAAGAGGTATAAAGAGAAATCTGTAAAGATATCTTAAATAGCCTAGATGGAAATAAGAATTTTGTAAATATTTCTGTGGCACAAGTTGATAGCAAAAGCCAATATCAAATCTGGAAGAGTTAGTCAGTACTGACACCTTGTGTGCCAAAGAATGTTTATGTCGATCAGCTGTCTCTGCCAACATCTCATCCTCCTTGTGGTTAAGAAAGGAAAGAGAGAAGAGAGGCCAAGCATTCAACGGCAGAGAAAATGGGAAAAGACCAAAGAATGGAAGTCTCCATAAATGTGACTCATAAGGAACCAAGGAGAGAATTAAATACTTATAGAAATGACTTTTTAGGCTGCTTAGCAAATTGGAAAGAGTTGCTAATATGGACCCTCAAATATTGCTATTTGTGCAGTAGGTTTATAAATAATGTGCTATTAAAAAGGAAAGACAAGCCAGGTTCTGTTAATAGGCTGAGAAATGTTCTGAGTGCTTCGCAAATCAATGCTTCATTAGGGGAGATGGCAAAAAGAAGCTGGGCAGACCCCCGGACACTAAGGAGGCTTCAGCGTCCAGCGAACTTAAGTAAATGTGTATTTTAGCAAGTTGCACTGCTCTGACTGATACTGCCCAGGGGCCAATTCATTAGTTTGAATCACAGGCCCAATTATTAGCTCCCACAGCAGATCTGCTGCAAGTAATGTCTTCATATCAAATGCCTACTACGCACTAATATTAAAGGCTACAAGTTAAATAAGACCTGCCCGCGCCCTCAAGCCACGAATCTAATGAGAACATTGCAGGGTCGCTGATAGAAATGAGACCGCTCACATGGCTCCCACTGGCTGGGAACCTAGCCTTGAATTTGCTAAAATCTTTTCTTCCCTCTTCCCAGACTTTGCTAAGCAGCAGGAGGCCGCCTTTGAATCTTGCTAAGGTAATAAGGTAATACCCTTTGTGGATAACGGGAAAAAGATTGGAGCAGGACGTTCTTTAACTGTCTCTGTGCACTCAGCTTATGACCCATTTCAGATTCAGCAAGACCTGGTGCCCATGAGAGATTGTAGGGCAAGATGATATGCAGCTATCCCAGAGATGATTATTATTTGGGCTGCAAATTCACAGAGAGAGAGAGTGAGAGAAAGAGAGAGATGTTTCCCCCAAGAAATGAGGGGAATGGAATAACACGGAGAATATTGAATTGCAGTTGAGTTATCGCTGAATACACCATGCTTAGATTTGATCATTCTTTTAAGATGCGACTGTCAATCTTGCCTGAGGAAGTCATCCTGTCCAGGACCCTGGGGAGAGGAATGGACGATGTGGAGTTCGGGGAGAGACAAAATTAAGCAGTAGAAGTTGTGTGGTTTTCATCGCCTCCTAGCTGAATGAATGTGGGATCTAAACAATTTAGGGGAGGGTTTTATTGCACCTTATTAGTTTTGACTACATCAACATGAAAGCTCACACCACCATCAGGAGCTGAGGGAACTGATACCATAGCCACGGAGAGAAAGAGAAGTGAGAGGGGAGTATAATTTCACACTTGCTAGTCTTCCAGCTTGTGAAAATATTGAACTAGATAGATAGATGGTAACCCACCTGTCTATCTTATCCAAGAGAACGATCTCACCCACTGTTGGCCGGATGTTCCCACATCTCTTAGGCAGCCACCCATCCCACATCTCTTAGGCAGCCACCCACAGGCTGCCTGAATGACGTGTCTTAATTAAACTCTTCGTAAATGTATCCAAAAGCTCAGTCTTCGATTACCAACTATCTACAACGATCTGCCACAGCAGTCATGCTTTAATGAACTAGTTAAAAGTTGCTATATGTATTAATAAACTGGTCTCTGTCCCCCTCAGGTATAAATATCCGCCCACAGTGTTTTGGACAGGAGGGAATCCTCACCACTTTCTCTAGGGAACCTGGTGAACCTACCATGTCAAGAAGCAAGCAGCTCATTGCTTAGCGCAGAAAGGTTCACCTTGCTTACACCCAGCAGGGTAAAGCAAGTACATTTGACAGGGCCATGCATGTAGATTTGAAGGTCGACTCTCCTGTCCGTCATCGGGTAATATGTTCAGTAGTCACAGTTGACCACCGTCTGCAGATGGTCACAAGGTTTTGTTTAGGACAGACATGGCTCCATGCAGAAATCACATCACCATGGAAACGAGATCTAGGCATCTGGCCATTAAAGAGGGCAAGATCACCAATGTCTCCATGCTCAGGTTTGAAACAAATACTGCAGGAACTCTGGGACCACTAGGCTGCGTTGCAGATGGTCTTTGGCTCTTTTCAGTCTGACGTGACCCTCTTTGTAATCACCCTGCTTAGCAGTCATTTGGCAATCTACATATGTACACAAATGGCCTTCATCAATTTCGGAAAATATCCCCATGGTTTGTAAAAACATGTTCCTGATCTTTTGTTTTTTTGTGTGTGTTATGTGTGGGGGGAGGGGATATTGTCTCCAGTAAGCTTTTTAATGCCCTCCAATAGTGTTCTGCAGTCTCTAAAGTTTTTCTGTTCATGGCTCCTCATTGGATTTTTCCTCTGCCCTTTAGGTTGGACAGTTTCTTTGCTGTCCCTTCAACTTCGGTGATTCTTTCATAAGCTTAATTCCTCTGGATACTATCTTCCAAACATTCACTATCATTATGTTATCTTAAATACAACATCCATTTGGTTCTTTGTGAGTAATTTCTACTTCACTCTTAAACAAATTAATCTTTTATGTGCTTTTTTAAACCATATAGCTCTTTCTTTTTTATTTTTATTTTGTTTTTTCCTAGTTTTACAAGCATATTGAGTAATTATCCCTGTCCCCCTTCTATCCTTCCTCCCTCCCCACTTCCCTCCCCTTCCTTCATCAATCCATCCACTCCCACCCAGGGGTCCTTCTGGATTATCTGCTGTCGTGGAGTTTTGGGCCTCGTTGGCAGACCAAGTGGTCTTTCCTTGGGCAGACATACTGACACCTATCTAACCCCAACCCCTGAAGTTCCCACTGCATGTAATTATTTCTCCCCATATCCTCCCTAGTCTATGGGGATATGTTGGTATGTCGGTCCTTGTGCAGGTTTGGGAAGGACAAGTCTCACTGCAGTGAGTTCCTGGATGCAGCAGCCCTGCCTTGAATGGAATGTCTTATCAAATGGTGGACCTTCCCATCTTTAGGCTCTTAAAATCATACTGCCTCCTCTTCTGCTAGGTTCCCTGAGCCTTGGGATGGGAAGAGATTAGGTTGGCCTGATTCCAGATGAACATAACAGGGTCTCAGTTCTGGTTGGCTGTTGTTTATTTCTCTGCTCTTCCACTGTATTAGGATGCACCATGTCTAGGCATTGAGATCCTCTCCTATCCAAAGATAAAATGAGAGGTGTTTAGATGGAAGTTTACACTTGGGTGTTTGTGATTAATACTGAGATATCTGGTCCTGTCCACTGTCATTTTACTCCCCTTCCACTGTGGTTAGACTGGTTTACAGTGTTGGGCATGGGCTCCCTGTCATGGGGGAGGGGAGTCGGAGTTTGTATGCAGGTGGTTGGTTACCTAGAGGTTAATCCCATTCTCTACTGTGTTGTATTCCAGTTCTTCCCTCTACGTTAAGCCTCTTCTATATAGAAGCTTTTCTAAACGGTTTACCATGTTCTTTTGTTTCTGCTCTTTTGGGATCTTCTTGCACCACCCCACTCCCACTAGCGTTCCTTTACATTTGTGGGTGTTGTAAGGGTTTCTGTTCGATCCCATCAAACTGATGCTTTAATGCTAGGATCCAATTTTAAGGGAGAACATATAGTGTCTGTCTTTCTGCTTCTGGAATATTCCACACAGCATGATTTCTTCCAGTTCCATCCATTTACTGACAAATTTCATTAGTTCATCTTTCCTGACAGCTGAATAGTATTCCATTGTATATATGTACCACATTTTCACTAACCATTCATCAACTGATGGCCATCTAGATTGGTTCCATTTCATTGCTATTGTGAAAGGAGCTGCTGTGAGCATGGTTTGACACACGTTTCTAATGAAGGATGCAGTGTTCTTTGGGAATATTCCCAGGAGTGGTATGTCTGGGTCAATTTTGATTTTTAACTTTTTTAGGTACCTCCAAATTGATCTCCAAAGGGGCTGTATTTTACAATTCCACCAGCAATGTATGAGAATCCACTTCTCCCTGAATCAACACCAGTATTTGATATTGTTTGTGTTTTGAATCTTAGCCATTCTGGCTGGAGAGAGATGATATCTCAGGGTGCTTTTGATTTGCATCTCCCTAATGACTAGGGAGCTAGATCCTTCTTTAAGATGCTTGTTAGACATTTGAATTTTGTCTTCTGAGATGTTTCTTTCCATCTCAATAGCCTGTTTTTTTAATGGGGTTATCTACTTACTTAGTATTTAATTTTTCAGCTTCTTTATGCACTCTGGATATTAGTCTTCTATCAGATATATAGTGAGTGGATGTCCTTCCATTCCATAGATTGCACAAATACATAAGCACAGTGTGGCTAGCAGTGGAAGCATGATTTTGAAGTAAGCTAGATCAGGCTTTCTAAGCCTACAGAGCTCCAGCCTCAGCCGAGAAATCCAAGACTTCAAAGCTTCATTCGAAAATAGGTTCACAGTAGCTATTCTCAAAGTATCTATGCACACAGCAGCCCAAGACCTGGATGTTGTCAAACACACGACATAGAAGCTTGGTGCTCAGTAATATTCCTTTTGTATTTTATTTACAGAGTTGAGGGAGAATACATGTGTATGCATGAATGCGATACACACATGTGGAAGTCAGAGAACAACTTTATTGATCGGCTCTCTCCTTCCACTATATGGGCTCGCAGGGGTTGAACTTGGGTCACCATACTGGCAAAAGGGAACCTAAACCCGCAAGCTCTCTTGCAAGGCTTCAACACATTTTATTCCACTGGGCTTCCTAAATGTGGAGAAAATGTGAGGAGAGAGCAGAATGAAGACTGAGGACATTTGACTGGCTGAACCTGCACTTGATGGCTTCTACCTAGACCACCATCCCCTCTTTGTCAAAAAGGGAATCATCGGATCACTTCTGAGAATCATTCCAACTCTGGTATTAGCAAGTCTTTGTGTGCTTCCCTGTAGTCCTTCAGAATATCGTTCACTTGAAATTTGCCATATGTTCCTTTTTAATATCTATCCAGTCAAATTATGCTCCTATAGACAGAGACAATGTTGATCATTTTTGTCAGATTCCCTGGGCTTGCATATGGCCCTAGAGAACAAGGATCTTAGCAGCATGGAGAAAATAGGCTGCAGTCCAGAGCTTTTCCCACCTCGCCTCATCATCTGCTGAAATGTAGAAGAGGATTCTTTGTAACTACAGGACTCTAATCACGGATTCATCAACATAGAAATAGCTCAGCAGGAAATAGCATATATTCCAAATTTATCTTGGTGGATCTTTCTAAAGTGAAATGAAATCTAGAGTCTCCAGGGGTCTATCTTGACTTTATTTAACAGGAAGTTCTTCGAGTCTCATTCTATCTTAGGATCTTTATCTTAAAAAATGCCAACAAGAGGAAAACAATACCTTTATCAGGTCAAGTGAGGAGATTTGGTAAGTACTTAATGAATACACCTATGATGGTAAAGATCATTTTTTATTGTAAAGTATCAATATTTAAATATAACACAGTGAATCTCAATCATAGGTAATGGCATGAGTTGTGTACTCCAAAATCTTATGAGTATCCCTCAGCATCTATGAGTATGATCTTATTTGGAAATAGGATCTTTATGGATGTAATGAAGCTAAGAGAAGGTGGGGCCTAGATTCAGTCACTAGTGTCCAGTAACAGGAGAGACAAATTTGTGTGACATGGAGAGGTACATGGTCAGCTAACCATCTGGAGCCCAGTAGAAGCATGAAAGCATCCCATCAGAGTGTTCAGAAGGAGATGCCCACATAAGAACTTGATCTCAGACTTCGCGCCTCCAAAACTGTGCAATAAAGCATCTCTGATACTATAAGACTCTCAGATTATGTTAATACATTATGACAGTTCTAGGAACTAATAAATACAATGGAATAGTTAAAATAAAATGAGGAGTATTGTATAATGTATGCTTGAGCCTCATACAAGGAAATGCTTGCTCATGAGATTTAAGACAAATTGGGAAAATGTGTTTTTTTGTTTTTAAATTTATTTTAATCATTTTAATTTCTTTTTTATTACACATTTTATTTTTGGCTAATCATACATGCTCAAAAGGTAACTCCTTCCTCTCCCTCTCCCTTCTCCTCCCTATCATCCTCCATTACATTCCCCCCTTCCCCACTCCCTATTACCTCTCTTTGTCCCTCCCCCTCTCCTGGTGCCTACCACTTCCGCCCTCCCATCTCCCAGAGCATCCATTTATGTGGACACTGAACCTTCCTGTGAGTTCCTACCCTCATGAGGGTTCAGGACTCAGTGGCATGACTTGGGACCCCTTCTTGGGTTGTCCGTTAGCAAGAGAGGAAAATGTGTTTTCTAACAGCTCTTCAGATAATTTCGTAAGACCAGCAGAGTTGAAAGTCACTGGTATGTAATACTATTGGCTTGCATATATATTATGCGTGTTATTGGCACTTATGTAGTCATGCATGTATAGTATGTATACATATATATATAAACATATAAATGCCTAAAAATAGCAGTGAATGATTCTTTTTACATGTTCTTGGATTTCGTTTGCAAGTATTTACTGTGGTTTATTGTGTCTGGGTTCATTAGTGAGAATGACCTGTGATTCTTTTGTGATGTGTCTTTGTTTGGTTTTGAGACAGAGTAATGCAGATTTCACAGAAAACATTTGGGAGGGCTCCTTCCTTTTCTCTTTTATAAAATAATTTGAGGAGTCATGGTACCAGCTCTTTTATAAAGAACTGGTAGAATTTTTTTTTTTGATGAATCCATCTGGTCCTGGACTCTTTTTTAGTTGGAGTTTTATAATTACTGTTTTAATTTTATGCTTGTTATGGGCCTGTTTAAATTATTTTACCTTGATTCAACTTTGGTAGGTTGTACATGTTTAAAAATTGATCCATTTCTTTGATGTTGTCCAGAGAAGTGGAGTACAAATTTTTAACTATGTCCGTATGGTTCTGTGGCTTTCCACAGTCACAGATATTCCTCAGTTGTAATATTTCCCTTTACATTTCTCATTTCATTAATTTGGATTTTTTTTGCTTTTGATTAAAATAACTGAAGGTTTATCAACTCTTCACCTCACTGACTCTTTATATTGTGTTTCTCAGTTGCAGTTCATTGAGTTGTACCAGAATCTTGAATGTTTCTTCTCTTATACTGCTTTTAGGATCCATTTGTTTTCCCAAAGCCTTAAAGTCCATCATTAAGTTATTAACTTAAGCCCTATCTATTTTTTAATTTTTATGTGAATATGGAGGGTATTGTAGGGATCTGTGTGTATGTGTGTGTGTGTGTGTACAAGAGGGAATTTGCATGTGTGTGCCTGTGGAGGCCCAATGGTGACATTGGGAACCATTCTAGATTGTTCTACTTCTTTATTGTTTTGTTCTGGGGTTTCCCAGGCTCTGTCTTCTGGGCCAGAATTGCAGGCCATCACCATTTCTGTTTGACATATCTATGCGGGATCATAGAGAGAAACAATCAACAAGTACTGCCTCATAAAATTAAAAAGTTTCCATTCTTCAAAAGAAACTGTTAATAGAGTCAAAAGGCAACCCACAGAATGGAGGCAAAAAATCTCCGTTAGCTATATATCTGACAGAGGATTAATCTCCAGAGTATACAAAAAACAGAAAAAAAATTAAACTTCAAGAAAATAAACAACCCAATTGAAATGTCCTGCTTTGGAACTAAAAAGAGACTTTACAGAAGAAATTCAAATGTCAAAGAAATATCTTAAGAAGTGTTCAACTTTTCTATCCACCTAAGAAATGCAAATTAAAACTATCCTGAGATATCATCTTTCCCTAGTTAGAGTAGTTAAGAATAAGCGCACAAAAAACAGCAAATGTTGACAAGGATTTATTACTGGTGGGAATGTAAACTGTGAAGCCCCTTTGGAGACCATTGTAGAGGCTTCTCAAAAAAAGCTAAAGATTGATCTATGATGAGACTCAGTTACACCATTTCTGTGAATATTCACATTGACTATACATCCGTGTTCGTTATAGTTCAATTCACACTAGCAATGGATGGAGGAGTAATAAAAATGTGATATGTAACATAACAATATTGATCAACTACCAAGAAAAGCTGAAAATTTGAAATTGGCTGGCTAATGGATGGAACTGAAAAATATTATATTGAGGAAACTCTGAGACACAAAAAGACAAAGGCCATATCGTCTCTGTTATATGTGAATGTTAGTATTGAACATTCTGGTTCACGTGGTTAAAGGAGAAAATATAAAAGACCACAGGGAGTAAAGTATAAAGGGGAGTAATGAGGTAAGGATATACTTAAGAGAGAGGGACGTGAGGGAATGTGGTGACGAAGAACTAAGGGAACAACAAATAGCCCTAAGATGCAACCAGACAGAAATCTCCTATATTACAAACATATAAAAAACATTTTTTTTCCAAACAGAGTGTTAACAGACCTGCCCGACACAGGTGAATACAGAGAAAGGAAGACAGAGTATATAGCAGGAACTTCTATATTCCTATCAGAAGCCATAGGCAATTAAGCCAAATTCCAAATACCAGGTCTGTATTACCTGTTAATATCATGTTCATCAGACAGATGTCAAAGGCTCCTAAAATAATATAGGCATTTTCCAGTTGCTCTTAATTACCATCCAGAAACTGACAGGAGAGGAATCTTTGAAGGGCAAGGACACAGACCCTTGCGGGGGGAGGGGGGAGGGGTGCAAACTACTAAGGTTTCACTATAAAGACACTATGTCACACTGTCTTTAAGTATTTATCTCTCGATCAGCACTCAACCTAGAAAGCTCTTTCATTTGTTCTTTTTTTGCAATGGATGGTGTTTATTCTAGAAAATTACAACTCACCAACATGCAGAAAAGAAATGACTATAGATTATTTGACCCTAAATATGACATGGAAACACCCCCTCCTTACCCCAAGGCTCAGAAGAAAGGGTACCACACCTCCCTGAGAGAGGCTGCTTTTCACAAATGGTGTGCCCACTGAGGCATATTCCAATGAGTGCTCAGGCACACGCCATCAAGGCAACCCAGATACAACTCAATGGCCATCTGTGTGATAAGAATTGAAGACAGGATGGACTGGCAGGAAAGAAGACCTGTGCTTGGAAAGGAAGGGGGAGGGAATTGAGACAAAGGTGTGAAAGTATGAATTGATGCATTTATTCATGAAACTCTAAAAAACTTTTGAAGGTGGCACTTAAATCTTCAGGTTAGGCGCGGGCCTCCGGACACCCTGACGCGCTGCTGCATCGCGGGAGGCGCATGGCGGGGATGGCGCTGGCGCGGGCCTGGAAACAGATGTCCTGGTTCTACTACCAGTACCTACTGGTCACCGCGCTGTACATGCTGGAGCCCTGGGAGCGAACGGTGTTCAATTCCATGCTGGTTTCTGTTGTGGGAATGGCACTGTACACTGGCTACGTCTTCATGCCCCAGCACATCATGGCAATACTGCACTACTTTGAAATTGTACAGTGACAAAGATGTGTCCAGAATCGAGAGGTTCCTGGAGAAGATCTTCCCTGCAACGTTGGAGTGAGATTTCATCAGAGGTTGTAAGAAACTACTGAAAACTACTGGATGTCAACATAAGCAACCTTATAAATACAAAGACTTAAAATTCATGAGTAGAAAAGGAGAATCTTCCTGACTCATGTGTGGTTTTCCATATTTTTAATTTTAAAAGAAGCTGTTATATAGTAGTTTTTGTCTATTTTAACATTGTAGTCATTTGTACTTTGATATCAGTATTTTCTTAACCTTTGTGACTGTTTCAATACTGCCCTGTGAAAGCTTTTCTTAATGTAAATTTGAGTACATCTTAATTGCCTTCTATTTTTAAAACCCAAGGTCGTTAGTTGGGCTTTCCTGTTCTTGCTGTTGTATGACATACACATCTGCCTGGATATATTTCTATTCTTGACCAAAGTTTTGTAAGAAACCAAATAAGATTTGGGGATGGGTGGGAGGATATTTTACTGAGAACTACTTACAAAAGACTTACTTGCAAGTTTGAACTCAGGAGTCCAGTTTCAGCCCTCTAGACTCTTCACAGCTTTTGTTCTAACACTACTAAAGTGTTTTAGTATTGAAAAAGTAAAGATCTTGCTAAAATGAACGTAAGAAACATTTCATCTTTTAAATATTTAATTCTTATGTGGACTTATTTCTACCAAACTTGGGTATTGATTCCTGTGACTGCGTGGATGGTTAGTAGCGGCATTATGTAATAATGCTTCAATATACTGCAGAGTTTTTAATAGAAGGCAAATCAGTTTTCTCTGAGGCACTGTTAACAGTATATGTGTTCAAAAGTTTCATGATTGTAACAGGTGCTGCAAATGCATTTGCACATTGTGACATGGTGTGATGAGATGAATTGTTAATCTGCAGCAAAAAGAAATGTAAACTTGGTTAAAATTCTTTCACTCTTTGTATTTTTTAAAAGATTTTTATTCCTTAGATGTAAAATGACTACCTAATTTTTTTTGATGTAAACTCATTAAATTCAAAGGAAAAAAGTAAAAAAAAAAAAAATTCTTCAGGTTAGCAAAAGCACCTAGTTCTTTCCTTTCAACCTCTCTTATGATGTGACTACAGGGCTGGAGAGATGGCTCAAGGGTTAAGACTCTGCCTCGTAAGTAGAAGGTCCTGAGATCAGATCCCAGGTCCCGTGTAAAAATGCCAGGCAGAAACAGTTGTGGCCTGCACTTTTGGCCCTGGTGGGCAGAGCCTGGGAATTCTCAGAGCTAAGCAAGAAGAAGGTAGAAGCAATCCAAGATGATTCCCAAAATCATCCTTGGGGGCAAACAGTGCTCTCTAACACACACACGTGCACACACACACACACACACACACACACACACAATAAATAAACCATTTTTAAAAATGTGACTACAGTTTACATGCCACCACTGTTGCCATATGTATGTAGCCTCAGTCTCTGCTAGATGCTTTCTAGAGGGAATCTTATTCGATCCTAAGGATAATTCTATCAGATTGATTCTATTATTATTTCCCAATTAGAACAGCAGATTCAGAAAAGTGAAATAAGTTTTCCAAGCTCACTGAAGTCTGCTAAGTTTGCATAACAGGAAATTAAAAACAGACAGCCTCTTTTAGGAAAGCAGATCTGTGTGGAATTCAATGTTTCTGCTTTCATTTGAGACCTTGGAGACGGACAGCACCCCCTTCCCTAAAGAGACATGAGGTGAAAATAAAGATTACTTAGCTATACTTCTTGGCCTAGGAATTACACGTGGAGGCCACACGCACAGAGATCAGGAAGCACGTGGAGAAAGAGGAAGAGAAACAGCCAAGGATCATCCCAGGGACATTGTGTTGCGGGTTAAAGCAAACAGGTATGTTTTACAGGAGTCCAGAACATGTACCAGGAGTACCATGTCTTCCAGCCCCCGTGCAATGTGGGGGTCAGCAAGGCCAGGCAGGTCGGCAGTACATAACTGACCCAGAGGGAAGTTCTCAGCAGTAGGCAATTGTAAGGACAGAAGTCTGTCTGGATCCCCCACACAGCAACTGCAGGAGTCAGTAAGGAATGGATTTGGGACCCGTAGGGAGGCCTGCTTCCTGCTCCCGTTAGGAGAAATTTAGATGTACGTTCAAAAGAGATAGAGTTACAAGCATCGATATAAAATTGAAAAAATTCACATTTCACTGAAGTGGTGTATGCATAAATACGCACACAGACACACACGTGTGGAATGCATCATTGTTACTGAAGTTTAAAGTTGGTTATTGGGTAGCATAATGACGTGGAATCATGCTTTGTGGCTCTCCAATCTGATTACTTGAAAGAGGAAGCCACAGCCTGGTGACGTGTCTTTGACTCCCCTTTGATATTATTTAACTAACGAACAGGTCTCGTGTCTGAGCCACCAGGAGACAAGGGTGTCCGTCAATAAATGGTAGGATCTTGCTTTGTGTGCTTATTTCCAAAGGTTCTCTATGTTTCAGTGCAGCTACTGCTGATTTCCCACTTGTATTTGTGAGAGTCCTTTCTTTCAATAAATGCACAGCTGCTTTAAAAAGTATACTTAGAGAAAAAGTACATAAATAGTCTTTAATTGAAAGGACAGACGCGAGCGCTGAAATCTGGAAAATGTTACATGATGCAGCATGCCGATTTATCTTCCATTTGGTCCCTGCACAGCATGTCCCTCATGGCTCCTGGGGGAATTGTAACGACAAGGAGGAGGATAGACTGACTATGCCATGGTAGACAATTTCCTGTGCTTCTCGCAGAGCTCCTGGAAGACACCAAGCAGTGGAGGTCACTCAAGTGATCGATACTGTGCTAATGACTGTGGCAGACACTCCGGGAGGCTGATAGACTCCACGGTCAGGAGTGGAGAGCAGGATCATTTGAGGACAGGGAAATAGTCAGGGCTCACCCTTCAGTGGAGCACAATGGATGCCCTTCTGTGCACACACACGTGCGCACACGCATGCACACACACACACAGGCATACACACACTCACACACACATACTACCACAGAGATATACACACACATAGGCATGCATACACACACAGGCATACACACATACACACACACATACACACACACATATACACACACACATAATAAACACATCCTCACACATAGACACACACATGCACACATTTATACACATATGACACATATACACACACATATACTACATACCTACATGTACACATATATTTGCACATACACATATATACCTACACATAGACACCTAGGTACACCCACACATACGCACACATCACACTATAAACACACATACACACATGCTGTAACAGTTACTCTTAATTGTTGCTATGAGAGAACATCCAAAGTCAAACAACTTAAGGGAGATTTGTTCAGTTTACGTTTCCAGGGAGGAAAAACACAGCGGAGGCGACATGCCTGGTGGCTAAAGCTGCAGGCAGGCAAAGTTACTGCAGACATCCTTGGAGAGTCTCTCTTCTTCCAAGTCTTCTGTTCTGTGGTTCATTTTATCTGGTCCACTACTGGGAGGTTCCAAACAGATCTAGGGCTGGTCTCGGTATCGTAAATGTATCCATCTGGATAATCTCTTCAGGGGATCTGACAGCTGATCTTAGTTAATGCCAGGTATGTCAACTTAACATCCAGGATTAACTATCACACATGCATACACAAATATATATATATATATATATATATATATATGCATACATACATACATACATACATTATGAATACCTACCCTTATACAAATACATACACATACATACATAGGCGCAGTTGTCTAGAGCGCATTCCAAGAGAGCACTCAAGCCCGGCTATCCCAGAGTTCCAGGGTTAGAAGCTGACTGCTCTTCTGCCATGTTCTAGGTAGGCAAGTCTCTGTGGCCGGTTCAGATGCAAGGGAATGGAGCTAAACCAGATCTCACATTCAAGAGAATTTGCAGCATCTTTAATCAAGCACGCAGTCCTTCGTGAGAACGTGCTTGTGCCTCCACAGAACACAGCCTGTTTTAGGTCAACTTTCAAAAGCTTTGGGCTATCCGTAATTATTATACACATGCATCAAATTTTAACAAGGTGCCGCAGACCAGAGTCGCGGCCTCGAGACCAGGGCTCCCCAGGACCGGGCGGAGAACAGAACACACGCGGCTCCCTCTCGTCCGAGTGAATCCTGAACCCGTTTATTGAAACTTTCATGACAACTTTTATACAGAAAATTTTGGGGTAAAGAATGTTGCACCTACAACAGACATATAATTTTTTAGTCAGCAAAAATCACCTTCAGGGTGGACATTTTTTCAAGAACCTAACCCATTGCTTCAGGGCAGAGGCACTTAACAGAAACATTCTCTCAGTATTTCCAAACTTATCTAATCTATAGTGCTTCACCGGATAGCTATGGGGCTGAGCCCACATTTTAACTGCTTTTTTAAAATACAGAGGCAGAATGATCTCCTTTTGATTTTAGCAAGGAACATATTTTACAATTAACTATAGGAGTCCCCAACACCCCATAAGTCCCAGCATGAGCTTTGGCTGTTGTCCTCTCCAGGTTGATACTCTCAGTCAGGCAGGTCGACATAGGCACCAGGCATGGCAGCAGGTTCTAACTTGGGAAGATGTATGTAGCTCATGTAGTCTCTACTATCCAAGCTTAAACTACATCTCTAAGGGGGCCTTGACTTGGATACTCAAGGCCCATAAGCTATAGCTGGTTCTGTCGATGGAGCACTGAGGTATGCACTGAAGAAAAACACTTAAGCAATATAATTATTAAAAGAATAACTTCTATAATAGCATCCTTCTATTCCTTTAATAGTAAGGTTGCTTATGTCTTCCTTTGAGGAATTCCAGAAGTGTATTGCCATCATTTAGATGACCCATCTGTGAACCATGCATACTCCAAACCTGGGGTCCAGTCAGGCCCCATATGCCGAGGGTGTCTCTTTCGAGGGTGTCTCTTTCGGGGCGGAGGCGATCATTGGTGGGAGTGCACTCAGATGGTCCATCTCTGTGATTTCTCATAAGAGTGCTGTTTGGGGTAGGAAAGACACGGCCCCCTTTGCTTCTGACATGGATTCTCCCAGTTTGGATTGCAAATACCATCTCCAGGGGCAGTCTTGGCATCTAGACTTTCTGGCATGATGGTCTCTTCCTTGGCCTTCAGCCAGGGTAAGAGGGTATCACAGTTTCTTTTAAGGTTCTGGTGGACTGAGAGCATAGTCTTGTACTTCTGGAATTTCTGAGTTAGTACGTAGGTGGGAATTTTACCCACCTATGTTTTAAGACTCTAGAAGTTATTCTCTAATTTCCTTAAAATCAGTGCACACATTCTGATTAACAAGTCTACTTATTGTAAATGACTAGACATGAAATTTCTATTTAGTATTTGACTGAAACTTAAAAAGCAGGCTTCTTCTCTAGAACAGAGAGCAGGAAGCTAGTTCCAAAAAACCCTAAGAAAGGGCACTCCTAAATTCCAGAAGGATTCTTCCTGCCAGAGGCAAAACTTGAATTATCCCAAACAAAACCTAGGTAAGAATGCTTAGCACCTGTCCATGGGCTTTATTGCGGCATACCGAGAAATTCCTAGCACTTGCCCATGGGGTTACTGTGACCTTCCCAGGGAACAGGCTTTAGGCCTGAACTGGGAAGAAACACCAAGACCTGACAATTCCCATAATTTTCCTTATTTCTCTAAAACAAAGCCATGTCCAAGGCCTTGTATTTGACTAGCATTTAAAAAGTGGGTGAAGCAAATACCCTGTGATCTTTCTAAGAAGCTAGCTTCACAAGAAGGGCTATGAGTTAGTCTCTGGCTCTAGAAAGATCCAAGCTCACATATGGATGCTATAACTTCCTAGTTTCCCATCCCAGGTTAATTACTTTCCTTATCTGACTTCCTTATCTGTAAGGAGGAAGCTACATAATTGCATACTTTATTCAGTGCTGCTAAAAAGGTGACATTGTGTGCATAGGGCCTGGCACAGAGAGCTCATCCCGTGAATGTCACTAATAGTGCTGTTAATATCACTGTTAGCTTCAGCTCTTAAAAGAAAGCGCATACTCTAGAGGATAAACAAACTAACTGGAGAGCCAGGACAACCTTTGCAAGAAAGAAATAACAGTACAACCGGTGTCAAATTAAAATAAGAGGCTATTTTCTAAGAAAAAAAAAAAGCAGTATTATATATTAGGCAATCAGAAAGGTGCCAAAGAAAAAGTCGGGTTTACAAAGAGAATACGCAGGGTTTGTCAGAGTCAAGATAAAAGGAGAGATTCCAGGCAAAAGAGAAGAAGCAAAGTTAGTGGGGTAGGAATGCTCTTGGGTGGTCAGAAGTCCTTAAGGGCAATTCCAGGAATGAGCAGTGCGGGGGACAAAGTGGAAAGAGAGTCAATACCCAAATAAGTGGGGATGCTAAGTTGGGAAATCTAGAATTTATAGTCTTTACTGAAAAATTTCTTGGAAAATTTGAAAATAAGTTTTATTGAGAGTATAATGTACCAATGACTATATGAGTAAAAGAGAGAGAGAGACAGAGAGAGAAACAATTTTATAATGTGCCAATGACTATATGAGTGAGAGAGAGAGAGAGAGAGAGAGAGAGAAACAATTTTAAAAGAAACAGTCAACCTCTGGTCATAATGTAGGTGGAAGGTGAGTAGGGATGGAGGGGGCATGGTCTGTGGGAAATGCCATGAACGCATGGCAGGCAGAAGGGAGAGCTCGCACTGGCTGCCCTGACAGGCGTCCTCGCTGTGAGATAAAGGGAGGGGCCAGCGATGTCTCCTGCTTCCGCTCTGAATGAGGCGACCCACAGTTGCATCTGTGACAAACACAGCAGCATCTGAGAAGATAGATGAGTGGGACCCTGAGAGAAGTAGAAGGGAAGGAGAGAGAGAGTGAGAGAGAGAGAGAGAGGGAGGAGCCATGGGTCGTAGAACAGAACCTGAACCCAGAGGAAATTAATCCAGGATGAAACATCACAATTGCTACAACCTCGCAAGGAGAAAACACACTGTAGAAAGCATGAATCACTCTGCCTGGAACTACAGGCTTTGACACTTGAGTTAGAGCCTTGGAAGGAAAGGGTCATGCGGGAGACCGTTTGTAATCTCCAGTCCCGGGCTCTGCCTCTCGTGCTTTTCAAAAGCACTTAGCCACAAAGTAGGCTTTCGACTCACAAATGGAGGTATGAATTAAGGGGTTCCCTCCCAGCTGTGTCGCCACATTTGTTCGCATAGACACTTTGAGGCTGTAAATTCTGTTACTGAATTTATGTGTTATTCGTTGCCCTCAGTATGCCCAGTGAATGCGTGCGACATAAATATTTCCCCAGGGAGCCTTTCAGTCCTTCACGTGCAAGACTCTGAGACACATGGGGCAGGGGGAGAGGGGGGACTCAGCGTGATTACCTCAACCCAGGGGCAGTTCTTCCAGAGGTGAGGCTGCCTGTCTGCTTCTGTACCTCCTGATGTATTTTATGGCTGAGCCCAGCGGAGAACCACCTGCTTCCCCCAGCATGACATTCACTCCACCACAGTAGACAGGCTCAGGCCTTGAACCTCCCACAGAGGTCAGGAGCAATTACCTGGTGTCTAAGCCCACAAGGGCAATGCTCATCCCCTGAGATGAGTCCTTGCCGCAAATGTGACTGCTAATATTCACTCTAAGGCCAAAAAAAGCATTCCTAATTCATCTGTCTTTCTATCTCCAATTCATCTTATACTCTATTGCCAAATGAATCTCCTTGGAGAATAGCAGCTATACCTCTCTCTTACATGAGGACGTTATTTATAGATAAATGGCCTAACTTCTTTCCAGAGCTTTCCCATCATCCCTTTTCCTTCCCCGTGTGCTCATGTATTTCTAAAGAATGCACTCTGTATGTCTGGTTGGAAGAATTTCCAGCCTCCCCATCCTGAGCTACCGTGTCACGTACCTTTCTCATTGTTGTGACCAAAGAAGCAACATAAAGGAGGATGTCATGGTTTGAATGTGAATTGTGCCCCATAGACTTAAGTGTTTGTATCCGTATCTTATGTTAACATTGGGAAGGTAGTGGCAACTTTACGAGGAGGAGGCCATGTCATAGGGGGTGGGCTTGAAGTTTACTGGCCCAGCCCTACTTCCTCTATTTTCTCTTGCTCTCTACTTTGCTGATAATGGTTGCAATAATCTGATTGGCTGCCTGCTCTGTCTTCAGCCATGCCTTCTGCTATGTGATTCCCACCATAATGGACTATATCCCCTCTGGAATAATAAGCCAAATAAATCTCCTTTTCTCCCCCCAACACCTGAGTTGTGTTATCACCATGATTCTAAACCCAGGCAAGCTGATGATGAAAATTAACCATCACAGAATCTATTGCATGAGGATTTTTTTCTGACCTGCTCTCTGGTCCACCTCAGGGACCTCAAGGAGAACCAAGCACATCCATTCAGAACACCTCTTACTGGGTCTCGAGTCTTGACTTCTACCTGTGACCCCCTGGCAACTAGATAGCTTCTGTTCCCTGCTTCCTTTTTCACTCTCTAAGACTTTATTGATTCTGTTTACAGTGACAGCCACTCACACCATCCTAGACAAGTGGGGCATCAGATTCCTATAAGTAAGAGGCCCCCAATTGCCCCCAGCACTTCCAAGATTGTCCTATTGCTAGTATGTGAACCCATGCCACTTAAGGTTGATCACAGGTGTTTATTATAAAAGAAGGGTGGAATGGGGATCGAACTTAGACGTTCATGTTTATTTCTCTATCAGGACTTCTTGGTCCCATGAATAGGTGAGACTAGTAGAAGGCAAAGGTTCCCTTGGGACATAGGAAATGCTGGCAGGGTAGGACAAGCAACTGAGGTACCATTTGAACAGGCTGTATGTAGTTGGAACTTTGTAAAGAAAAGGAGACTTAGGAAGTGAGTTCAGATGGGAGACAAGGATCTAAACACTTATTAACATACCCCAAAATGACAGAAGCTCTCAGCCCTCTACTGAGAAACATCCTTTTGCAAAGGAAGGTGTTTAATGCAGAGAACCAGAGCTGGCTAGGATACAGGCATCGCAGATGAAGCCCAGTGGGCCACACACATCAAAAGACTTGAAAGTAGGAAGAGACTGGCTGAAGATCAGAAAGTATGAAATAGAACAAGAAGGGGGAGGGGACTGGGTAGTCAGGGGTGAAAATGACGTCAATTCATTACATTCATGCATGAAAGTATCAAAGAATAAAAATGACGTCAATTCATTACATTCATGCATGAAAGTATCAAAGAATAAAAAATATTTTAAAGAAAAAAAGCATGGAAAGGCAATGCATGATTAGTGGACCAATAGCTGAATGTAAGAATAAAGAATTCTCCAGAACACTTGTAGGAGGAAGAGACCAGAACTTGTCTTACCAGTTTCCTGGGCCATCAGAAGACCATGGGAAGACACGGCAAGCTGAGAGGATGCTTTGTCCTCTGTCCTCATTCTTCTGCTCTGGCCACTCGGCCCCAGGACATGTAAGCCACAGCTATTTAGAAGCAGCTACTGCTTCGCACGTGCCTTTTGTGGCTGTTATTAAGATATATTTGGCAGGGACAGAAGATAGGACATATTTTAATAGTTTTTCAGTTTGACTCATAACTCATAAAGATGTAAAGACATAGTCTACAGGCTACTATTTGTGTCTTTGCCCTAGGCCCAGAAGAAGGTTCCAGCCTCTCTGCTTTGCAGCCCCCTTTAGCTCAGCCTTCACATGAGTCTTCAAACCCCAAATGTCTTTCTAATAAATTCCTTTGTGCTTTAGTGCATGAGAAGCAGTTGCTGTTGTTTGCAGTAAAAGCTGGGCTTGGATATTCAACAGCTTTGTTCTAGTCAACCCAAAGCTTTATTTTTCCTTTTGTTCTAATGGTGTGTGTGTGTGTGTGTGTGTGTGTGTGTGTGTGTGTGTGTGTGTGTTAAATATAGACAGTATACAAAGAAGAAAAAAGTCACCTAAAATCCAAGTAACACACACATTTTTCCTTTTTTTCTTTTTCTTCTTTCTCTCTTCTCTCTGTCTCTTTTTCTTTCTTTCTCACTCTCTCTCATATTTTTCAGTATTTCATTTTCAACAGAATGGGTATTACATCAACATGGTTTTCTATTGTTGCCCTTCATTGAGAATAATATTCTCTCCATCATTAAATTTCTCATGGAACAGTATTTTTAAGGATAACTTCCTCCACAGGCATTCCAAAATGTATCTGTACATCGTAAGGTTTATTTATTGGCATCATGACTCAGATCGTGTTCAAAAATCATTTTCTTTTTTTATTATTATTTATTTATTCAATTGTGCATGTATGTGTGTATGTATGTGTGTGTGTGTGTAGAACCACGGATGAATTCGGGAACCACCATGGACGCCTCCACCTCCTTGTTTACTCTGCCCCGGGATTCACAGGCTCCGCCCTACCAGGACAGGAAACGCAGGCCGCCCCCACTTCCGCCTGGCGTCTATACGTGGGGTCTAGAATCCGAACTCAGGACCTTCCGCCTGCAAAGCAGAGGCTTAACCCCTGAGCCACCTCTCCAGCCCCCTCAAAAATCATTTCCTTGATCTCTTATTATTGAGTGAAAAGTAGATTTCTAGAGGAAATATTGTACCTTCCCAAATGACTGATACATATTACCAGATTATTCTTGGATTTTACCAATTTGCTTCCACTCAGCAACTCCTGAAATGTTTGGTTTCCTCCCCAGAACAATCGGTTTTCATGAGATGTTCTATAGACTATTGTGAGCTTTCCTTTCCAGTCCCAAGGGACACACCAATAGACACACAGACACAGACACACACAGAACCCCCCCCCACACACACACACAATATTCCAGTGACTGTACTGATGTGGCAAAATACTCTAACCAAAACAACTTAAGGGGACTGGAGAGATGGCTCAGGAGTTAAGACTCTACCTCACAAACAGAAGGTCCTGATTTTGGATCCCAAATTCCATATAAAAACACCAGGTGGAAAGGGCAGTGGCCTCCACTTCCATCTCTGGTGGGAGGAGCCTGGGAAATCCCAGCCGCAAGCAATAAGGAGGTAGAAGCAATCCAGGATGATTCCCAAAGTAACCCTTGGTCCTCCACAGGGACACGCAATGTCCTCTGATGTGCACACAGATATAAATTTTTTAAAAAGCAACTTAAGGAAGGGAGGGTTTATTATTTTAGCTTAGGGTTTTAGAGGTGAGAGAGTTCATCATGGTAGGGAACACATAGCAGCAGACTGAGAGGGCATGGTGACAGAAGCAAGAAGCTGGATGTAACTTGGAGCTATACTCAGAGGAGAGAGAGAGAGAGAATATAGGAAGCATATAAACCTCTCTGTCACCCCCAGGATGTGCTTCCTCTAGCAAGACTCTACCTCACAAACTTTTACAACCTTCCTTCAACAGCACTATTATCTGGGAACCAAAACCTAAACAGGTGAACCTATGATGGACATTTCCGTTCAAACTGTGATGCGTGCACACAGACGTGCAGACACACACACACACACGCACACACACACACGCACACTACACTACCTCTAGCTTCTCTATCAAGAGAGATGATGTTCCCTGATAAGACTGAAATAAAGGAAATGAAATGAAGGAAATGGAGAACATTAATGTGATTATGACTTGACCTAAAGCAGTGAGGGGTGTTCTCTCTTGGTTTTTATTTTGGGGCATTGCTCACCATCTTTACTGTTTTTGATCTTGTGAAGTTAGAGACCTATATCGTCCTCTCATGGAAGTCAAGGGGACTTCTTTGTCTCAACATGGGACACCAACAGGAAGTGGGGCAATGCTTAAGAGAAAACAACGAGTTGTTACCAATCCACCTTAGGGATATATAAGAGGGGCCTAGTTGTTTCAAGCCAACTCAGCAGATGCATGAAATGCACAGGAGTTGGAACTATTGGCTAAAAGCAGCAATGAAGAGAGTTTGCCTCGGTCAAGTTCTCTTAACTCTCCAGGTGAAGGAGATAGTAGCATAGAGTTCAAACCTACTACACTGAGATCTCGCCGCCAATAATGACATCATCTTTTAATCATCTGGTGGACCAGTAAAAACTGAATGCTTCTCACATATTTCTCCTGAAGGACAAATAGCTATCAAGTCAGTCTGTTAATAAAAGAAGGATCATCCCATAGGCTGGTATTCCAGTGAACAAGGTTGTTTTCTAGAATGTTCTATTGAGGGTAAGGTCTCAGGTCAAGTATAGAATACATAAGAAAAGAAATACCTTATGGAAAGCAGATTTGTCCATATTGGGTGATTAAACATAGAAGAAAATCCTCATGAGAACTGATATTAAGCCATATAATAAACCATTTTCTTGCCAATAACCCTCAGTGTTCCCATTTTTTTATGGATGCAGATTCCTTAGAAGGTTGGTTCACCTGCTGGCCCCAAAACATAACTGCGCATCAGACAGCGTGGATTTCTTTTCATAAGACTATTATGAAATTATGGAAGTGTTCTGGTAAGACACAGCTGAAGACCTGATCTAGGTATACTATAGTTCTGCATATGCTGTAATAGGCTATAATGCTGTATTCCTCCTGCCTAAGGCTCACTTAGTACTAGACATTTGATATTTACAAATGGTTCTAATCCAGTCTGTGCATTTTAAACTCTCCCCTGCTCATCTGTCCAACTCTTGCAACTCTCTTTTTTTTTGTAAACCATGATAGATTCGCAAAATTATTTCATTGCAAGAACGAGACAACTGGAGAGCTTTACAAGTAAGCTGCCTTGGACCTTGTATAGATGCTCTGTCTCACAAGACATTGGATCTGATTTTGAACCCTCAGAAATGGTGGTGAACTTCAATTCTGGCCCTGGAAGGTGTAATCTGGGAAACCCCAAAGCAAAGAATAATAAGGTGCAGCAATCCAGGATGATTTCCAATGGCACCCTTGGGTCTCCATAGGCACACGCATTCAAGTGCCTTCTTGTACACGTGCACATGCACACGCACACACACACACAGATACAACATACTTATATACATACCTGCCTACTACATACATGCATACATATATATGTATGTATACATATATATATATATATATATGCAATCTTTGTTTCGTCATATCTTAGATCACCAGAAAAGTCTCAAATAGTTGTTTACCATGGATAACAGAAAGATATTGCACACATAAAGAATGCATGCGTCATTCTTTAAGAGCTAGACATTTGGGAAGCATCTCTACAGTTTCCTTAAACCACAAGCAATCTGGACTCTTGCAAAGGACTAGAGACTTCACACTGCTTTCCGGAGTTGGAGTAACCCCTCCCCGTGTTAATTTTATCTTCCTGCTATGGAAAAAATACAGGACCCAAATGATTCAGGGAACAAGGGTTTATCCCCGCTAACGATTATCAGTTATAGCTCATCGTCATGAAGGAAAGTTCATGCCAACAACTGGAAACAGCCCTGGCTACACAATATCAACAAGAATTGCAGAGAGAGGGACAGACTTTCTTATTTGCAGTCTGCCAAAATACTGAAGCAGTCCTCTCCATCTTATTATCCACCTGTCTGGGGAATTATCCCACCTCACTTGCTAAGTGCTGGTCTTCCCACATTAATAGATAATCTCCCACAGGTTAGCTCAGGGTCTGTCCTCACTAAACAACTCTTCACAGATGAGTCCACAGGCTCAGTTTTCAATTGTCAACTTGGTAACTGCCACCAACTGTCACACCCCCTTTTCCTTTTTCCTTTTTTCTAATACTCTCAGGAGTATCTTGATACTCTCAGGAACCAAAACTTCTAGGAGAGAGTTCCCCAAACCACAGCGCAGACCAAGTAAATTTCCTAGGTTGTATGACTTCCTTCCATGGTATGTTTCCTACCAGTCCTGAATTCAGTACCAAAAATTACCAGGATCCCATAGTTTTTCCATTTCTTTTCTAAAGAACACATGTGTTGGGCCAAAGAAATAGCTAAATGAGTAAAAGCATGCAAATCTAGTGATTTGAGTTCAATTCTTGGAGCCCATGGTGGAAGGAGACAATAAACTTCTAAGAGTTGTCCTCTGGTTTCTATATGCACATGTCTATTTATATTCTCTCTGTCTCTGTCTCTCTCTGTCTCTCTCTGTCTCTCTCTGTCTCTCTCTGTCTCTGTCTCTGTCTCTGTCTCTGTCTCTCTCTCTCTCTCTCTCTCTTTCTCTCCCCTTCCTCTCTCATAAATAAATCAAATATTTTAAAGGGGCAATATAGATGCTACCTGGACTTATAGAAAAAGGCAGAAGTAGCTCTGTGATTGCAGACCCTGAGCTCAGAAAGCATGTCTTGTCACAGGGACCCCGTAGAGGCACCCTCTACCAGTACCTGTCTGCTCAGTGGCGCATCTCCTTCTGGGATGGAGAACGTGAAGACAGAAGCACATCAGTTGTTCCCCTTCAGTGCACATCAGATTGGGAAGCTAATCTTCGAAGCTGCATTTGTCTTTGTTCTTCTTGACTTGAGTTAATGGAATGAAAATACTTTCCGAATACTTCATTTCTTTTCCAATTTCGCATAGCCGCAACCCCTTTATTAAGGAGCACTGACCTTCCACACTCTAGTGAATGCGTTTTGTTCTCTTAATTTCTCCCGCAACCAGATAACCGGTTCAATGTCACTTGCCAAACCTGGCCCAGGACACTGAGCATTTAATTATCCCTGCGTTTTATACATAAGCATTCCTAGGCAGGAAATGTGCTGTTCACCCAGTCGGCCTCCAGTGTTGTCTCAGCAGGATGTGTGATTTAAAATCTCTTGTGGAAATTTCCAGTCTAGGAAGCAGTGCAAAGCATGTCTGTGGTTGGTGGTTTGGTTTTAAGTTACATGCAAACACCATGAATCAAAGGAGCACATGAAGGACAAGTGTGCAACAGTATCGTCTCACTCCCTACCAAGCACTGTGCTCGTCAAACGCATCCGCCTGTTGAGCTGTTGTGTCATGTCTTTCTGCTACTTATGTAACTCTGTGACCCAAGAAATCTAGGGGAACACAAGGCTGATAGTCCAGCTTATGGTTCTCTGGGTTACAGTCTATTATTGCAAGCTGAAGGAACTGGCCACACCCCATCCACAGGCAGAGCTGAGAAAGAACATACTCTCTAGCTTGACCGTCTGCCAAATTCCAAACGCATCTCTAACATAGTCACCTGCGAAGAGAATGGACCCTCCCCCTATGGGCGGGACCGTCCCACATCAATTATGGACCCTCCCACTATGGGCGGGATCATCCCACATCAATTATGTAAACTCGTACAGATTTGCTCAGAGGCTTACCTCTTCTAAATGCTCTTCATAGATATGCTAAAAGGCTCAGATCTCAAGTATCAGGATAATATAAAACTAACTGCCGCGTGAATTGATTTAACCCACATAGGCTTCCACCTCCTCCTGAGGGTTAAACCAACATTGCTTCAAATAAACACCCCAGATGCTGCTGCCTGTGCACAGGTCTAGAGAAGTCTCGTCTAAATACCCAGCACTACAGTGTTCTCATCTGTAAGGTGCAGTGCTAGTCTTATTAAATGCCATAGAGGAAGGTGGCATTGATGTGATGGTCTTACATGCACTGTACAGTACCTCTTCAATACTTACCATGTTCGAGCAGAGACAAGGTCCCCTAAAGATCCCATCATATAAATATGATGGGATGATAGGTTTCGGGGTGCTAGGAGACCTTCCCAAGGTGAGGCCAGGGGGTAGCCTAGGAACAGGGGGCATGCCATCACAGGGTATGACACCTTTATGTCTAACTAGCACACTGACTGAGGCTGTGAGTGTTCACTCCCATGTTTCTGACATGCTAAGCCACCCTTGCAGAGTCTCGTACGGAGATGGTACCTAATCTTGAATTCGAACATCCAGAAATGAGAACGCAAATAAACAAGTGCCTTCTTGATGTGTCTGGTATTTTACGACTATGGCGCAAAGCTTCAGAGATGGTTTCACCCTGAATCCTTCAGCTTGGTTTGAGGAGGCAACTTCCTGGCTGCCACCACTAGATACTTACAATTTCACCACACAGGGGGATCCCGGCAGTACAGCAGGCAGTGGAAATTGGTGAGGCGACCCACCACTCACACACACACAGAGGCGTGGTGATCAAATTTAAGAAACATTTTTCTTCTTTATAACCAAAAGCTTAACGGCCAAATCAGTGACAAGAAATGGTCTGCGCTTTCAAGAGAAAGCAAAGGAGACAGAGGGGGTGGCTTCGGCGCAGGTGACAGGACATCTCTTCTGGCGTCCTTAAAAGCAGCAGTAATTGCAATTCAGAGCAATTTCCTCCCATCATGTACATCAGCGCCCCAAATGGGTGACACCATTTAATAGCTGCTTTCTGCTCCTTCAAAAGGCTCACTAGGGTGAATCAGCTTTACCCAACTTTGCCCACTGTGAAATCTGCAACTCTGAAGATAGATAGATGATAGATAGATAGATAGATAGATAGATAGATAGATAGTTGATAGATAAATAGGTAGATAGATAAATAGTTGATAAATAGATAAATAGGTAGATAGATAGATAGATAGATAGATAGATAGATAGTTTTCAGGGCAGATGTTGCATGATGATATCCATGTACCCCTGAAGCATTTTTGGCTTTTGTTAATGCAAAGGCCTTTCATGATTCGATGACATCAGTTCTCTAGCTCTGGGGGGTCAAAGGGGAGATATTCCAGAGGCTTTTCTTAATGGTGACAACCAAAAGAAATCAGAGATGAAATGAGAGGAGCCTGTGGAGTGACCAAGTTGGAGCCAAAAACGTGGTTAGTCTTAGGAGCTGTTCTTCAGAAATCCAACTCATGCTGGATTACATGAAAGAGAACCAGACTCTTAGAGTTGGGACGTCAATGAAGAGATAAAGGTGTGGTGTGGTGTGTGTGTGTGTGTGTGTGGTATGTATGTGTGTGTGTGTGTGGTGTGTGTGTATGTATGTGTGTATATGTGTGGATGTGTGTAGTGTGTGTGTGTGTGTGTGTGTGTGTACAAGTAGAAGGTAGGGAACAAACTCAGGAGATTCCTTAGGCACTACCCACCTTGGCTTTTGAAGGCAGGGACTCTCAAGGGTCTGGAATTTGACCAATGGTCTGGATGGTCCAGCCAGCAGACCTTAAGGATCTGTCTGTCTCCATCTCCTTGGTGCTGGGATTGCAAGCAAGCACCACAAGGTCCAGCTTTTTCTTCTTACATGGGTTTGGGGGAATTGAATTCAAGTCTTCACACGAATATAATGTAAGCACTCACTGACTGAGCCACCTGCCCCACCCAGAGATGTAGCCTTAAGTCCAGACAGGTCCAGTGATTTCAGAGACTCTTGCAATTTTCAGTGTCAGCTTATCTGTCTGTCTATCTATCTATCTATCTATCTTCTATCTATCTATCTATCTATCTATCTATCTCTATATGTGTCTATTTACCTATCTATCTAATCTACCTTTCTTTTTTTTAACTTTTTTTACTATTATTTCCGCTCATACAAACTTAATAGGTACACTGGTTCCCTTCCTCCCTCCCTAATCTACCTTTCTATCTCTATATCTATCTATCTCTATATCTATCTATCTCTATATCTACATGTCCATCTATCTCTGTCTACCTTTCTATCTCTATATCTATCTATCTATCATCTATCTCTGTATATCTCTATATCTAACTATATCTGCCTATCTATCTTTATCTCTCTATCCCTATCTATCTGTATGTCTATCTATCTATCTATCTATCTATCTATCTATCTAGACACATACATTGAAAAGAGAGAGGGGGAGTTACATGGGGCAAGTCTGTAGTGTCTGCGTTGTACACTGTCTTTCTGTGTATCAGTGAGTTTATTCACTATAATATCTATGTATTTGTACCTAGTGTTTCGCCTTTTCCTCTCTGTGTCTCTGCCATCCTTCCATCTCCCTGACCATCTCTTTGTCTCTTCCTCCAATGTTCTTCACCAGCTGGCTCTCCCATCTCAGTTATCGACTCAGCTTCTCCTTTCTGAATTTCGTTTTCTTTTTTTTTTTCAGGGGAGAGCGTGAACGCAGTCCCCCACTACCACAAATTATGCAGTCGAGTTTCCCACATTTGGGGAAATCGCAGGGGTCAGTACATCCGGAGTGCAATGGATAAGCCTCGCCCTGGGAAAACCAACTTCATGATCATGGTATCTCCCCTGCCAGGTAAGTATTGAATTTCGTTTTCAAGTGAGCGCCTTTCGTGTTGTCCAAGGCAGCTTCTCGACATTTGAAGCTTCCGTGCTTTGTCCAATGTCTCATCTTTCAAAGGTCGGAATGAAGATCTACAGACTCTCTTTGACCCATGTGCCTGTGCATCACACAGATCAGCTGGGCGAACAGCCTGGGTCACATGCTGGTCCCTAGAAGAGAACAGCCTGGGTCACATGCTGGTCCCTAGAAGAGAACAGCCTGGGTCACATGCTGGTCCCTAGAAGAGAACAGCCTGGGTCACATGCTGGTCCCTAGAAGAGAGTCTCTTTGATCGAGTTACCAGAGTCAGCTGGAGTATGGAATAATAGTTCCCTTGTGGAATAGCCTAAAGTTCTGACAGAAAGAGAGAAGAGAGAAAGAGAGAGGAGAGAGAGAAAGCGAGAGAGAGAGAGAGAGAGAGAGAGAGAGGTAAGCACAAACAATGCTTATCCACGCATCCTTCATTCGCACGGGCTGCAAGGGCTACCTTTAAAAGTTCTCTCTCCTGGAGCCAGCAAGGTGGCTCAGCTGGAGAAAGCTTCCCTGAGTCCTACCTGAGTCCTGCCATTCTAGACTGAAGTCATGGTGTCTGGCTGGAGTCAGAATAGTGAGTCCTTGGTCAGGAGGGTATTTTTAGCTACCAGATGCCTCTGTCAATCAAGAGCAGACAGCTGGAGTGGTCCAAGTGATATTTGCTGCTCTGGGACCCTTCAGCTGTCAGGAGCACAGTTTCTCAAGTGGAATGGGGCTCCTGGCTCCAAGCCACAGGGTCTGGTGAGGGGAGCTGCTGGCAGGCTCGACATGTACATACCAGAGTGATTTGGGCTCAAGGGACATCTCACTGATATAACCTGGGGCTCTCTCAGCAGCTGTGTGGAGGTCAGAGTTTCCCTGTTCTGAGCATCCCTGAGAGCTCAGAAGGGCAGGACACAGAAAGGCAGCCTTAGAAAATAGCACCACCCATTTTCTGTCTTGCTGTCGAATTTCTCTTAAGTATAATCTGCTGCCAGAAAAAGACCAGTATGTTCTGTCTCTCTTCTCATCAGGACTGAAAGCTTCAGGGGACAATTCCAAGATCCCTGCAAACTAAAGGTCACTCCTTGGCCATCCGGCATGTGTCACTGATGTCGAAAAGAGACACTTGCAGATCCAGAGCTGTGGCTTAACTTCCACGTAGCGATCTTAGTTTCTGGGTGTGCGTAGATTCTACATGGTTGTGGTGATCCCTGAAGTTCTTGTGGTGGAAAACTGGCCCTCGATGCCCCCAGTCTAAACTAAGACGCAAGGAATCATGGGTGGGAGGCACAGATCTGTATGGGTACAGTAGTTTACCTTTGTCTCACAAGAAAAGGGACCTGAGTTCACATCCCCACATTCCCAGGAAGAATGCTGTGCAGATGTGGTTGAGTGCTTGTAATTCTAGCCATGGAAAGTAGAGCCTGCAAATCCGACAGGCAAGCTGGCTCCGCCTAGCTATACTAGTCCTAATGGCATGGCTTGGTTGAATTAGAGGCCTAGACTCACAACAAGTAGGTGGAAGAATAATCAAGAATGATTCCTGAGGCCTCCCTTAGGCCTCCACAAGCACACACTCTCCAGTATACTCGTGTATATACACCCACATACACACATCCACCCACACAGAGACACATACACACGTACATGAAGAAACAAGTGATAAATTCTCTCCAGAGGATCTTCAGCCAAATCGCATGTCTCAAACTCTTGAGTCTCAAAACCTTTCCAAACTTCTTTGTCAGATGGAATGTTCTGACTCTTACAGCAATAGCTCCCTAAAACTAGAGAATCTCTCGTGGCTTTAGATATATTCCGAAGACAAGGCGCCTTCATACATTTGAAATTAGTGGTTATTATGAAGACCAGGAGTCTTAACTATACAGAGCACGTGGTTCTCTGCAGATCGCATCTCCTTCACCTTCCTGCAGGAACCAGTGGGCGGCAGGCAGCGGGGCGCCCCCTGCTGGGTAGAGGCGATTCAGACCCTTGCGTCACTACTCAACCAAAAGAAAATGCAGGTGTCAGGGAATTTCCCGGCTTCCCACCTGCAAATGCACTGGGGTTTCTTATTTTCCTCCTTTTCTTCTTCTTTCTCCTTCTCATAATCTTTCTCCTCCGCTTCTTCTTTAGAAGGGTTTATTCTTTTAAAGTCAGGTAAAGGACATATTCCATGTGTTACCTGAAATATCATCAATGGATGATAATAATAACACAAAGTAAGCACTACAGACTGGCCAAGTCTATGTAGATCACTTTCATTTCACTTATTATCACTGAGTTTGTGTGTGTGCATGTGTGTGCATGTGTGCGTCTGTGTATGTGTGCATGTGTGTATGTATGTGTGATGTGTGTGTTTGTGTGTATGTGTGTGCATGTGTATGTGTGTATGCATTTGTGTGTATGTATCTGTGTATGTTTGTGTGTGTATGTATGTCTGTAACAGTGTGTTTGTGTGTGTATCTGTGTATGTATGCATGTGTGTGAGAGTGTGTGTATGTGTGTATGCATGTTTGTGTGTATATATATGTGTGTGTGTTTGTGTATATGTGTGTGTATGTGTGTATGTGTGTGTGTGGGGGGGGTGTTCTTTTCTAAGCAGCACCCAGGTCACAGAATAGCCCACAAGACCACAGTCACCATGGCCATCTTGGAATTCTTGCCTTCATCCTTCCTCACACTACTCTGATTCCTTACCAGGCCTCTGCTCCCGTTCCCACTCTTGCCCACACAGGGCTTCTAATTTAGAAATTATTCTTACACACACATGCTCCCTAAACCTCACCTTTTCCTCCATCTGCCTCTTGTGCTTGTGTGACTCAGAAGCTCTGGAGAGGTTGGGCTTTGGGAAGATGACGCGCAGAGAAAGGCAAACATATTCTGCCTTTAGTAAACATGAAGCTGTGGACCAGCTGCGCGCTGTGAATATGGAAATCCTCACAGTCAAGTGAGGAAGGCTGAGAAGCAGCCAGAGACTCTGCCCCAGGCTGACAGAGACACAGATGAGATTCAGAGCCTGGGAATGGAATGAGCTGGGTTTAGTTTTCCCTTCAGCTGCACAGAATCTCTTTCATGTGGTGGTCACTTGCCCTTTCGGAAAGCTTCCCATGGAAGTAGGAGACGGAGTATTTTATATGCCACTGAAGTCCTCTGCCCTCCTTCAAACCTTTGGTTTTTCACATATTTTCATTTACCTTCCCTAATTTTTAGCACTGAAACGATTTTATCTTAGTCACTTGACTGATGACTTCACTGAGTAGCTCAAAAGCTGGTGGAACTCAGGGACCTTTGGCCATTTCTTTGAAGCCTGTGCCCTTTACTTCTTTTGGGGGACACTCAATATTGATCTTCATTATTACAGAAATTAAATTTAAAGCAGCATTTTCAAAGTAGATGTTCCAGCTGATTCAGGTTTTCATTGATTAGGAGATTAAAAGACAAATTTAAAGAGGACAGCTTTGTTTACACTGGTTTTGATAGTTAAGCTCTTCTTCCTCTCAGATTTCTAGAAGAAACAGTTGGGTCTTCCAGTGTTTTCATGGATCTTTAGTGACATTATCAACCTGAAAGTTGGTGTCCATTAACACCCCCTACTATGTGTCAGCATGTCACAAACACACTGGATTGAAGCTTCAATGTGATGACAAGACACACAAAAGTTTGATTGTCATGTATTGAAAAAAAATGAATCTAATAAGCAACTGCACGTCAAACACAAACACACCCTATAGGAGAAGGAAAAACAGCATCAACCTTCTAATTAGGGAACAAACCAACAATAATAAACATAATTATAAGCCCAATCTGGCTCTTATCTTCTGAGCCATCAAGTGGCAGGTGGGCAAAAAGATTCTAGAAAACTCTTTTCTCTTGTCCTTGCTTACTGAAGACTCGGAAACACATTGGATAGATTGGCATGGTGCAACCCTAGAAGTAACTTTTGGATCGTTGTTATGTCTGGAGCACATGCTAGCTGATGAAGTCAAGTCTCAGATTGTTGTAACACACACAGCACGTACCACCCACTGTCAATGGCAGAGTTCAGAACCCTTGACCACACCTCCACAGTTCTTTGAACTCTGTAATCTCCTATTGCTTTGGGAGGACACTCTATGTTGGTCCTCATTAATAGAGAATTTAAATGTCAGCATTTAAAAAATAACAGCAAAGGCATCTACTGACCTGAGTTTGATCCTTGGAGCCTACGTGGTTGAAGGTGAGAGTCAACTTCAAAAGGTTGTCTTCTGATCTCCACCATCTGCCATATGCATGCTCTCTATTTGTGTATTTCTGTTTTTGTCCTCCTCTCTCTCTCTCTCTCTCTCTCTCGCTCTCTCAAAAATCTCTCAACAAATAAAAAGTAGCATGCCAAGATCAGATGACATAAGGAGAGGAGATAGGCATATTAGTTCAAGTTCATCTTTGACTCTGTAGCAAGTTTAAGGCTAAACTGGACTACATGAGACCATGTCTCAAATATCAATTAGTCAATAGAATATCAGTTTTGTGTTATGAGTTCATACCATGAAAGGAACCTTTGAAACTTCCTATCACACAGACACATATTTTCCTCTAACAACTTAAGACGTGGTTATAAGCACTAATTGTAATGAAAACCTGTGGTACTTGGCCATTTGGATACTTAATTTTCTCATAGAAATCAGCGCTAGGATGTCATGCCGCCACAGGGGAATGGGTTATCAAGTCAGCTCAAGAGAAACACATCCAAGCCTCAGAAACCACCCTTCCACGCCCCTCAGAAAGTACATCATTAGACCAGGTAACTCTCAGCAAATCCAACACAGGCCGCTTGGGCTCCAGCTTTGCAAAAGCCTGATCTTTCTTCAGCGGGGCGCCAGATGACACTGGTAAGTTGGCTTGTGTTCAGAAGCAACGGTGTGTGGGAAAAAAAAGTATCTAAAAAAAAATAGTAAGTATCTTCAAATACTGAACACTTAGCATGGTGAGATGTCTTTCCATGGGAAACACAAGAGAACGTTCTTTCCACGGAGGACCAGCGGGTTCACAGCCTCTACGTCTGATTGCCTTGAGCCCCAGTATGTGAAAAGAGAGACTTGGGAGATGCCCCACACTGTGTAAGTGCTTCCTGCCTTAAATATGTGCTGGGACCTGACTGAACTCAGCTGTGAAATCTAACCATTTGTCATCGGATGTGACTAATTCATAATCACGACCCTCAGTGTGCACACACATGTATGGATGGTTTGTGTACATGCTTCTATGGTGAGCATCTTTACCCTTGCACAGATTCTACTGAGACTTTTGTTCAATGAGGTGACATGAGGGAACTCACAAGAACTAGGATCTTACCCTGGTCTTCCAATTAACTTGTTGAGAGCCCCTCAAAGTTTGTCGAACTCCTCAATCTCAGATTCTTCATCTTCAAAGAGAGGCCTCAAACAAGGCACGGGGTAGGGGAAGACTGTGGATTCCAAAATAACATTCCAAGTTTTTCTAGCCTGGTTACTGCAAATAATGAGACTTCAATTTAAAAAGTACCCAGTGGAATGGGCTAAAAGTACCTCGCTGGCATAGAGAGTGTGTTGAGCATGTACAGGCCTGGATCTCATTTTCAGCTCAATGCACACAGGAAAGAACGAAATAGAACTGTAAGACATAAAGCACAATTGCTAATATACTGTCTTTCCCTTCCTTTCCCTCCCTGCTCTCCCTCTCTGTGTATCTCTTCCCTCCTTTCTTTCCTGGTCTATTTCTGCCATCTTCCCTTCTCTATCACTTTCTGTCCCTCCTCCTTCCTCCATTCCTTTTCCTCTCCCTTCCAAACCATAACTGGGTGCCCAAGTGCGTAGATCCTAAGGGTAGAGAGATAAACTTAAGATTGGATCAGTATTATCTCTCGCACATTGCAAAGTCTTCTCCCTTCACTTAGTCTAAATGCAACAAAGTAAGCTTCGTTGGGCATTATTATCAGAGAATAATTCAGTGTGAAATTTCTTGGTGAAATCACATAATGTGTCCAATTTAGATAAGCAAACTACTTCTAAGTTCCAACAGGGAGGTGTGCATTCATTCTAAATGATGGTAGTTTCCTCAAACTCTCTGTTCTATTTCTCGATTTAAAAAAGAAAAGGAGGAAGGAAAAGAGATTAAAACTGTTTAACGCTTTATCTTTCTCCCATCTTAATCCATTCAGTCCTCACACAGGGAAGGAGACAAGGAAGAGTCAAAAGTCGCAGCTGTGCGCCCCACACTCTGGATTCGTAACGTCACTTCTCAACGCTCCAGATTCTGCAGCTACAAAATGTAAGAGAAATCTCTTCCTCTCCGAGTGGTGGGGAGGAAAGACAGGCACGGTGCCAAGCCTCGCCAGAGCTGTGCGCAAACAGCGGGCATCCATGAAGCAGGCACGGATAGAGAGCTGCACATGGAACGGGCATACAAAATAACTGTGCAGTTAGGACCACAAGGCAAGAGAGAGGAACCCACACTGTGTACACCTGCCCTGTGTGACGGGCGATGCTGATGAGTTTGGCCACGCTGTGGTGAGAATTTGATCGCAAAGTGCACATGTAATAATGACTTTAATAAGAGAGAAGAAGCTCATTACCACACATGTAAGGGGGAATATGCATTCCCTGTTGCCAGTTAGCTCTCCTCCATGTGGCGATTCTTGAGTCAGTCCCTCCTGCCTTCTGTTTTTGTGGCATATGCTCAGCGAGCGAGAGGACGAGGAAGAAATCGTCTCTGCTTCCTGCAAGCCTTGTTTCAAAGGCCACGTTAGGAATCTCAGCTCTCTGTCCGCTCAGCTTAGTCCTGAGAACGAGTAGTCGGGTAGCCCCTTCTCAGAAGTGGCTGTTCCAAGCACGCCAGTAAAATACTAGTGGCCACAGAACCGTCTCTGCTAATGGTGACTCTGAACATGTTGGACAGCTTCACTCTATAAAGCAAAGGTACCGAAAGGCCCCATCTTATCAGCAAGGTGATCCCCAGGTCCCGGGGGGACCCCACCCCCATGTGCCTCAATGGATGCTAACGCCAATATCCCTGGTCTCCCTTTCTGCATCCCATGAGGCAGAATTCAAACTCCTGGATACTGGATTGAATTCTACATGTACAGCTCACCCCAACGGCTAACAGTTTACGTGCAAATTATTCAGCTAGGGGCTTTCTCGGAAAGTGGGGACATCTGTCGCCCCCGTCTCTCCATCCCACAGCAGTACCATTTCTCCCAGCTTTTGCCATTTGCAGTGTGGCGTGTGATTCCTAGTCCATTTCCACCAATCCCTCCCTCTCTCCCTGACTTAGCCCTGCCCCATTTTGCCCCTCAACATCATTTATTTAAGCCATTTATAAGCTCCTGAGCCTGCCGCCTCCGCTAAAAACGGGTAGTTTTATTATTTTAATTATTGATAAGGAGAATCATCCTTTTACTCCAAAACCTCCTATCAGCTATGAGACAAAACAAAATACATATTCATCTTCAAAACTGGCACAAAGAGACCACTTTATACTCCTTGGCATCTTCATTTAGTGTGTTTTTCTCTTATTTACTTGAAATAAATTGGCCTGCAGCCTGCTCCCATGGGCTTAAAATGAGCTCTCTTACACAGTAAAGCATCTCTTGTTTCTTCTCTTCTTTCCTTTCTGTGAGTTTTGATTCCGTCTTGATTCAAGATTAGTGCTCAAAAACAAAAAACAAAAAGAAAATAAAGGACAAAGGATGGGGAGAGAAGTTGGACATGGATTGGAAATCAAGCAATCAACATGAGCTGATAATTTCTCTCTAAGTCAGAAAATCAGGTCTGACTCCGCCTATCCAGGAAGGGCTCCTAAGACAGTGGCAAATGCTCATCTAGGACATTCCCACCACTTGATACGATGCAACATTATTTACTGTGCAACTCAGATCAACTGGGCTCTTTAGTGACATCATGGTAGCATACAGCATACAAGATAGACTATGGAATTCTAGAGTCCTAAATGTATTCATTTGGTTAGAGTTATTTCTTAAATAATCACCCCTCTGTGTGTGTTTTATATCATCAAATGGACTATTCTCCCAGTTTTTAAACTCTGGCTAGAATTTAGTCTCTATTTATGGGTTTTTTTTTAACTCTCTATTGCCCAATCCCATTGTTTACCCATCCGGCTTCATTCTTTCTTCTTTCCAACCAGTCTCCCTCCTCCCTGCATGCATGACCCAATGGCTTTCATCAGAGATACCTGTATTGGGGAATAGGGCTGAGTACTTTCTGGGGCATTGATGACTTATCAGTGGGTGAAATTTTTTATAACTACATTTTTGCTATCTTTATATTTTAGGCTAATTTTTTCCCATTGTGGCAGAAACATCACAGGATATTCATGGAACAAGCTTTAAGTGAGCAATACACTATTCCTAACCACAGACACAACTCTAGAGTCAAATTCTATAGGTTTGAATACTTTAGATACTGTATTTTCTTTTCTTCCTGGGTCTTACTTCCCTGTGCGTAAACTCCCCAATGTCCACTCTTGGTGTTGCATGTGGCGGAACAGGAGCCCATAGAGCTCGTTCACCTCTTCCTGACCTATTTATCTGTCAATGAAAAGCTTTCTACATCTTCACCAGTGCAAATACTGCTTCAATGAATGGTTCCTATATATTTCTTCGAGAACCTGTTTTAGATGTGTCTTGGCTATATGTCTAGAAGTAGGATTTCTGAATCACATGATAAATCTCCTTTTTTACATTTTTATTCAAGAGAGAGAGAAAGAGAGAGAGAGAGAATATGAAGCACATACAAGCATGCCATGGTGAAAGATGAAGGTCAGAGGACAACATTCCAAAGTTAATTTTCTTCTGCTCTATGGGCTTCTGGGGATTGAACTCACGTCACCAGGTTTGTGAGCAGGCACCTCACCCACTGAGCTCTCTCACATCCCCCCCTTTCTTTTCTAAACTTTTTTCTTACGGCGGTTTTACAAATATGATGAGTGGTTGTACCTGCCTCCCCTCTGCCTCCTTCCTTCCTCCCTCCCCTCCTCCCTTCAGCAATCCATCCCTCTTCTTCCCACTTACTGTCTGCTCTTGTGTGTGCCCCAGGGTTCCCTTCAGGATTATTAATAATCATCTTAACAGGTGCGAGCTGATGTTTCATTGTACCTTTGATTCGTAATTTATTCATAAAACTTTTATCATGCATCTGTAGTCATATGTTTGCCTTCCATGAAGATATATCAGTTCAAGTCTCTTGTTCATTTCCAGTTGGATACTTTGACTTCTTGCTCTTGGGTTGTAAGAGTTCTTTCTGTATTTTGGTTATCAGTCTTGGTCAATACATGGCTTTCACTATTTCTTCTTGCTTCCTGGGTGGCCTTTCCTCTGTTCCTTCGCTGAGCAGAAGGTAGGAGTTTGAGGGATCCTCACTTCAGATTTGTTCTATGACCTGCACTTACCGCCCCATTCATGAAATCAATGTGGTGGGCAACATCACAAAGGCTTTTCCTTTGTTTTCCTCTAGAAGTTGTGAAGTTCCAGATCTTGAGCTTAAAGAGTTAACTACTTTCATTCATGGAAGCACGGTATAACACAGAAAATTTTTTCTCAAGATAAGAAAGCTAAGCAAGGGTGCACATTGTCACCACTTTGATCTGATGGGATCCTGTGATCTGGGGTAGCAGGTAAGCAGAGAAAAAGAAATAAAAGTTGGATGAATCAGAATAAAAATATTAGAATTATACCTGCTTGAAGACACAGACACACACACACGCACACACACTATACAGTAAAAATAGATTACAGAATTGGCATGCAAAAAAAAAACAGTTCTATGAAAACTATGTATTAAGGGGCTGGAGAGGTGGCTCAGGGGTTAAGCCTCTGCCTCCACAGGCACACACAAGTTGGCTGAGTTCAGATCCTAGACCCCATGTATAGATGCCGGGAGTAAGCGGAAGTGTAGGCGGCCTGCATTTCTGGTCCTGGAAGGGCGGAGCCTGTGAATCCCGGGGCAGAGTAAACAAGGAAGAGATGGAGGTGGTTCATGGTGGTTCCTGAATTCGCCCGTGGTTCTACACACACACATACACACACTGCACACACACGCTACTGAATAAATAATAAAAAAGAAAACCATGTATCAAAATTGTTTGATATGCTATCAAAAAAATCTAGAAAGGAAAATCAAGAAAATATATTTCAAAGTGTAGGAAAAGAGAATAAAAGCACTTAGAAATAAAGTTAAAGAGGTCAATGAATAGTACAATGAAAACTGCACATCATTGAATGGGAAATAGTAATGTTTAGAAACTGAGAGACTTAGTTAAAATGAACACATTGGTAAAAGAAGCTTACAGCTTCCAAGCAATCTTTATCACAATTCCAAGAACTTTTTTTTTACTGAAACAGAAGCCATGAAATCACAGAAGAACCAGAATAACCAAAGCCACTTGGAAAAAGAAGAGCAAAGCTACGACTACCATGCTTTCTTATTTCACGATACGCAACGTGTAGACCTGGTGGCACATGTCTTAAATTCCAGCACTCATCATGATGTTTCTGTCATAAAAAAATAAATGTTCAGTGATGAAGAACAGAACAGAGCAGAGAAATAAATCCTTGTATACAGAGTCAACTGTTCTCTGAGAAAGGTCACAAGAAAGGAAAATGAAAAAATAAGAGTTTCTTCAACAAAGAGAATGAAGTACATCATATATCTAATTGACTGAATTAAATTAAATTGAGGCCTAATCTTAAATCCCAGCACATACACACACACACACACACACACACACACACACACACACACACTCACGCACACACACAGTTTGTGCCCTTAGCCTCATATTTGATTGTTCCTCTATTCCTACCCCTTTTTTCCTCCTTCAGTTACCTCCAAGAACTGCTTTCTATAGATAGACTAAGAAAACTATGCATCTCCATTCCAAAAAAAGTCCTGAAGTTGTTCATGGAGCACATCTGTTGCAGTTCGCCTGCACGGTTGCTGATACATCACCATCAAACAGCTTAAGGGAACAAGGAGTTTATTTTCTTACGATAGTGCAGTTACAGAGGAAAACTGGCCACACCATCACCGCATAATGGCTGAGAGAGGGACGATCTTACTTGCCAGACCAGCATGTCTGGCCAACTGTACACAAGAATGCCAACTTCCTCAATCAGCTCTCTGTATTTTATTCCAGGGCCTAGTCCCACCCACCATGGGCTGGGCCTTCCCCATCCGCTAGACAATCTCCTGCAGGTTTGCTCTGGGCTTAACTCAACCACTAATTCTCTACAAATGTGCCCAGAGCTCAGACCCTCAATTGTCAAGTTGATACCTGTACCTAACTATGACATCAGTCTTGAAATCCAAAACATTGCATTAAGGAAGTAGAATATTCCAAGATGTTTCCTGATGTCACCCTTGTGCACTTTTGTACACACATGTACCCCCACCCACATGCTTTATTGTTGCCGAATCCCTGCGGGGGGGGGGTGCCGTAGGGGCTTCCTGGGCTGGAGGAGAATGGTCCAGCAGGCGGCGGGGTCACCACCCAGACCCCTGGAGTCAGGCGAGAAGCAGCAGCAGAGGACAAGTTGGCAGGAGACTCAGCTTTATTCAGGAAGTGTTTGGGCTTATATAGGGTCAGGGGTCCAATCAGGTGTGGCCATCCCTCCACTGACGGGGGGGGGGACGGGGACAGCCACCCATCATTTATCTGTTTAGTAGGTGTCCATCTCAGGGGCAGGATAAATGGCCGCTTCCCGTTGGTTGTTCATCCTTCCGCCTATATGGTTCCTCTGTTGGGACTTGTCTGTACTCGGGAGCCTCCTGAATCAGTAGTGCCACACTTTATTATATTCATGAAAACATTGAAGAAATCAAATTCCCCAAGCTTTTATCTCACTGAACAAAGCAGACAGCATTTGGATCAGACCATGTGTTATACATGTTACAGAACTCCAAGCCACATCTCCTGCAGCGCCAGACTTATTCTCCTGTTTTCTGGAACCAAATTCTCTCCATGTTAAAATGACTTGTTATTAGGAGAGAGGGGACCATGTTACAGCAGAGAAAATAGGCCTCCATCAAGGGCTACAAGTAAGTAATGAGAAATCTGGTTAAGTTTACAGACTTTCATTCCTGATCATTTACAACTGAGGGGGTATGATCTCACCAGAAGGGGAGGGCATATAGTCTGGCAGATAAGAAGTAACCATTTTGCAAATGGGTGATTGACCCCTCCCTCACTATGGTTTCCTACTTTTATTACATCTACCTTTGAATATACTCTTATAACAAGACTCTAGTTTAACAGCTTTTTATCTCTGGCCAGGGGTGAAATACAATACCCATCAGGATGGAGTGAAGGGCATTGCAGGAGAAGCAAAACTCCAAAAGAAAATCAACGAACCATAATCCAGAACTTCAGAGACTCTATATCAACCACCTAGAACTAGGCCAGACTAATCTTTCCCCATCCTGAAGCTTAGGAAAATTTGCGGAAGAGGGGGCGTAAAGATTGTAAGAGCACAAGGATGGGAGGAGCAATGATATGCAAGATACTCCACATAAGTTAGGGCCGAAGCAATCATAATTGGACTTTGCATGCCCTGCGCAATGTCCCACACACTATTGACCTCACAAAGTCTAGCATTTGCTAAAGGCACCAAGATCCTTGGAGGCAAGGAATTGACAGCCACAGTAGTGTTCCTATGCTTAAGGGGAACACGGGAAAGGGTTCAGGGAAATGCCACTGGGTCCTTGTATGTCATCGGAGAGGAGGGCCCAGAGGAGAGTCTGGCATGCACATTAAAGGATTCTCTGGGGATTGGGGGGGAGGTACTGGGGGATGGGGGGAGATACTGGGGAATGGGGAGGGAAGGGTGAGGGGAGGGGGAGCAGGGAGGTCAGGGGGAGAAGGAAGGAGGGAGGGAACCAGTGTACCTATTAAGTTTGTATGAGCGGAAATAATAATAAAAAATGTTAAAGGAAAAAAATAAAAATAAAAAAATAAAATGACTTGTTATTGTCCTGGGAGAAAACGAAAGGCTGCAGGAGAAGGAAAAAGAAGTAAAGAATATGTAGCAGGTTGATGATAATTGCTATACTCACCATAATCATAACAGAAAACAACTGTAATTAGAACAAACACTGTAGTGGCCGTAGTAACAGATTTTAATTGTGCACTTACCACACACTAACGTCCAAGTACTTATCATGTTATCTCTTCTCCATTACAAACGTCCTATGAGGAATGTTCTATTAGCCCCTTAAAGAACATGAAATAAATAAGGAACAGAGAAGCTATGCTGCTTGCCCATCGTAATAGAATATCTAAAGGACTAGAATACAAAATTATTCTTACCTGTCTCAAGAGGCTGGGCTAGAACCACTATGTTCATCCTCAGCACAAAATTAGAATCTCCTTGGGAAGGAAGGATATTAAAAAACACTAAGCTTCCTCTGTTGGTAAAGCCCAGGCATCAAGCCACCTTAAAAAGTCCCCCAGGGGATTCTTTAGCACAATGAGTGTTGAGATCCATGATGTTGGGATTTCTTTGCATATTGCCCATAAATAACTTATAGGGGAAACAAAATGTTTGATTTTGGTTTATGATTGTCCCATTACAATTCTTATTCTAGCTTGGTAAGAGAATTCATGCCAACATAGCGGCCAAGAGAAGTAGCCACACCATATCCATGTATCCACAGAACTGCTGAGAGATGGATAATCATTACTTGCCAGACCAGCGTACCTAGCCGAGTATGCCAAAGGATGGCCATGTCCCTAACCAGTTCCCTCCAGCTTGTTCACCTGCCCAGTGACTAGTGACATCGACCATGGGCTGAGTCTTCCCCATCAACTAGACAAAATCCTGCAGGCTTGCTCAAGGCCTACACTCAACCAATATTCTTTACAAATTCTTTACAAAACTGTCAAGTTGACACCTGTATCTAACTATGACACCCCAACTGCTAGGACTATAGGTGGGCACCACCACGGGCTCTAAGAATGGACTCTATGCATTCTCTGAATGGACTACATTGATTATGTGGTAATAATACTCATTACCATCTAGAAGATTCTTTCTTCACAGCTGAGACATTAGTTTTTCCTCGCCTTAACTGTCCCTAAAACAAGTAACTCAATGATCCCAACAAGGCTCACAATCTCAATTCAACCAGCAAATTCAATAAAAGGGAACTGGTTCTCTGGGGAGATAAAAAAAAATCCATGGAGAGAGGAGAAAGAGAGAGAGAGAGAACACAGATGAGGTAAAACTGGCCTCTAAGGTTTCTTCATAAGTCTGTATACCAGTTGGGAAAACTTTTGAGAATGAACTTGCTGATAAATAAGTTCTAAATGTAGAAAGATGTTTAGAACATTCAGTTAAAGCTCCACAACACCAGACAGCATTTGGGCTCTTTAGAGTTAGAGTCGCAAGGCAATGGCAATGTGGCCCTGTTTCCTGACCCGACTCTATGGATTAGGGCATCTTCACACCTCCCTTTTCTGAGTAGTGTTTTTACATTTCCTTTCTCTGGTGCCTGAAAGGTGCAGGTTCTCCTTTTCTCTCAGCGACAGTGAAACACCTTCTGGTCCCTGAGGCAGCAAGCATGACCTGTGACCCGTCAACCTCTAAGCGGCTGATGTCAATGAGGAATTCTCCATCATGCAGAATCCCTCACTAACGTGGACGTAGGAGGAACAGAATAGCCACTGTCAGGCAGACCCTGAGGAGAAGCCGGCACTGATGGGAAACAAATGTGGTCCCCACCCCTGGGCTGAGATCCGGGTGACAGAGTGAGGAGGCTGTGGGACATCCCATGGCCCAGGGGCATGAGGACCTCCACTTGCAGTGTGCAAATGATGCTCCGGCTCCTCCCTTGTGTGACTGGCCCTTTGGATGTGTTCCGTGAAGCTCAGGGATCTTTTGTTCTGTAATACTTGCAAAACTCAACCTCATCTGTCACCATTAATCTTCTCTGTTGCTGTGATGCAACACTTAAACAGCCAGTTAAGAGAGATTTATTTGGCTTATGGTTCCAGAAAGGACATACGGTCTATTATGTCAGAAAGGCATGGAAGGCAGGCGGCAGAAGCTGGAGGCAGCTTAAGTCACTGCAGACATCATGGAGGCAGACGACTAGAGTAGACTACTAGAGGAAGCAGGTCAAGACTATCCAACCTCCAGGCCCTCCTCCTTATGATATCACTTCCTCCAGCAAGGCTCCACCTTCTAAAGGTGTAATGACCTTCCCAAACGTTAACACCAGCTAAGAAGCAAATACATGAACCTATGGGGAAGAACTCACAATCAAACCATAACCTTTTCATGAAACCCCCATGGCGAAGCAGCCCATGGTGGAAGATGATTCGCATTTGCTTGCTTTGCAGTGTCCAAGTGAGGGACACTTCATCCTCTTTCTCTCTGGCCAGTCAGATAATGAAATTGAAGTTCAATAGGAATTAGATTTTCAAACATTGTTGGAAGGAAAATTGTCTCAGCTCACAAGAATGTCTTTGCTAGCCATCACTATTTATGCACTCACTCTGCGCTGATACCTGACTTCATTTAGAAAGCCTAATCTAGGCAAATGAAATAGTTATCTTACAACAATCTATAATCTAGATCAAGGGTAGCAGCCTACCGTACAGAACAGTGATCAGCAAACTATGGGCCGTGCAACAAACCTGGCCCCAGGCCCTCTGCACTGTCTGGTTCTTTTGGAACCCAGCCACACCATTTATTTGCATGTTCCTCTATGGCTACTTGTTTGTTTGTCTTTTTAATTAGCCTTGCGGTATGAGTTAGTTCTTATAACAATGACTTTTATAAAAAGAGCAAGATTGGACTCTTCCACATGTCTGACTTCCTGTCTCACCATGCGATCCTTACTTCTCATACACATACCATTATGATGACATCACCAGGAGGCCCTCACCTCAGCCAACCAGAAGCCTCACACTCAAAACCCCAGAACTAAGAGCTGAGCAAACATTCTTTCTTTATATATTCCTTAATCTAAGCTCTTTTGTTACCACAATGGAAACTAGATCAAAAAAAGTGCCATTAGACTGAAATCTTACTGTGCCCACCTAAAATGGAAATGAGTTTGGTGCCCACCTTGCTTAGTTGCTCTAAGGACAAAAGAAAGCAATGTGTGGGAAATGCTTATATAAATGCACATGGTTACTTGAAGGAAATGTAAGTTAGCCATCTTAGTACCTGTCCTTTTCCTCTAGTCTCTGCTTTGCTTTATGCCCCTCAAAGAAAATCTAGGTGTGAAAGGATCAATAGCCATACATAAAAGTTTTGATTTTAAAATATCAATGTAGTATTTTGTGGTGCGTCAGTGAATTTCTGAATAAGAAGGAAAACAGAATTGGTGGAGTTCCACCTCCCACTGAGTGTGGGACTCTCGTTTCGGAATCCCTAACAGATGGTCTTCTGATACCTGCTTGGATCTGGTCAGCAAAGGAAGCACTTGTTCCCTCAGTGGCCAACGTTGATCCCAAGGATTGCTGCCCACATGGATTCCAAGTTCAGCTTCCTGGGACAGCCTGTCCTTTGGCAGGAGTTGTGAGTCATGCTGAAGGAAACATTTTCCCCTTCCACATGATGGCAGAGCAGCCCCTGTCAACACTTGCAGACAGAGACAACACAAGAGTGAGATTCCTCTATGCCAGAGCTCCAGCTTCTCTCTGAGAATAACAGTTTATTGGAAATGATTTAAAAGTATTAAAATGAGTCATTTGCCCCAAATTTTTTCTGTACTCATCTCCTGTACATGCTTGTGCGTGCATGCACACACACGCACACACACACATACACACACACACACACACACATACAGTAGCTTTTACACACAGTCTCAGGTGCTCAGAGAATATTTGCTGATAAATAAAGAGACAGCATGTCTATCTCAAAGCATATTAAAACTGAAAAAGCATTTGGCCAATGTTTTTCCAAACCCTCACATGCATGAGTGGGACAATAGGGGCAAGTGAACAAAATGCAAATTTCTGGAACCCCCCTGCACTGATATGGGTTGTATCATCCTATAGATTCCCCACTTACCAGAAACTTTGAGCAACTCTGAATCAGGTGGTCTGCTAAACACACCTCAGAAACATGCTCTAAGCACTCCCGATATCAATCAAGCTGTCCTTGATTGATGGCATAGACGGCCCCACCCTGTCTCAGTTACTCTTACCTAGGGCAGCTTTTCATTTCCTCTCTTGTTATTTCTTTCCCCTTGAAACATTGTTTTTTCTTTTTTTTTTTTTTCTGGTTTACCCAGCCATAGCTCCCCTCGGGTGCTGAGAGCTAAGTATGCGCCATCTATTACATTCTTTTCAGGCCTCCTAAGGAGATAATTAGGCATGGCAATTGATTGCAATTTATTAATCAGAGCAGGATGCTATAGAGTTGGGAGGAAAAGCAAAGAGCCTACTCTAAATGCAAGGTGGGTGTGCACAATGACAAGGGAATAGGACGAAAATAACCAGATCAGAAGGTGTTTTGAGTTGATGTCCTATTTTATTCTGGGGTATAAAGCAAGGATATTTATAATTATGAATTGGGGCTATTTACAATCATGGCCAGACATGAAGTTTATTCATTAAATATTTATTATCTATCTAACCTGTACTAGGTCATAAGGTCCCTGGTCATAAGAATGCATTAGTAAGACCAAACACTGGTCTTAAGGAAAGACAGATAGTAAATATGTAAATACATAGAGTTACAAGTAGTGAATATTATATGGCATAGTCAGTAAATAGAACTGTCAGCTAGAATGAAGAGAGAGAGAGGAAAAATACTAGTGAGGTTTGGTGCTACTGAAGAAGGTCAGCGACAGATAGCAAGGAGTTACTTGAGCAGAAATGTAAGGGATGGAACATGCTTCATGAAGACCCAGTGGACAAGCAAATGGTGATGCCTGAGGTTTAGGTGGGCATCTGAGGGAAGAGCGTGACCTCCACATGCTGCAGAGGAAGCCAGAGGGCCTGCCTGGTGAAACAGAGTGGGCGAGGAGGACGGGAGGGGGGAGCACTCCTAAAATTACACAGGTGGAAGTCCTTTAAATGCCAGGCTGTGAAGGGGTGGTATTATTCACAGGATGTTAAACCAGCATGATCCCAGGCCTTGCCCAACCTATTCATTGCACAGGTGGGAAAACATCAGCTACAGAGGTTAACAGCTCACCTTCCAGCAGGAAAGCAGCCCCCAGAGCCTGCAACACACTGTGCAGCTTCTATTCTCCTCCGCCTTGATTTGCTTGTCCATTCCTCCATTGTTCTTTCCCTCCCATTGAGTCTCTTTCTCTCTCATTCTGTTACCTCTTCTTCCATGTTCTCTACCTTATTCCCTCATTTCCCCCAATTTTTTTTCCATCTTTTTCCATCTCTCCATCCTGCTCCCCTCCCTTCCTGCTTCTTCTTTTCCTCTCAGCATATGTCTTTTCTAACTGTGGGATTTGTGGTCAGGGTCGGACAAGACATCCCACATATCCCCATGCATTCCTATAGATGATTATTACTACTACAGAACTTAAGAACCCAGAATTCTCAGCCTATTTTCTAATTCTCTAAAAACAACCATTATTTCATCTGAAGCACTTCTTCCTAGTGTTTGACATGCTAACAACTTTCAAGACTATATAGAGTGTGCACATCCACAACCAAATATCTGGTATCTAGCATAGGAGGTACAAAGCAAATTCATTGGGGCATTTAAATAAAAGAAGTGGATATTAGGTACAAGTTAACACCATTAGGGATAGAGGAGAATAATGACATTAGCCAAGCTATGGGAAATTGTTACCACTGTGAAGGGTTACCAGTAGTTCATTCTGGGATTAGCAATTCACTTTGTGTGTTTATATTAGTGACTGAGACAGACATCTCAGTTCTGAAATGTAAATGTCAAAGCAACGCAGTGTGCGCTTGTCACGTTTTCACAGCCCACACCCCCAAGGGAGTCCTAATACAAATCCTAGGCCATTGTATTTCAATTTAATATTTCTAACCATGTGGCTAGAGAATGGAGAGGTGGCATCTGTAGAAATTGATTTCTCTTTTCCTGCAGAAAGAGTCCTTTGCTGTCACAACAAAGCATGTTCTTGTGCTTGGAAAGAAAGTAAAAAAATTTTTCTGGGAGTCCTTTTATCCTGCCAAACTGCCAACATCAGTCTTCCACATAGCACTTCAACTCTCCAGTGCTGTTTGCCATGGCTAAGAAATAATAGTTGAAAACACATAACTGGTCTAAGAAGGAGCAGTCTATACTTGTTTGTACTGTTACTCTCTCTAGGACTTGATTTCCTCATCTGTATAGTAAGGGAGACAAAAAAGTCATGTTTAATCTGTAGCAACTCTGTGCTTCTAGATCCTCAGTTTTTTTTTTTCAAACTGGGAATTATACCATATCATCACAGAATAAATTCCAGAATTCTTCTTCACCTTTCATCTTACCACTGATCAAACAGCAAAAAGTTATTAGTTCTGTTACATAATTTTTCATACTTGAGATCAGTAAAATTAGACATGTTCATGAAATTACAGGGGAAGCAAGAGAGGAACTAAACTTGATGAACTGCTGCGGGGCATTAGAAAGCATAGTGGTTTGGAGATTCAGCTTTGGGGTCTGACTGCATTTGTAAATAGTGTTGTGCAAAATATCAGAGAAGAGATATGTGACAAACTCCTTTTCCAAAAACCACGCCTGAAGCTGACCTTCATTCCTCACATCAGTCATCTATGACTCTGGAAATTGATCAGCAGCAAGCAGTAAATTGGAAGATGTGTGAGCAAGGAAAATTACTAAACATCCGCAAAGACAGAGGAGCATGAGACATTGGGGACTGTGGCTAATCCCCCTTTCCAGTTCCTCAGCGTGGAAGTTCACCAGGACTGGGCAGAGAGCAGACAGTTCTGCCAGCAGAGGATGCTGGCTTCGTTTGGAGCATTGCGGAGAACAAACTGTTTGAAGCATTGATGAAAATACTGTCAACCTCCGTCCCAGTCTAGGAGGGCAAATGTCAGAGCCGCCGGAGGCTGTTATAGTGATTGACACCAGCACTAGGTCAGCCAGCAAAGTGGTGAGATGAGCTGGAGAAGGAGACAGACAGTGTGGATCTTGGTAACACACAGACACTGCTGGAGGTCTGTAACACTACGTGCCTGCTCTGGAGAGCTGAGCAAGGACCCTAGGACCACCATCCAAGGCTGAAGGTGGACCCATGCTGGAGCCAGCGTTCAGCAAACATATAACCTTGAAAGCTTCTGCAATATATACACTGTCATAGTTAGGTGTAGGTGTTGATGGTTGGGGGTTTGGGTTCTGGGCCCATTTGTAGAGAATTAATGGTTGAGGTAAGCCCAGAACAAACCTGCAGGAGATTGTCTAACTGATGGGGAAGGTCCAACTCATGGTGGTTAGGATTTGGCCCTGGAGTAAAATACAGACAGCTGGTAGAGAGAGTCAGCATCCTTGTGTACACTTGGCCAGACATGCTGTTCTGGCAAGTGAGGATTGTCCGTCTTTCAGTCATTATGTGGTGAGGGTGTGGCCAGTTCCCTCGGCCTTGGTGTTGGTGCGTGCTCTCCGGTCAAACTGGACTATGAACTTAACCACTAATCATAAAAGAGAATAAATCCTTTTTCCCTTAAGTCATTAATCAGCGACCATACAAGCGAACTGCAACACACACAGTCATCAGACAAAAGCCAAACTCTCAAGTGTTTAAACATAGTTTCTGCCCAACTTTTGACAAATATGCTGACATGACAAAGAAGCAGCTCCCACACATACACATGTGCACACAACACAACACACACACACACACACACACACACACACACACCCTCCATACTGCCCTCCCCCCACCGCTCCTCTCCTGTATTCAGGCCTTAAAGGAAAAACAAATGTGTTTAAGGAAAGAGAATAAAACCCAAGTAGTTCTATCGGTGTCCATAAAATGAACTTAGGAAAGATTGGACAGAATGAATCTAGCCAAGTCACTCACTAAGTTAACAGCAGCAGCCACACTTGCCGGGTTTGGAGAAATCAGGCTGTGGGCACCACAGTGAATTATGTAAAATGTCCACTTTTAACAAAATCATGAAAGCTGAGAGCTGATTAATACACAAGGGGCATCAAGAAGATCTGTAAATGGGTCCAGATGTTGACTTCAGCACAGACTGCAAAGCGACTCTGAGAATAAACATGTTAAATGAATAAAGTAAGCCATATTTAAAGAGCCGGTCAGTGAGACTGCTCAGCAGTGAAGGGGCTCACATGCAGGCCTGATGACCTGAATCCAATGTCTGAAACCCACACAAAGGTAGGAGAGAACCAACACCTCCGAGCTTTTTCTGACCTCCACATGAGCACGAGAACACTAATAAAAGCAAAAATGTTAAAGTTACAGGAAAATGTAAGAGCCACGAGTCACCAAATACATAACAGTCAGTAAAGTGATACAAAGTAAAAAGAAATCAAAATTTTGGAATTGAAGGCACATACTCACAATAAAAAAAAAATACATCAGGAAAAGTACGTATCAGACCAGCTCAATGAAATATTTGAACTGACAGAAGAATCAGAAAGCTTGACAATAAATAGACATTGTACAAACTGAACAACAAGTTAAAAATGAAGAAAATGGGCTGGAAGAGAGAGATCAGTAGGTAAGACGCAGACCTGTAAGCCTGGCATCCCGACTTTGATCCCTGGAAACGCATATGGAGGAATATTGTCCTCTACCTCCATCTACTCAGTACGGCATATATGCATTCTCTCTCTCTCTCTCTCTCCGCCCCTTCTCTTTCTCTCTCTCCCAAACATATAAAATAAATAAATATTTTTCTAGAAAAGGGATAGTTCCCCAGAGCCCTGAACCAACGCTAAGAGCATCAGCAGGTACACAAGTGAAGATGGAAAAATAGAAAGACACAGAAAATTAAAAGAAAGGCAAAGAAGGTATAAGCAATAAAGACAAATGATAATGGCTGGAAATATTTAAAAGCACAAAGAAACTTCAAGCATGATAAACCAAAGAAGATCAATATTCAGATGCATCCTGTCCTCAAGGCTAAAATCCAAAGACAGGAGAAATCCTTGAGACCCAGTAATAGCAATATTTATTTATGATTGGAAATAATGGAATCCGTGAAGTGATTCACCATGCTGGAAAAGATTCAGCAAATATTTCAATGTCCTCCAAAGATACATTCTAAAATGTATGGATAATACTTTTCTAGATAAACAAAGAATGAAAAATGTTTGTTCTTATCTCTTCCACAAAAGAAGTCTCAGTAGCACTAAGGATGTAAAATGTCTAGACACAAACTTTCTATATTATGTTTATAAAAAGCGTGATTTTTTTAAAAAGAATGAACAGAGATACTCTATACAGGAGAACACAAAAGGAGGGGAATTGCAGAAGTACCTCTGAGATGCACCTAGCAGATACGATAGACAATTATGAAAATTCCCAGTACCAAGTATGTGATTCCTCCTGATGAGCAGTTGGCCAAAGAGGTCTCAATGGTCCCCGAAACAGAGTAAGATTGTTCCATTGCTCTTCGTTGTTGTCTCGCACCTGATAGTAAGGCCCTATGGCTGAAGATGCCACACATGTTGATTGCAGGACATAGAGAAAACAAAGTAGAATTGATCTAGAATCTCTCTCCTTGATGGCCAGTTTCCATAGAACCAGGAGGTTCTATGCAGGCTGCTAGGGAAGAAAGCAGTCAACAGCTCTCACCCATCTGTAACGGGAAGAGATGACCATCACTGAAACAGTGGCATGAATGCTATGGGAGGAAACACCAGCTTGCTGATTGGACCTAAGACCTGCTTTTCAGCAGGGAACACATGCCTGGTAGTGCAAACGATCGAGTGCAAGAGAGAATATAGGCCCTACACACATTCCCATTCCTGACCTTTAGCTCAATAAGTACTCCCACACACACCACCATGCACACACAAAAAAAGGAAATTCTCTTCTCTACCCCTGGCATAGGTATCAACATCAGCGACCTGGACATTATTCTAGAATAACTTCTTTCTGTGGTATCATCAGCTAGTGGCATTTCTTATCCATTTACACACAAAGTTCTCTCTTGAATTGTTTTTCCTCCAGTACAAGATCAGCCTATCTATGACTTAGTCTCAGCTGTCATATCTGGACTGTCTCTAACTGCAAACCTTTTTCAGCCTTTCTTCTACTTCATGACATTATCACTTTAAACAACTTTATCTACCCTAGAATCCTGCAGCTTACCTTTGTTCATGCTTGGAAAGGTCTTTGTTCATATTGAGAGTCCTAGAGTTTCCAGGCCAGTCAACACTACAACTAGGTCATACACAGCAATTTTGCCAGATGCCAGAAGAGACAGAGAGAATTTTAGAAACAGAAAGATCATTTGCAGGGAAGAAAGAGTGGGTACTGACAAAAGGCTGTGCCCTGAGTGTTCCCTGATGACAGGAGATGATGGAGATCTAGGAGATGCAGTTGATGCACAGAACGGATTCTGTGAACTTTGCCAGTCCAGTTGCCGGGTGGGAAAGTCTGAAGTCCTGGATCAAGCAGAGAGTAGCTGGGAATTCAAAGCACTTGACAACTGACATGGAAGTTGATTTCAGCAATCTATCATCTTTGTAACAGAGCTATGGATACAGCGAGGGTTACACCCCTGAATAACATGGGAGGATGAGTGATGAATATAAGGGTGGATATATGAATGAATGGGTGGATAGACAGATGCTCATTCATTGATTCTGAGAATTATTGAATGGCTAGCACGAGTTTTGGTATAAACCTGGAGAGTAGGTCAAAAAGTCAGGAAGCTGTCACAGAACTATAAATGTAAGAGAGAGAAAAGGAAAGCTATTTAATGTATGAGCCACTACTTATAAGACATTGGAATACACTAAAAGAAGACTTACCCACACACAAATTCAAATGACCTTAGTTATGTAGGCTTGAAGGAAAGATTATATTAGGAAAAAGAGGTAGTGAGATCAGGTAGTAAGGGGTTAAAATTACATCATTCATTGCATTCGTGTACAGATATGTCAGATAATTAAAATTTTTTAATGCACTAAGTTGTGACCTTGGACAAGTTTCTTCTCTACATAGATTTCTGGTTTCTAGCCTTGTAAAACAGGAATAAAAGAATGTACATTAAAAGATTGTTTTGTTGGTTGAAAGACTCCAAAACAGTGCTTAGGCCAGGATCACATAAACATGACAAAGAAGGCTTGCAAAGTACCTGGTTTAATATGAACTTTGTAAAGATTTATTTATTTATTTAATTTAGTGTGTGTGTGTGTGTGTGTGTGTGTGTGTGTGTGTGTGTGTGTGTTGGAGGGCACTGTATGTGCCTGTGAAGGCCCAAGGGTGACTTCAGGAGTCATCCTGCATTACTTAGCTCTGGAATTTCCCAGGCTCCACGTTCCAGGTCCAAAAGTGCTGGCCGTCACCATTTCGACCCGGTGCTTTTACATGGGATCCGAACTCAGGTCCTGCTTCTTGCAAGGCAGAGACTTAACCCCTAGGCCATCTTTCCATTCCTACTAGGAACTTTTTTCTAGTTTCACAAGCATATTGAGTACTCATCCCTGCTTCCCTCCATTCCCCCCCCTCCTATTCCTCTCCCTTCCCTTATGAGCTTTTTTAAAGAAGCAATATTGTTATCTCAGGTTTTAATAAACCAGGTTATGTTATATGTATTGAAATGTTAGATTTTTTTTCATGCATTATTGGTGCAAATAATTATTTTTGGTATGGTTGTTGAGTGGAAAGCATTCTATTACTTCTCTAAGTAGCCTTATCTATGAAAAGGAGAAACTCTGGATGAAGTTTAGAGATATAAGCATTTTTCTATGCATACAGTAACCTGTAGCCTTTTAGGAAAATGGATTATCAGTTCCATATTGCCTTAGAATAAAGTCTCATCACTGGGTTTCTTTATTAGAGTCTTGGGTTCATAGTTGCTCTTTTAGCCTAGCCAGATCTCTAGCCAATGGGGTTCCATGGTATAAATATAGACTAAGTTTGAATTTCATAAATTTTTGTCATGGTTGCATTTTGGGGTCAACTTGACAGTTGCAGACTGTTTGGGGGAAGCTGTGGAAGGTTAATGGTTGGAATGGCCCCTGAACAAGTCTGCAGATACTTGACTGATTGCTGTGGAGAACCCAGCGCATAGTGGGTGGTACTTTCCAGTGGTGGACCGGATAAGAGGAGGTGTAAGGAGGAAGGACTTGCTCTTCCCTGATCTGGTGTCGACTTGCTGTGCAGTCCACATTGCGTGCCATTGTTTGCCTTTAGAGCATCTGGCCTTCTTTGTCGCTGCTGCTGCCGCCTCGTCCTTGGCTGACTTGGAGCTTCACCTTTTCCATCACGTTGTTGCTGTTCCCGCTGCCTTTGCAGCCGGGTCTCTGGGCCTTGCTGCTGTTCGCTGTTCATCGCCGACGTCACAGCCCAGCTGTTCTTCACCGACATCAGAACCCAGCATGATCCACCCTCTAGAAAAGCAAAGGCTTGAGACCTTCTCGGATCTTTAGGCTTTGTGGAACATTCCAACCAGGAAGGAGGCTGCTGCGGGCGGCTACCTTGAAGGACACTATTTTTATTGTGTTATTTTTCAATAAACTTGTTTATATATACATTCCATTCTGTAGATTCTGTTTCTTCAGAGAACCCTGACTAATACAGCTTTCATTAAAGGGTGTAGTCTGTTTTATGGTGGACAAGAGGTGCCATTCGGATTCCTTTTCATGAGATGCACTCCTTGCCCAGCTGCCAGCAGATGGCCTAGTCTGAGGGCCACCCAGGGCATAGTCTGTGGAAGAGCTTCACACACAATGATCCACACATAGACTATGGAATTACTGTGGAATACCTTGGACAAAGGACTCTGTCCCCCGGTCAACTTTTTCTATCTAGTGCTTCTCCCGCCCCTCTATCATACTGGTAGATCTCTAATAAGTATTCTGCAACCAAACTTCTCACCATCAGCTCCCATCAACTTTGTTTAAAGAAGTTCACTGGTTTTTTTCCTGATGTCCTAGAATTGGGTAGCGCTTCGTTCCACCAATGAATAAGCATCTCAATGAGGTGACCGGAAGAAGTCGGCTTTATAGAAAGAAATACCTGGAAAATAAAAGCAAAACAAAGGAAAGGAGGCAATTGGTTAAATTAAGAAACTTTGCAGGGTGGAGACAGAAAGAAACAAGAATAGCAAAAAAAAAAAAAAAAAACTTGATGGATTAACACCAGGTTAGTTCAGTTTGGTTTTTCTATGGAAGGATTAAGGCAGAAAGAACTTCATCTTCAGGCCAATAGATGCTGCTGTGTTGCATAATATTAGCTCTTACTCTCCGGAGTTCTCACAATGTCAGATAATGACTTTCTTTCAATGTAGAACTTCAGACGGCTTCATTTTGATTATCAATTGGCTAGTACTCAGCAAAGAAGGTTATTTCGAAGCAATGACCTTCCTGTGATGTTTATTGAGCACCAACCTGTGACATGCTATAGGAGGACTACATCCTTAACTCCTCAGGGAACGTCTAGGACCACAATATGCACTATGGTTTTGATAAAGAAAGGGTATGTGAGCTTCTCTGCACACTTGAGTCACCCTCGAATAGCTCAGTAAGAATGCAATATTCTTTAAGTGATAGTATTTGAGCAAATGTAATTGTGTGCTAGAAATAAGAGGCAGAATGTACAAGGAAAATTTACAATCGATCAGGCTAGCTCAGGGGAAATAAATGGGCTGATGGGGAACTTGATTCTACAAGTGCTTCTCGCACATAATTTTTAGGATAGAAAAGCTGGACCAGGCTTCTCAACTTGTGATAAACAAACAGATTAAACTCTGGAACTAATCCCATGAGTCCTTGCTGTTCTTCGTAAAATGGAAAAACCAGAGCCCAGAAATCAGTGGGGCTGCAGCAGGAGGGAGAAGCCGAGCTGGTTTAAACACAGCTGACCTGGCAGCTTAAGGTCATCGAGATGTATTAGGTGTGGAGTGCGTTGAGCTTGCTAAGGCGATTCTGGAAGGTTGTCGATAAGAAGATCTTTGCTGTTACTGCTCTCTACACCTGCTCCTGGAAGACTTCCTACTTGGCTATGTCAAATGACAGGGTTCATGTCAGATCCAATCCTGGGTCCCCCACATACATCCACCAGGAAGGGAGGCCAAATAGACATCTGCATAAAGGTCAAACAAAGGGACCAAATGCAGGCAGAAGCATCCTTCCCCTTCCATGCTGTCTCGTGCATTTGTTCAGTCCACTCGAACTTAACTTTTTTTCATTTATTTATTAATTTAAAAATGCCAGAAAGATTGTATTACCACCCCCTGGAAGTCTTTGAGATCTATTGGGCTACTGAAACCAGGGAAAATAGATAATGATATAAATAAGCAATTCATATTATCATATCAAGAAAGGGTGAAATGGGGGAGACAAGCCTCACCATCCAGACTATGGGGGAGGCCTTTCCGTCCGAAGAGACAGTAGATGAAAACCTCAGAACCCAGGAAAAACTGACCAGGCAGAAAGGCAGCAGATAGGCAGTGGAGGAGGCTAAGTGAGGCACCGAGAAGCCCAAGCAAGAGTCATCCCGGCCAGCAGGTGGCGTGGTTCCTTTGAACAGGCTCAGAAGGCTCAGTGGCTACAGCAAAGCGAGGCGGGGCAAACAAGGGAGGGCTGATCGCTGCTGGGACTGTGTTCAGGGGTTCAGATTGATAGCAGGAGCAAAGGGAAGCTGCTGATGCTTCTCCCGCTGACAGTTCCATGTACACGCATGCTATGGCAGGGCGGAGACCCGCTCCCTGTTGCATGGCCAAGGACCCCCCACCCCCACCCCTTCAAGAGACCAGTGGCAGTGGTACTTTTTTTTCGTCTCTGTCGATTGCACCTGTCTTTTTCCTCTTAGCACTGCCCTGCTCCAGTAGCATGCCACAGAGCTGCATGATAAAGGAGCACTAGTGAAATCACTGGTCTACTGAGCTCAGCCTTAGGAAACTCATACAGGTCGTTTGACTTTGGGTGCTCTCTCACAGCAACAGTAAAGAGTAACCATTACATAGGTGTCTCAGTTTACCTGGATCTCACCCATCCGGCTAGGCTGACTGGCCAGCAAGCCTGACGAACGCACCTGTCTCTCTGCCTCCCTAGCTGTGTACCACATGATCAGCATTTGCATGCGGGTGCTGGGACTGAAGTTAGGTCCTGATAGATGCACTGCAGGCACTTTATAGACCAAGGCAGCGTCCCAAGCTTCCAACTGTGTTTCCCATAGGTGCGCTTCCTTCTTGAATCTGTGAACTACGTTCATGGCAAGACGCTGCTGCACCTCCACAGCTGGTGAGTGCTTAGGGCCTCGATGGTGTGGAAGGTCTGGAATGTTGCAAGTCCTGAGTCGGATCATCTTGGGCCGCCTTTAAGTCCCTTGATACCCATATGTTACACATCTCTCTATATTACCTAACATCTTGGTGACCAGGAGGTAAATTTTTTTTTGGAATGCAGAACAAGATCCCCTGGTTTCCACCAACCCAAAGCCTAAGGATGTCATGAGATATAGCATCTGAGGCCTATGTCAGAGATCCCCCAACTTTCCATTACCTGTCTATCTGAGGCTTCCACTAATGTGCTTTGATCTGGGGTTGTCTTTGTCCTGTGAATATAAAACTTCAAGAAACTGTTATCACAGCAGAGCACCTAGGATTTGGGATTAACCTGAATCTGTTTTTCCAGGCTATGATCACTGATATTAGGTGCCAGAATAAACTACCGTTTATCTCCTTTGAGGTAAGAGTTGTGATTTTTCCACCTACAAAACCATGGAGCCAAAAAAATATCTATATATGAACCAGGCAACCGGATACAGCTCTGTCACCACAATAGGTGTCAGTGTTGTGAACTGGGAATGAGAAATAAAGGAGTAACGTTCAGTGTCAAACCCCAGACTCAGCCCCATCACCATCCATCAGTGCAAGGATGCTCCGAAAAAGTTAATCTGCCCCCAAAGACGAGATTCACAGGCCCAGAGACTGGGTTCTGAGGGGCCCACCCTTCCTTCCTATCAAACCTCTCTATCTGCCTTCAATAGAAGGACAGGAGAAACTACATTACTGTTAAATATGATAAAGCCTCTTTTCCTCGGGATTCTTACACTTCAGGTGAAAGCAATCTGGAAAATGAAATTGTCGAGAAAGTTTCTTTTGCAGAACTGAACAAAGGAGTCAGCTGCCCCTCGCCTGACTGATGTCAATCATTATTTGTGAAGACCTCCTCTGCTCCTGCACATGAGTTTCTGGGGGTTTCAAAGAAACTCATTCCACAGTGACTGGAAGGGGTAGACAAGAGGCTGCCTGCATATGCAGTTGCTTGGCTTGAAATAAAGGATTGTGAAACTCAATATAAATCCTTGTCACCAGCCTTCTTTGATATTTAAAAATTGGAATAGTTTAAGAATGCAACAGTGCTCCATGTATTTTACAAAAAGAACCAACAGTTTCATCTTTGTCTGTATAATAAATTTGGGGGTAAGGTAGGAAATTAGTAATTTAAATGCAATATTCAATGAAAAGGAATTATTAGTCCACAGTGGTAAAAAAAAGGCCTTAGAGATGACCCATGATGTTTAATATTATTTATCAACTTAGAAGGATATAAAATCACCTAGGAGACACGCCAGAGCATGCCTAGAGGCATCAGCCATGATTTAACTCAGAGTTAGAAACCCTCCCCCTAAAAGTGGGCAGCACCATGGCTGACATTGGGTCCTGGACCGCGTACAAAGTAGACAGTTAGGTGGCACAGAAGCATTCTGCTTCTCTGATCACTGAGAACACGACATAACCTAGCGACTCAAGCTCCTGCTCCTATGACTTGTCTGTCACGATGAGCTGTGAATCAACCCATTTTCCCTCAAGTTGTCTTGCTCCTGAGCATTTCATCCCCACAACAGGAAAAGTATCTAAGTTACTAGGTCATTCTTACTTTTCAAATCAAAATGGGGAAATCCACTTAGAGATATAAAATGGGTCTTAAAAGGCCACATTTCAAAAAAAAAAATCAGCATCAAACCCAAGTTGAAATCTTATCTCTACTCTATTTTTCCTGTAGGATAAACTGGATTTGGGAAGCCATGTATTCATGCAGTGTAGGTTTTTGTTTTTTTTTAAATATGTCAAGCTCTTGTTTCAGGCTAACCCTTCATAATTAGAGCTGAGTGTTCAAGGGACTTCCACCATTCTTTTAAGAGTAATGGTGGATGTACAAGACTTAATTCTAAATGGATCAAGGACCTTGATATAAGTCCAGAGACTATAAAAACCATAGTTGAAAGGACAGGGAACTCCCTCGAGCTGATTGGGCTAGGCCAACATTTCCTAAACAGACATCCAATGGCACAGTCACTGCTACCAACTCTCAGCAGTTGGGATCTTGTGAAATTAAAGAGCTTCTGTTCAGATAAAGAGATTGTAACACGAGCTCAAAGGCAACCCACAGAATGGGAGAAAATCTTCACTAACCACATATCTGATAGAGCTCTACTGTCCAGAGTGCACAAAGAACTTAGAAAACTAAACACCAAGGAAACCAATGGCCCAATTAAAAAATGGGCCCTGGAACTTAAAAGAAATTTTACCAGAGATGAAATTAAATTGTCTAACAAATATCTTTAAAAATGCTCCACTTCTTTAGCCATCAGGGAAATGCAAATCAAAACCTCCCTGAGATATCATCTCACCCCGGTCAGAATGGCAAAAATCCACAATACAAACAACAACAAGTGCTGGAGAGGATGTGGAGAGAGGGGAACTCTCCTACATTGCTGGTGGGAATGCAGGCTCGTACAGCCATTCTGGCGAGTCGTCTGGAGATTCTTAAAGAAATTAAAGATTGAAATGCCATATGACTCTGCTATTCCACTTTTGGGAATAACCCCCCATGCAGGAGAGGTTCACCTCGATAGCACAAGCACGACCATGTTCATAGCAGCACTGTTTACAATAGCAAAGTCATGGAATCAACCTAAATGTCCAACAGTTGACGAGCGGATAAGGAAACAGTGGTACATCTATACAATGGAGTACTACTCAGCCATCAAAAATGATGAATTACTGGAATTTGCTGGGAAATAGATGTCATTAGAAACAATTATATTAAGTGAAGTATCCCAAACCCAGAAAGTTAAGTGCCATATGGACTCCCTAATAGGTGGCTCCTAGTACCAAACTCACCCAGCCCACATTGAGACACTCAAAGGTAAACCTATGTAATACAGTAATTGCAAGGATTATGAACAGGAGGAATGGGGTTGGAGGGCCACACCAGACACAAGGAGAGAGGGGACCATGTTACAGCAGAGAAAATCGGCCTCCAAGGAATGCAAGTAAGTAATGTGACACCTGGTTAAGTTCACAGATGTTCGTTCCTGATCATGTACAACTGAGGGGGTATGATTTCACCAGAAGGGGAGGGCATATAGTCTGGCAGAGGAAAGGTGATCATTTTGCAAATGGGTGACTGACCCCTCCCTCACCGAGGTTTCCTGCTTTTATTACATCTACCCTTGAATGTGCTATTATAACAAAACTCCAGTTTAACAGTTTTTTGTCTCTGACCAGGGGGTGACATACAATGCCCATCAGGATGGAGTGAAGGGCATTGCAGGAGCAGCAAAACTGCAAAAGAAAATCAACAAACCACAATCCAGAACTTCAGAGACTCTATATCAACCACATAGAACTAAGCCAGCCTAATCTCCCCCCATCCTGAAGCTCAGGGACATTTGCAGAAGAGGGGGCGGTAAGATTGTAAGAGCAAAAGGATGGGAGGAGCAATGATTTGAAGATTCTCCACACTAGTTAGTGCTGAAGCAATCATAATAGGACTTTGCATGCCCTGCGCAATGTCCAACACACTATTGACCTCACAAAGTCTAGCATCGGCTAAAGGCACCGAGATCCTTGGAGGCAAAGGATTGGCAGCCACAGTAGTGTTCCTATGCTTAAGGGGAACACGAGAAAGGGTTCAGGGAAATGCCACTGGGTCCTTGTATGTCATCAGAGAGGAGGACCAAGAAGAGAGTTAGGCATACACAATAAAGAACTCTCTGGGAATTGGGGGGGAGACACTGGGGGATGGGGAGGGAGGGAGGGGGAGCAAGGGGTTCGGGGGAAGGAGGAGAGAGGGAGGTAACTGGTCTACCTATTAAGTTTGTATGAGCGGAAATAATAAAAAATGTATTAAAATTTTTTTAAAAAAGTAAAAAAAATAAATAAAAAAAAGAGTAATGGTGGGAGCCTTTCAAGGACCACAAAATCAATAAAACTTTAACAAAACGCCACCTAGTGGAGCTTGGTAAGCAAAGTCCACTTTTTTCATGGATTCCCTCCCAGGGAGAAATACCTTCCTCAGGCTCACGCCTTAATCAACATCGTTATCTCCCCGAGTGCTGCATGATTAAAAATAACGCTGATGATTGTCCTACTTCGAGAACCCAGCAGGGAGGATGACACTGAGCAAAGTTAAGTTGGGTCACAAGAAAGAAGGCATCAGGGCCACATTGAAAACTGAGGGGCCAAGTTGACGAACCAGCTCACCCCAGGTTTATCTTAAAACAATGAATCAGAAGTATGTTTATGTGAAACCTCCGTCCTGGCATGGCGTGGCGTGCCAAAGTTGACATGGAAAGCTAACGTGCAGCATAACATGCAAATATGACATGCAAATATGACATGCATATTTGATCCCAAATCATCCGTGACCGAAACAAGAGAAGTTCCTGAGTCTGGGCCCAAAACAGATCCAGCACCCTGTAGTGACGTCATCCAACAGGATACAGTTTAACGACCCCAACCAGACAGGAATATGGAAAGATCCCCAAGGAGGAATGAATGGGCCACTCTGCCAAGTTCCTTACAGAACACGAAGGACCAAGAGTGATAAGGGGCAGGCCACAGTGGCACTGGGAGCGGAAGAATCAGAAGGGCCCACCCTGGAACATGGCTGTCTCTGGAAGACGCGATGCCTAAGTCAAGACCGCAATGCATAGGACTAAATGGTCCTGTCCGTGTGGAGACCTCACATTTGAGGGATGAAGGGCAGAGATGATGGTGGGGAGGAACTGAGCCATGACACATGAGCCGGGCTGCCCCGGGGGGCCGTGTGGTCATCAGCCTCTGAATGAGGGGAACTCCCAGAGCAGAGCCCGCCACCAATATGCAAAGACCCCAGCTCTGAGGACATATGTGACGGGCTCAGGATGGCGTCACCACAGCCTTCCGTCCCTGTCCCTTGAGAAGCTAGTCAGGAGACACAATTGTCATCCTCCGAGGCCTAATAACTCTTCACATGCACCTTTTGATTTCTGTGTATGAACTTGAGAGCACACCCCACACTCAACAGTCCGCAGGCCTCCTTTAGATCGTGTGTTAGAAACATCAAGTCATAACCAGTTAGAGACTGAATTTGTACTTTCCTGGAATTGATTACATATTGGGCCTTGTGCTTTTATTCTATGACCGGACCGTTTTATACACGATTACAATGAATCTATGTCATTTTCGCCCTTTACTACCTGGTCCAGTCTTCCCTTCTTTTCCCAGTGTAAACTTTCTTTTTCTCAGCCAGTTCCTTTCCTCCTTTCCTATCTTCTTGGCTTGTGTGGCCCACTGAACGTCACTTGGTCACATAGACTGGCATGTGCCTGAACGCTTGCTGGAGCATACATCAGTAAGCACACCATGGAGGAAAGTAGTTCCCCCCTCCATCCAGCACTAACCCTCCATAGTCCCTCAGGGAGTAGTGGAGTCTCTTGGGATCTTCCAGCTTCCGTGGTGAAATGTTGCTGGGACAGATCTTGTGCAGGGGACCTAGACACAGCTTTGGCAACTTCGTTGGCTCATCAGCCATATTGTCTCCTTTTGAGTCTTGACCTCAGTGCACTTCATTTCTTCACCTATATAGTATAGTATTATAGAACTAGCATGGTGTCTAATTCACAGTAAACAATGGTCCCTCGTTACAGAGAGAGATTCACATTTTAGAAAGAGAGAGAGAGGGAGGGAGAGAGACAAAGAAAGAGAGATTGCCTAGCCAATGTAAAAAGTTCTTGACTCATTTGAAGGTCTGAGAGGTAAGAGTTAGTTTTTGTAATAATTCTTTGACATTAATTACCTCTTAAACGCTCCTGTTTTCTCAAGTGTAAAATTTTTCTAAAGAGTCCGTGTGGCATATTTGGAGGTTATTATTGTGGAATTAATATGTGACGGGCTTGCTATTGCCATTTTAAAATCTATTTACAGCAACTTCATTTCTCTAACTTCTGAGATGTAATGTTGAGAGATTAGTCCCCATAGACAAAATCTTTTCAAAGCCCCCCAATTGTCGTGAGTGTAAAGAATCCCTAAGCCAAACTGTTTGAGACTCACAGATGAGGTGAAGCCTTTAGACTCTGTCTAAATTTCTCTGTTCCTTACCAAGCCTGTGCCATGTCTTTCTCCACCTTCCCTTTCTAAGTCTGTTCTCTGCTTTGAAGAGAAGCATCAGGAAATAATCACAGAGCTAGGAATGAATGGGAGAAAAATAGAATCTCTCTTGTCTCCTAAATTCATACTCAGGACCTCCTTCCTGAAACAAAGACAGATTAACAAGAGAAATACAAGCAGGTTTAATTGCCCGTGCCATCCTCATTTTGTGGGAGCAAAGTAACTCCCCTGAAAAGCAACCCTCGTACGAGAACAGTGGCTTGGAACTCAGCCTTAAATAGTATTTCAGCAAAAAGCCATAAACCTCAGGCTTCTGACAAAATGGAGGCGAGAAACCTAGTTCTGCAATATGTGGGGACATGACATCTGTCACTGAGCTCCCCTGACCTTCTCTGAGCTGATAAGCAAGGGAGAATCCACTTTGTCTCTGCCCTTAGAAGGGGACCCTGGAGGGAAGGGCAGAAAGACCTTCCTCCCTGTATGATTTCTGCCCTCAGACTGAGAGCAACCGACTCCAGCTCTATGTTCTTCATTATTCTTAGGAGAAATATTTCCACTCCCTTCGGGGACTGAGGGAGACATTGGAAAGTACACGGTATGTGCTGCCCTGGAAGTAATCAAATGGATGATTCTAGAATACCAAGTAAGATGCCAGGGAACAGGCGACTGCCGGAACAACTTGGAGGAAAGTTGCTGACTTGTACCAGCTGGATCCCAGGGACACATCTTTTTGCTCAGCGCTGGCTCTGAAGGTGATAGTCAGTCAAGGGCAGAGCGCTGTGGACTCCGATGTTCGATAAATTACCAGGAGCAGCTTCATCTAATAATGATCGAAGCGCTGACTCGCTCACGCCCGTTTGACAGCAGAACAGAGAGGGGCAGCAATGGAGCCTTATGTAGAATCTGCATAGACCTGTTATCTTCCCTCCAGCCCATGACTCTGAACGCTCAGGATGGAGGAAGGGGCAGAACCGGAATGGAGACACTGTGCTACTGATGGAGAGAACAGAAGATCATCCCAATACCGGATAACCCTCCTGCATCGACTCTGGCACTTTGCCGGGCTAGAGCTTGGATTCACAGGGGAATCGCAACCCTGAGAGTGAGTGTCCTCCAATCCTCTATCTGGAAGGGAGGCTGAACTCTCCCAATCTTCAGGAGCTCCTGAACACCCGGGTGAGGAGTGAGTCCAGCAGACTTAGATGTCTGGTTAGAACGATCCTCCCTCTAGAATTATCACCTAACGACCGGGATGCGGGAGGTTGTAAGTCAAACAAGAGATTCCAACAGCTAGTCGTTACCATGTGCTGGCAGAGGAGCACTGTGAATGGAGATGCGGGGCAGCGAAAAGTTGTGTCATTTTGTGCTTTCATCACAACATCCCGGGCATGTGTTCCTCAACGAGAAGAAGAGCTAGTCAAAGATGGAAGGAGCAAATAACAGAGGGAGAGAGGAAGGGAGGGAGGGAGCGAGGGGGGAGGGAGGGAGGGAGCGAGGGAGGAAGGAAGGAAGGGAGGAAGGAAGAATTGGTTTTCAGATTAAATGAAAGGATAGTGGGATTTCACATAGATAGAAGAAGCAAGCAAACATTCCAGGGCAAAACTTCGAGCAAAGATTGTGAGAGAGCAGACTACAAAGCCTTGTGTGGAAAAGTCTAAAAGTGGTCAGAATAATGCAGGGCCAGGAAGAGGAAAGTGGAGCAGGGAGAGGAACACATGCTGTGAAACATCAGATGCCTGGACCAGCTATGAGCAGTGAAGACGGAGGACTAATGAGATTTCTCATGTGTGGTTTTTGACATCCCGGAAAAACTTTCACCAGAAGAGAATCTCCGGAGAAATCCTAACAACATCTTTCTACTCTCTGGCCAACTGTAAAGTTATTTTGACTCATCAAACAAGATTTTCCACTCAAAGGCAACTATCTTCCCCAATTCATTTCATTCCTTCCTTAATGCTTCCTTTTACCTGACTCTGTGTGTATGTGTGTGTGTGTATGTGTGTGTGCATATGTGTGTGTGTGTGCCCGGTGTATGCGTATGTGTATGTGTGTGTGTGGTGTGTGTATATATGTGCATGTGTGTGTATATGTGTGTGTGTGAATGTGTGTGTGTTTGTATAAGTGTCTATGTGTGCCTATGTGCGTGTATGTGTTAATGTACGTGTGTATGTGTGTGTATACATGTGTATATGTGTGTGTGCATGTGTGTGTAGTGTGTGTGTATGTGTATGTGTGTATGTCTTCTCATCCTATTCCAAACCTTGCCTGTCTATAGATTAAGCAAGGGTAATGGACACTTTCCAGCAGCTTTGCTAAATGAAAGGTTTTGAACTAGTTCCCTTAGTTTCTAAAACAACAGGGCAGGGTCTGGATCCAGAAGGGACCTTCTCAGAGTCGCACAGGAACTCCAGGTCAACAAGGCTTCTCAGCGGGGCCTCTCACTGTGCCTGTTCCACACTTTGGCGTATAGTATAATGTCATCTTGGAATCTGATCCAAGTCTAACCTTAGAAAGATGTTTAGGAATGTGGAACATTCCATCTTGGAGGCAAGCTCAGAAAGGAACCTGGTAGTTACTCTCAGGAAGTTCCTGAAACTAACAAGACCAAGGGCAGCGACTCATCCCAGGACCAAGAAAACAGTGAAGACTTGCTGGCCAGAGGAGACTTCCTTGGCCAGTCGGTCGGTCTGGAGGAGTCTCTCTGCCAAGACAAGCTGACTGCAAGTTGTTCACTGAACTCCAGGCTTCCGTGAGTCTCACGCAGGCCAGGGTGAGCTTTCTGCTGCTGTAACAATCCTTAGTTATCTCTGCTCCTGCAGGTGACTTTTACCCAAACTCCTGTGCATAGCCCAGTAAACCCATTGGTTTGTTCAGTTAGACTTGGTTAGAATTATTTCTTTGGCCCATTGTTGAATACCCACGTGGGGTGACAAGACATGTCTTGTGGCATCTCCCCAGGAAAAGTTTCCCCCATAATAACATCCTCTCCTCCTCCTCCTCCTCTTCCTCCTCTTCCTCTTTCCTCCTCCTCCTTTCTCCTCCTCGCTCTTCTCCTCTTCCTCTTTTTCTCTCCTACTCTTTTCCTCCTCCCACTTCCTCCTCTTCTCCGCCTCTCCTCTCTCCTCCTCCTCCTCTTCTTCCTCCTCTTCCTCCTCCTCCTCCTCCTCTTTTCCTCCTCCTCCTCCTCTCCTCCTCTTCTCCTCCCTCTCCTCCTCCTCCTCTTCTCCTTCCTCCTCCTCTTCCCCTCCTCCTCTTCCTCCTCCTCTTCCTCTCCTCCTCTTCCTCTTCCTCCTCTTCCTCCTCCTCTTCTTCCGCCTCCTCCTCTTCCCCCTCCTCCTGTTTCTCCTCCTCCTCTTCCTCCTCCTCCTCCTCTTCCTCCTCCTCCTCCTCCTCCTCTTCTTCCTCCTCCTCCTCCTCTTCCTCCTCCTCCTCCTTTTTCTCCTCCTCCTCCTCCTCCTCTTCCTCCTCCTTCTCCTCCTTTTCCTTCTCCTCCCTCCCTCCCCTTTGAAACAATAACTCCCTCCAGCTCACCCAGTCACACACACACAATCCTGACCAGGACTTATTTTACACACGCCACATTCTTCCGCAATCCCAGAACGCTTCTATGTTCTTTGCCCTGCAAGGGATTTTCATATTGGAATTCTAGATGGTAAAACAAAAACAATTTACAATTCACTGCTGTACTCAGGGCCAAACTCAAAGTGGTCAGCACCTACTTGTGACCAGCTATGAATAGGAAGAAGCTCTCTCTATTAGGCAATATTTGGAGAATGAGTTGGGTGACCATCGGAGCACTCCACAGAAGTTAGTCTCCTCTTTGCCACTGAGCTTCTGCTTAATTTAAATTTATTTAAATTGAAATTTTTGCCATAGCTTTAAGTGGCTGCCTTTTTAAAATCAGGCAGTTAATCCCATTTCTGATCAATTGTGTTATTTCTTTTCAAAATAACGTCTCTTGGGACTCAGTCCCAGAGGAATACACCTTCAAAAAGGATAGTCAGCACCTAAATATACCAAGAAAAGGAAAGAAATTCCATTCTCCACCAAACAGCACCAAAGAAGACTCCAGAAGATTCACAGGGATACAAAACAGTCTTTCTCCACTCATTTTTACACACACACACACACACACACAGAAAGAGAGAGAGAGAGAGAGAGAGACTTTATCACTACCTTGCTCTCAAAATTCCCTTCTCTGAAATTGTAGGGGATTCTCTTTTCTTCTCCCTGGCCTTGACCTTTCTCCCCTCGTCCTTTAGTTTGCAAATTGTCTTAGGAACTCTCTCAGTGAGAATCGCAGCCTTTTAGAAGAAAGAGATGTGGAAATTTCCAGATTCTCAGTTGTGTGTCTGTGCGATTCTACATCAGGTTTCCTTATTCCCACCTTGGCATCCTACTGTATAGCTCTGTATAGATTTTGGGAGAGTCTGTGCCCACTCATCCTTCTGTCCTCCACACTAACAACACCTGCCGTGTGATCATTTCATCCCTAGAACTTCACGTGCCACATGCCGTGAGAATCCTATGCAAAGGAGATTAAGAGAACAGACCGGGCATTGTTGTCAACAGTTATTAATTAAGCACTCACAAACAGAACCAAGTGTTGTTCTATGTAAAGTAAAATATAAAAGCATAAAGCATGGGGTAGATAGTTGATGGATGTGGGTGGGCTGTGTTAGCTCTTCTGCCCAGGGAAGATTTTCAGAAGATGTAACTTTGGGGGTACCTAAAGCAAAGGGCACACTCATGTGATACATTTGGTTTCGTTCAGAGACCTTGAGAGGGATGCAACCCGAGGGAAAGAAGAGCACGTGTGGGATGAAAACGTAAGGACCAGCCCACAGCCAGGGCGCACTGAGTCGGCGTAAAGTAGCCACAGGCATGAGCCCGAGGAGTGCACATCTATTCCCGACAATGTGCTGTGGTTTGGACAAGTGACCCCCAAAGGCCTTGTCTTGGAATACTTGCTCACCTGCATGTAGCACTTCTCGAAGGTGGTTGGAATTAAGTCTTAGTCACTGGGGGGCGTGCCCTAAAAGACTGAGTCAGCACCCCAGCGCTTCCTCTCTTCCTTTCCTTGCTTCCCAGGCACCGTGAGGTGAGCACTCCGCCGTGACGTTCTGCCCGGCCACCAACCCGAAGCAATATCGCCAACCAATCACGGACTAAAACTATGAGACAAAATAAATCTTTCTTCTTTTCAAGTTGATTTAGCTCACATGTTTGTTTTACAAAAACAGAAATCTGAGCTGGAGAGCTGGCTCACGGCTTAAGACTATGCTTCAAAAGCAGAAGGTCCTGAATTCAGATCCCAGGTCCCATGTATAAACGCCAGGCAGAAATGGAGGCGGCCTGCACGTCTGGTCCTGGGGGACAGAGCCTGGGAAATGGAGGGAAGCAATCCGACATAACTCCTGAAATCACCCTTGGTTGTCCACAGGGATGAACAGTACCCTCTGACACACACACACACATACATACACAAACACACACACATAACAGTACACACAAAAAAAAAAAGAAGAAAAAAGAAACCTGACTAACACAGAAGAAATGCCGTGTGAGGATTTGAGGAATGACATGAATGCGTGTGTGTGTGTTTATATGTTAATTATACAAGTTTGTGCTTAGGTGCACCTACCTGTACACACATGAAGACTAGAAAAGGACAGGAAGTGTCTGACTTGTCACTCTCGGTCTTATTCCCTTGAGACAGGCTCTCTCACTGAATCTGGAGCTCAACTGGAGGCCAGCGAGACGCAGTGACCCTCCTGTCCCTGCTTCCCACAGTCCTAGGAGCACAATCACTGTTGTGACCACCGTGGGTGGTTTGTGGGTGCTGGGATCCAAACTCATGTCCTCATGCTTGCAACGCGAACATTCCTATTCACTGAGCCATCTCTCCAGCCCCCACCATGATTTTATAGTCGAGATTCATTTTGCTGTGACATGCAGACAGGAGGCAGGAGAGAGGGACCGAGAGACGACCAGAAACAGTACAGGAGTGTCAGTGAGCTTCTTTAGAATGGACGTGGTGAGCCTGCTTAGTTCTGAGGTTCTGAAGACACAATCGGTGGGATCTCAAGTGTCTAGTGGCTGCTTTGGCTTGAGGGGACCCCAAGTCTGTGTAATTTCCCCAAAGCCTTCTCTGTTGCAACCTCTGCCATCTATGAGCTTCTCTGGAAAGCATTATGTGCATATCAGCCTAGAACAAGCCACCAATTTTAGTCACACTTAAATCTAAACCCATGCTTCGAAAGTAGAATTATCCCTGAAATAGTCTGGAAGCATCTGTCCCTGCCCACAACACTGGCGATGGCCCCGCTCTTCCAGAACAATCCGGCCTCTTATAATCCCAGGAGCTCCAGCCCTCTGCCTCCTTTCCTGACATCCTTATGCTACTGCCCTGTCCGCGGTGAAGATTGCAACCTAGAATCCCAGAACCAATTCACTGCTGGCTATTGCAGATGACACCACAACATTGATTTCTCGCCTGGGAATTAGTCCAAGCCAGGCCAAGCAAGCTCACGTTCCTCTCTAAGTATTGATCTGACATGTTCTTGTCACCCACTGAGCTGTTTTCCCTTGCCCCCACTCTCTGGGGACGTCTATCAAAGAACTCACTATCCTAGGAAAGAAATGCATGGAGATCGTTCCATCTTCCTCTGGATGGGTGTCACATCCGACATGGAGCCCTGTAGCCAATCATCGCTGAGGGCGTGACTTTCTGCAAGATGGAGCCTAAGGCGAAGACACAATTAGCAGGAAAGATATGATCTTGGGTCTTTGTGACCGGCAATATCTAAGACTTGCCTTACGTCTAGGAATCTGCCTTAAGACCTGTCTTAAGTCTAGGAATCTGGTTTTGTGTTATACACATTTCCTTTCTGATGAAACTAGTTTGTGATTGGATTCAGAATACTGAGGCTTATTGTGTGAAAATAATTGTTGTATTTTTTATTTTTTTTTTACAAGAGATGTGATGGTACATGGGTGGCGGTCACAGGACAACTTTCAAAAGTCAGTTCTCGCCTTCTGCCATGCAGGCTTCTAGGATTCAAACAGGGGTTGCCAAGTTTGTGAACAGGTACCTCATCCACTGAGATTTCTTGTTGGCACCAGGAGAGTGAAGAACCATTTGATGAAAAACAAATGTGAAATAGACACCTGTACTGATCAGGAGTTCTATCTCCCGAAGTTTCCACAGCATTCCCACGTATCACTACCAACTAAGAACTGAGTGTTCAAACATTCTTCACATCCAAATATACATATATACTAATGTAGACAGAGAAATAAAGAGGAAGCAGAGAAAGAGAACTAGAGATATGTTGATGGATAAATATGTGCAAAATTTTATTTTAGAAGCTTGAGGGACATAGCAAGTGCATGTAGAGAGCACTTGTCTAGCATTTTGAGTCAAGTCTGATACCCCAAACCACAAGGAAACATAAACCCAAACCAAAAACATAAGAAATTTTATCAGTGTTGTTTGTCTTTCAGGAGAAAACAGCAAGAGAGTTTGAATCTGAACAGTCTCTTCTAAAAGCCACATCTTTCTGTACAGTCTTCGATTTACCAAATACAATTTTTAGCTCACAAAATAAAGACATTTACATTTTTAAATTGCATGCAAATTAAGTATTTCTAGGATAAATGTGAATCCAGGGAAAGAATGCGGGCGGAGATGACTTACTGCTCAGAAGGAGTGGGCTTTGGCATGTATGGCATTATGACCGTGGAATCTGACTTGAAATATGAGACCATCTGTTCCACCTGGTATCATCGGGCTTGTACCACCCCCACCACCAGGGGAAAAGCCGCAGGGGAAGATTCCAGCATCAGGAGCGTCGTGAGTACCAAGAGCAACATTGCATGGGGCCAACTGCCAGGGATGTCCACGAAAATAATTTCAGAACAGGCTTATGATTCACAGAAAGGGATAGTAAATACACTCAAGAGAGGTGGAGGGACAAAACCCTAACAGATCTCAGATGTGGCTCAGACCACCCCCACAGAAAGAAGCCCTAAGAGATAAAGGCTGATGCAAGGTTGTAAGTTTATTACCATAGATGCTGCCACGACTTTCCAGAGAATCCTACTCCCAAGTCCTTTGATCTGAGCCAGGCCAAGATCCTGCATTGACTCTCCTTATGCTGAGACACCTCCCACCCCTCTTCTCCGAACGTGTGTTTTGTAAAGTCTTCATCTGCTGCGCACCAAACCCGTATTTTTAACAGATCTCCAGAGGAGGCAGACACGAAGCCAACCTCAAGAGCAAAGCAGGTGGGGTGATCTAACAGGCACAACCAACCTGCGCCACAGAATAACTGTGCTTTGAGGCCAACACGAAAACTGTAAACTTAACACATTATTAGATCTTTTACAATTCTCTTTATTTCAGTAAGTCATTCATGTGATGACAAGCTCCCTATTAGTTGCTTTCTTGAGATATTTTTATTGTAGATGTCTGTGCATGTGAGGTGCTTGCATGAGCACATGCATGTTTGCATGTGAGGACTTGCGAATTTTGAAGATGATGCTAGTCTCCCATTATAATAAGGTAATTAGACTATTGAAAAGTTAAGTGCTTTACTGGATAAATGATTTTTTTAAATATTTTCTTTTTTAAACTTTATTATTACAAAAAATATATATAGGGGTAGACCTGATTTTTTTCTGTCTTGTATTTTTCCTAAGAAGCATCACATGTGTGGTGACTAGTGAGGTCATTTTGGATAAATAATCCATGTGCTCGGAAAAACAGTAGACCAAGATGAACGAAATGGGATTTCCTTCATTCACTTCAAAGCACCATTCTGTAAGTACTTTACCCTTACTTTATCATATTCAGGACATGTAATGACAGGAAGATGCTGTCAGCCTTAGACTGTTGTCTGTTCCACATGTGAATGATGCAAGTTCACCCAGATGCTTCAGCCTTTCTCCTAAGTGACGGTGATGCAGAGTGGCAATGCATGGGAAAAAATAAAATATCCAGGCCCTTGGCTTTCCAGCAGTCTGTCTTGTTAATCTTGACCTCTACGATTGTAACGGTTACTGTTAACTATTGATGTGAGAGAGCACTCAAAGTCAATCAACTTTAGGGAGAAAAGGAGGTTTATTCAGCTTACGGTTCCAGAGGGAAGGTACAGTCTCTCAAAGCAGAGGCGGCATGGCTGGCTGGCCAAAGCTGGAGGAGGCTAAGTCACTGCAGACATCTTGGAAGCTGAGAGCTGCAGACTGCTTGCTGCAAAGGCAGACTCCTCCTGGAGTTAGGGTGGGACTCATCCACCTCAAGGCCCACCCCTTGTGACTGTCTTCCTCCAGCAAGGCTCCACCTCTCAAGGTGCCATGACCTTGCCAAACACATGAGACTGTGGGGGACACATTTCAAACCATGACAACGATGTTCTCTCCAACTCCATAGGAGCAAAACGTGACACATGTAGCTCTCCTGTGTCCACAGTCATCATCGCCAAGTCCATATCAGGGTCCTTCCTTCTACTGCTTCTCAATGAAGCCTCTGAGCTTCTTAGAACGGGCCAAGAAGCGCGTGTGTTTGCCTGTGCTAAAGTGGCTGTGGTCAGGAGAAATCTTTTCTTTACTTGGGAACCAAGAGTGGTAAGTCCCCTTACATCTGTGCAGTGCAAAGTGTGTGTGTGTTGGTTCAGTAGATCATGTCAGCACTCATGCTTGACTGCCAAGGACCTTTATATTCGCTAGAATACATAGTGATGCTTGAAAGGAAGTGCAAACAGCCCATGGGTCATCTTTTGTCATTGAGAGAAACTGTAGAAACTTATGCGTTCCCTATTAGTTGCTTTCTTGAGACATTTTTATTATAGATTTCTGTGCATGTGAGGTGCATGCATGAGTGTGTATGCATGTTTGCATGTGTGAGGGCTCATGCGCACCTATGTGCATGTGTATATCAAGTCCTGAAGTGCCTTCTTCGATTGTTCTCCACTTTCGTTGATAAGGCAGGGTTTCTGGATTGAACCAGAGTTTCCCAATTAACTAAGCTGGCGAGCAAGCTTTTTCAGGGAGACTTCCACTCTTTCCTTCCCAGAGGTTAGGACTGTGGGTGGCAGCCGTACCTGCTCAGATCCACATGCGTTCTGGGGATCTGGACACCAGTCCTTGTGAGACTGAGCATCATCCACTGAGCCATTTCTCCAGGCCCCTTGGGACTTCTTATCAGTCATTAAAACACATCTTTGTAAAGGAGAAGAAATTTTAAGTTTCTTTTCTAGGAACCACCTTTCAAGTCTTTTGAGGAATGGCTAGTAGATTGATCAGAGCTCAAGCATTAATTGCTCCATGAAACTAGTGAGCCAGACCAGCATGTCAAGCCTTAACCCAGCTTCCCCTCATACATAATAGAGTCAGGATGTCAGATCAGGATTTGCCCTTTGCAGGAGGACCCCCTCTTTCTCTCCGCCTCTGCCTAGCAGCTCGCAGTCCCTTCCACTTCCTTCCACTTAACAAAATGTTTGGGTCACCTGCGAGGCAAAGAGTCTATTGTGGTTGCCACGCATCTAGCGGCATGTGAAACAAGGCAGAATGCTCTCTAGTAAAGAGATAAGTCAAATCTAGAATTCACGCCAATGGAGACAAATGCTTCAGAACCTGACCATGCAAAGCAGATAGAGCAGGGAGAGGAGGGTGGGGGGAGGCGGGGTCTGAGTTCCAGCTGGATGGTCAGAGGCGTCATCGATGACATGACAGCTGAAGAGCATCTGAGGGAGTGAAGATCCAGCCACGTGACTGAAGGAGACAACAGCCCTGCAGGTCTGAAGCGAAGACTGGCGGAAGGTAGGAAGCATGGCTGCCTGCATGTCTGCAGGCACCGGGCACCAGAAGGACTGAGTGGCTTGAGCCAAGCTGAAAGAAAGGCAGACTGATGGGACATCTAGAAAGAGTTGAAAAGTCAGAGTTGGGAACTAGCTGGCAGGGAGGAACTTGAGCAGGGGGTCTTAAAGATCAAGAAAGGCTTCAGCTGTTACTCAAGAGAGGATGTTATCTTAAGTTTCCTATTGCTGCCATTACAAATTTGTTACAATTACAAGTTTAGCAATGCTGAATACACAGGTCTTAAGTGCAAAACTGGCTTCACTGGACTGCAGGGTCAAGAAGCAAACAAGCCTATTTCCTCCTGGTGATATGAACAGTGGGTTGTATCCTAACTGTTTTGAGAGTCTTTGGCCTCCTGCATTCCATTGCTGATTGTCTCTTCCCCAGCTTCAGAGTGCCTCCCTCCCATCTCTGCTTCCATCAGCACCGGCCCTGTCTTCTGATGTAGACTCCTGCAGCTCCCCTCTCAGAAAGGATGGGGGGGGGGTGCTGAGAAGATGGCTCAGGGTTAAAGCCTTTGCCTCAAAAGCAAAAGGACCTAAGTTCAAATCCCCAGGTCCCATGTAAAACATGCTGGGCAGATATGGTAGCAGGCTGTATTCTAACCCTGGAAGGTGGAGCATGGGAAACCTCAATGCAAAGCACTAAGGAGGTAGAGCAACCCAGAATGATTCTAAATGTCACCCTTGGGCCTCCACAGACACACACACACTCAAATGCCCTCTTGTGCATATGCCCAACAAACATGTACATATATACACACATGCAAGAACCCACATGTGGAAAGAAAAAAAGAAAGAGAGCGAGAAGGAAGGAAGGAAGGAAGGAAGGAAGGAAGGAAGGAAGGAAGGAAGGAAGGAAGGAAGGAAGGAAGGAGAGAGAGGAAGGAGAGAGAGGAAGGAAGGAGAGGGAGAGACAGAGAAAGAGAAAGAAAGAAAGAAAGAAAGAAAGAAAGAAAGAAAGAAAGAAAGAAAGAAAGAAAGAAAGAAAGAAAGAAAGAAAGAAAGAAAGAGAAAGAAAGACTATAGTGACTGTACATTCACCTTCCTGAATAATCAATCACTTCATCCCAAGTCCCTTAATTTGATCACAACTACAGAGTTTCTTATGCCATATAAAGTAAGATCCATGAATTTCAGGACTAGGTTGTACATATTTAGAGGACCATAATTCAGCCTTCCATAGATGGCCCAACTCACCTTCAGTTTCCATCACGTTCTCACAGAGCTCTGTGGAAAGTGATTTGAGCAGGAAGGGAAGAGGTATCCTAAACCCCTCTCAGGCGAGAGCTGATGATACCTCAGCTCAGGGAAGTGACAAGAGGGGCGAAGAAAAGCCCCTTCACGAGCATTCTGAAGATTAAATCCCACATATTTGGCTAGCATGTGTCACAAGAACAACAGAAGAGAAACTGAAATTTCCAACTTTTTCAGTCTGAGCAGGTAGAAAAATAGATAAGGTCATTGAAGGAGTGAACTGGGAGGAAAGATGACAAGCTTGACTTTTGACATATTAAATTTGAAATGTCTATGGAAAGCCCAAAATGAGACTTCAACATCTGAATTAAATGCTAAGAACTGAACCTAAACAGGTACATCAAACTAGGCTTTGTCAGAATTGTGTACTGAGCTATTGCACGTTTTACTCTACATACCATGCAACTATTCATTTAAAAATCTTCTCTTATAATTGAGAATAAGAATGATACAAATTCGTTGTATTCGTGTAGGAAAGTGCCAAAGAACAAAAAATAATAATAAAGAGAAGTTCTCCCCTAGGTAATGTTTCTTGACCCATGGGTTCAGTGATCTGAAAACAACTGAAAATCTTAAACAGAAAATCAACACTTCATACCTTGTAAATAGCTTTTATCACAGCATACTTGTTCTTCCATTCATTCTAATACTGCTAATCTCTCTCTGTGCCTAATTTATAAAAATTTTCTCATAGGCATGTCACTATGGGCAAATCATAGCATATCTAGGGCTCAGTCCCATTCATAATTTCATGTATCCATTTGCAGATAGGATAGGAGTGCAGTAATTCACATGGGAACATTATGGACTAGGGTAATGTAATGGTGGACACTAGTAGGATTTATGAGTCATTGTTAAAACTCTAACTCAGGTACCATTCAAAATAGCACCCCCAATGGCCCAGTATCCCATTTAATTCTGATACTGCATATCCTTTTTGAAATCAGCTGCAAAATTCCAAGGCAGGCATCAATATTCTCTTGTGTTTTGGTTTACAGTCTAGTTTAGGAACCTGAAATCTAGTTCATATCAGAATCAGCAAACAGTGGGATCAAGGCAACTTCCTCCATTCGACCTTTGAAATCTTATTTATCTTATGTGTGTGTATGTGGATATACTGGCGTGCATTTCAGAGGGCACTGTGTGTCCCTGTGGAGGGTAACATCAGGAATCATCCTGGATAGCTTCTACTTCCTTCTTGCTCCATTCTGGGATTTCCCAGGTTCTGCCCACCAAGACCAGAAGTATAGGCTGCCGCCATTTCTGCCTGGTGTTTTATACGTGGGATCTGGAATCCAAACTCAAGACCTTCTGCTTGCGAGACAGAGTCTTAACCCCTGAGCCATTTCTCCAGCCCTGAAATCTTACTGGGGAAGTCTAGATGGTAGTGGTAGTGATCTCTAAACCATGCAACAGTGAAAAGGAGGGAAGAAAGGACAGGTAGCCATGGTAGATGAGTAAACGTGATATCTAGGTAGGTTTAGTTTGTAGTTAAGAATCCATTGATCAATTGCTATAAGTATCCACAATCTCACTTTATTCTCTTGACACTTTAAGAAATGGGAAGAAAATACGTTTGTCATTTTTTTTATAGATGAGAAAACTGAAGCCACAAGAAATTAATGCTTTTTCTGAATTATGTAACCGTCTTCTTTGATTCTGACTCCCAGATCCATGCCGGTACCCAGCATTCTGTGTTGGGGATGCGAACACAGGTTGATGAAAGATGAGAGGCATGAAAAGGTACGATTCTAAGGTACTGTGTTCATTGGGATTAGTTAGACAAGCTTTGCAGCCAGACTATCTGGGATCAAAATCTGGACCTTTCAGAAATGGAACCTCGGCCCTGATACTCAGTCTCAATTTCCTCCTGCAAGAGACATCCATGTCACAGGTGACTGTGCTGGTCAAAGATGATGCCTGGTAGGGCCGCCACTGTCCTGATACCACAGACCCTACCTGATGTGCTATCCTGCATCTCCTTCAGTTTTCCGGGTACATTATCTCCCACCTTGTGTATCTTGATCAAATACGCTGGCTCCTTCTTTTAACTCCACGATCAATTCTGATTCATCAGGAATCCACCTCTGTTTGTGACATAAAAAAATTATTTCTGGGCTGGAGAGGTGGCTCAGGGGTTAAGCTTCCGCCTTGCAGGCGGAAGGTCCTGAGTTCGGTTCCCATGTATAGACGCCAGGCGGAAGCGGGGGCGGCCTGCGCTTCTGGTCCTGGTAGGGCGGAGCCTGTGAATCCCGGGGCAGAAGGAGGTGGAGGCGTCCATGGTGGTTCGCGAATTCGTCCGTGGTCTACACACACATAGACACACACACACACACAGACACACACACACACGCACGCGCACACACACACACACACACACACACACACACGCACATGCGCACAGTTGAATAAATAATAATAATAAAAAAATTTTTTTAAATTATTTCTAATTCAGAGGGTTATATCTATTTATTAGGCAAATAGATTTGTAAAGTCCATGCTAGACTTTACATTGGACTAAGACAGATACCTCAACCTTGCCACTTATACCATTTTAAACCACTGTTGTATCCAGTTAGGGAGACAAAGTCCAGTGAGTTCTCTGAATCCTACTGCTTATTGAATTTGGGACTCGCAAGCACATTTTATTATATTCGGGAAAGCTGCACCTTACTGGAACCTGCCCCATGCACACAGTCTGTTCTCCAAGCATATGGCAGCCTCAGTGGCTGAACAGACGGACGGACCCTGCAGTGCAGCTGGGAGTCTAGCCCAACTCTAGCTATGCTGAATGCATTGGGGAGTCTTAGGGAAATGGGGAGAATCTACTCAGGGAGCATATTCCTAGTCCCCATTTCCAAACATGAATCACTTGGGTTATGCTTTTCAAGTCAAGCCCTCATTATTGTGTTTCATATAACATTTATTCCTTTCTCATCTGAGATGATGGGACTTCATCGCCACACTTGTCTTCCTGGCAGAGGACGGAAGCTGAGTACGGCGACCTCAAGTCAATACAACCTCCAGATTGACTTGACAAAGCATCAAATGGTGGCAATAAGGACCAAGCAACATGTTGAGAGAGGAGGTGATGGATGAATTCTTTTTCAAGAGATGTTGCCAGTCGTTACAATTTAATCAAAGATGCTGAGAATTAGTTGTTCTCACCTATAAGTTTTTGGGGGGTAAAAGTGAACTGAAGTCACGGAGTTCTACAATCATCTAGTCATTCTAAAAGTCAGAATGGGACATATTCCTGTTACGGTAAACCAGAACAAGAACCCATGAAATGGAAGGGAATGGGCCACAAGGGACCCACCCCAAGGCTCAGGGAACATCATGGAAGAGGGGGCAGCAAGATTGTAAGAGTCTGAAGTGAGAAGGCCGTGGGCCATGCATCATCTCCTGACATGACATAGCCATGATACACAAGAAGAGTTCAGGGCAGTTCTGTACACTTACCCCAAAATTGGGAATTACCCAACAAATGGGAACTGTCCTACCAGCACCTCACTATAACATCAGAAAGATCTCAGGAAGCTCCACACCTCTCTGGGAGACTGATGAGGACTAATGGTGATGGGAAGTAAAGGAGGACGCTTTCCTCTACGGTATATCCGCTCATCTAGGATGCTGCTCGAGAATCTAGGATGCTTGTTGGAGAATGAATCGGGCATACATAAGTCATCACAGACTAGACAAAACACAATAGGTCACTGTGAGAGTTAAGCCTGGGTGCTAACCTGATGCACCCAGTATTAACGAAGATGGGCTGAGACCACATCTGCAGGATCAACTGAGATCACCTGATAGGATTATACCCACCCCCTAGATCCTATCAGAACCTCCAAAGATCTCATAGGATCCTCCCAGTACTGTATTATATAAAAAGGAGCCACCAGGGCTGGAGAGATGGCTCAGGGATTAAGCCTCTGCCTTGCAAGCAGAGGGTCCTGAGTTCGATCCTAGATCCCACATACAAACACTGGCCTGCGCTTCTGACCCTGGTGGGTGGAGCCTGTGAATCCCCAGGCAGAGCAGAAAGGAAGTAGAAGCGGTTCACGGCGATTCTCGAATTCACCCTTGGTTCTAGACACACACACACACACACACACACACACACACACACACACACACAATTGAGTAAATAAAAAAAAAGGAGCCACCAAAGAGAAGAGATGCTTATTGCAGCTGTGCTAGGAATTGCTCTTCCCTCCGGCCCCCTGGTTTCTTTGACCCTCTAGCCTTCCAACCCTCCAAGTCGTCAATGCCTAGACTAAGACTCTAGGACTTCTCCAGCCTTCAGTCTTCACCTACTTGACTACCGAACTGAGCAGCTACTGGCAGCCATCACTGGACTACCTCAGCTACTGGCAGCAATTGTTGTCAGCCATACTATAAGCCAACTCAATACATTCCCTATAATATATATATATTCATTGTGTCAATTCTGCATCTCTAGAGAACCTAATACAGTCACACAAGCAAAAGATTTGAAAATAGAAGGGACCCTGGCAGAGGATACAAGGGTTTGTAAGGGAAAAAGGAAGGGGGGATGATATTTGGGACTAAGGGTTGAAAAATAGTATATAGTCACTATATTCGTGTATATAATAGTAAATAAAGAATAAAAAATAAAAATACCCAAGGCAGAAAGTAAAACATAAATTTCTTCTAGTACATTAAAAAAATAATAAAAATATTTGTAAAAAATAAAATAAAATATATACAGATGCCCTATTTGGATTTGGAGCAAATATAAAAGACATCATTCATTTCCTTTCCCATCCATAGGTTAAATTCTATGGAAAGTGCGTTCAGTTGGAGAAACGTGAGAAGACAGAGATAGCAAAGACTTCCTCCAGGTTGTTGGCTGAGAGAGACAGTGGTGACGTCGCACTGAGCTGGTGACTTGAAGGTGCATTCACATTCCAGAGATCTCTCCTAGGTAACTGAGACAGAAATATCTGCTCAGCTTAGGAGTCGCTCATCTCTCAGTTTATGTTTCCTCTGAAGGAAGAGTGGCCTCCCCGTGCGTAGACAGTCGCAACAGTGCTGCTCTTGGACTTCAGCATTCCTTTCTGCTTTCTGCCCTCGCTCTCTTATTAACATGGCCCTCTGCATTCGACCTGCATTTGACCTGCGCTGCTTTGAATTCTTTAGTTCCATGCTCTCCCTGTTTGTGTATCTTTCATTCTACCAAGATTTACAGAAAACATCACTCCTCTTCCTTACTTTTCCCTTACCTCGGCCACAAGGGGCACCTTCAGAGCACATGAATTAGTTGACAAAAAAAAAAAGAAAGTAGATGAGTGAAGTTGGATTTTCCAAGAATCATAGCTTTGTTGTTTCTTATCAGTGCTTTCTCTGTGCAGAAGAAGAGAAAGGTGTGTCTTCGTTGAGTTTCCTCAGGGCTTCCATGTAGTTACTTATTCTCCTCACAAGGTCTCCTCATGTCTCCTACCATCCTAAAGCTCAGGGGAACGTTGCAAAAGAGGGGGCAACAAGATTGCGAGAGTCTAAAGATGGGGAGGACCACCATGGGCAATCTGGACTGCCGCAGCCAGGATATAGCCACCATGTGATTGGACCTTGCCTGACCTGCCCAATGGCTGACATGTCAACAACCCCCCAGGGCCTAACAAGGATCTCAGGGGAGAAGGCTTCAGACAATAGGACCTTCCGAGGCAAGGGGTTGAACAGATGTTCTGGAAATCAGGCGGGAGCAGGCAGGAAACAGGAAGAGAGGAGGAGGGAGGAAGGAGGGGTGAGAGAGAGAGAAAGAGAAGGGGGGAGAGTGGGATGGAGGCACAACAGAGGGGAAGGAGGGAAAAGGAGGGACGAAGGAAGGAGGTGGTTATCTATTGAGTGTGTATAACCAGGTAAAAAATAGAAAAAAAAAACAAACATTACCAGAGGAAAAATAAAAAAAATGGGATAACACTTTCTTATTTTCAAGTAAGCTGCTTTCTTGGTAAACAGAATCATGGATTCGATCATTAATAAGTCATGGTATCCTAAGAATATTATTCCTGTTCTATAGGAGGTTCTTGGAAAATTCCTTTGATGAAAGGATTATGTGCCTGATTCTAAACTCTTTAACTGCCTAATGGAAAAAAAAAAAAAAAAAAAAAAACGTTTAGAGCAGAAACTCTCTGTGTCCTTCAGATGTCTCAGCCAACATCCTGGCTCACGATTGAGCTAGAGACAAGAATCCACACGATGACTATGGGAAATCAAGATTAAAGAAAGCATCAATCATTGGATTTTCAAAAAGCCCCGTTGAGGTGAGTGGTGCCAAAAGTCGCATAAATGAGCAGCTCTTGAGATGAGCCTGTCTGTCTGGTGTATCTTGGAAATGAGAGCAAGACGCCAAAGCCGAATGTTTGTTTACTCTTTGAAAGCTCGGATCCTCATGGTGCACTCCTCCACTTGATTCCCCTACATCTGTCATTTTGCTGTTAGGCTGCCAGAACTCTGAGATATGAGTGATGATTGCAACCTAAATAGGCTGTTTTTAGCTAAAGAGAAAAATCCAAATGTGAAGTAACAGGGAAAGATAAATCGGCTAGCGACTGAATAGTAAAAAAAAAAAAAAAAAAAAAACCACTGTAGGGAACAGATTTCTGCTTCAAGGTGCGGGAAAGTGGAAGAAACTTAATGTTTTAGCTTACCTGTGATTTTTATGGGAAAAACACTTAGCTAGATGCAGAAATCAAGAAGAGCAGAGGCGTAAGTGAGAGAATTGTATCTCTGCACAAGGATTCTTGTTCTACCACTAATAAGGTGTTTTAATGGGCCAAAAAAGTTGCTATGGAGGTTCAAATTATTACATATGAAAAATGAAGAACTTGGTCCAAATGGTCCTCAATGTCCTTTTGGAGGGCTGATGTGCTGCCCAAGAAGTTCATAAAATGACAAAGGGTGATTTGAGTCTCTAGGCCGATTAAAGCACCCACTCATCCTTCTCCCCTCCATCTATGTGGTCTCAAGGTGCCCAGCAGATGAAGCCGAGAATTCAGTTCCCAAGTTTTAAGAATGAAAAATATGTCACTTCTCATCACTGACTCCAATGGTATATTTTGACTTATGAAGCTCAGGGCAATTTGCAGAAGAGGGGGCGGTAAGATTGTAAGAGCACAAGGATGGGAGGAGCAATGATATGCAAGATCCTCCACACAAGTTAGGGCCGAAGCAATCATATTTGGACTTTACATGCCCTGCACAATGTCCAACACACTATTGACCTCACAAAGTCTAGCATTTGCTAAAGGCACTAGGATCCTTGGAGGCAAGGGATTGACAGCCACAGTAGTGTTCCTATGCTTAACGGGAACACAGGAAAGGGTTCTGGGAAATGCCACTGGGTCCTTGCACCTCATTGGAGAGGAGGACCCAGAGGAGAGTTTGGCATGCACATTAAAGGATGCTCCGGGGATGGGAGGGGGAGACATTGGGGGATGGGGAGGGGAGGAGGAGGGGAGGGGGCACAGGGGGATAGGGGGTTGGAGGGAGGGGGGGGACCGGTGTACCTGTTAAGTTTATATGAGTGGAAATAAAAAAAAGTTCACAAGAAAAAAAAAAGAAAAGAAAAATGAACTCACCAAGCCATCCTACCAAACACACACGCTGCAGCTCGCCCTCTGAGAGGCTTTCTGAATTTGTCTGCAGATGTCTGTGGAAACCAACCACAAGGACTTGATAGACTCTTTCTCCTTCTCAGTTAGGCCATTGATCATTGAGAAGAACTTCAAGCTCACTGTTTTCTTTGGAAAAATACAGAAAGTGACATGGTATATTCAGCAGCCATCATTCACATAGTCGGTAAATATGTATTGAGTTTCTAGTATGTCCGGGACACAGCACTGAGAACTAGGAAGCAGAAATACAAGAAACTTGATTCTTGCCCCCACTGAATCTCATAGGTTAGAGTATAACCCAAGTAAGCCACTGAGCCGCCAATAAACTTTTATGGAGGATAAAATGATAATTCAATGGGAGAAAACCTAGAGTTAGATATCAGGATAGGTTACTCCTTACTATTGCTGTGAGAGAGCACACAAACTCAGCTTATGGGAGAAAGGGAGATTTATTCAACTTACAGTTCCAGAGGGGAAATAGATACAGTCTTTCACGATGGAGATGGCATGGCTGGCTGGCTGAGGCTGGCAGGCAGGCTAAGTCACAGCAGACCTCCACATGGCTTGAGCATGCCTGGAAAATCTCTCTTCTGCCTATATTCTGTGGGCCTGCGTTTCTGGTCCTGGTGGGCGGAGCCTGTGAATCCCCGGGCAGAGTAAACAAGGAGGAAGTGGAGGAGTCCATGGTGGTTCCCGAATTCGTCCGTGGTTCTACACACACACAACACACACACACACGCACACATACACACACGCATACACACACACACGCACAGTTGAATAAATAATTAAAAAAGAAAGAAAGAAAGTTGCAGACATGTAGCAGTTTGCTATTACCACGTGCGCACTCCTGAGGATCACTGTAGAATTCCCCCTTTAGCAATGCAAAAGCATCCACAGCATTCTGGTCTAGCTTGGATATGCAAGTGCTCAAGTCTTTCTTCTGAAATTATGTCCTCTCACTTTTTCCCTCCGGAGTTCCTACCAGAACTGAGTTCAGTCTATGGGGTCCGATTCATTGATGGATCTTTTTAGCCACTCATTAGCAAGTATTGTGCCGGGACTCTTGAGGGACCAAAGATCCCTCAGATCTAGCGATTTCAATGGTGGGGACACCCTGTTCTGATACACAGACTTTTATTGGCACATAAGTAAGAGAGAGAGAGAAAGAGAAAGAGAGAGAGATCTCCCAGGTTACAGATGGTCACTATATCATCCTGATCCAAACCCAAGTTCTTTTGCTTTTGAAGCAAAGGTTTTAGCCCCTTAGCCATCTCCCCAGACCAAAGGCACAGTCTTTGATGGTTGCTTCATTTTCTTTCTTTCTTTGTTCTATATATCTCTCTTGTGTATGTATGTGGGAGGGCACAAATGGTGAGGCATGTGTGTGGAGGTCACAGGACAATATGGAGGCAGTTTTTTTTTTTTAAATTTACCACGTTTGTTCCAAGAATAGAACTCAGGTCCTTGGACATCACAGCAAGCAACCATCTCTTCAATCCTGTGGATGAATTTCTCATGTGATCTCATAAGTTGAAGCAAGACCAATTGTATTTCTTTGGATTTTAATAAAGAAGTTAGTCAAAATTAAACCTCTGTGCTTCATTCTCTTCCTCTGGTATTTCAAAGACCCTCGGGGTCCTGGTTTAATTAAGTAATTCATGGAGCAAACACCTGTTCAGATGCACCGTGGGTTTATTTGGAAAACAATGATTAAAAACCCAAATCCTACTGTTCTTGGAGGTAGATGTGTATCTACTTGCTTGAAGGCAGAGTTAATATTTGAAAGGCAGGAGAGAGCAGTGGGAACCTAGGTCCGGCTGCCTGAAGATCAAGCAGGCTGCATTAACACTTGCTGAGAAGGCAAAGCTATGGTCTCATGTAGCTATTCTCATTGTTAAAGGCTACAAAGAACAATGCGATAAAAGTAAAAAACGACTCTAAAATCCCACTTCTTCAGAGGCAGAAGTCATAACATGGTGGGACCAATGCTCAGCAAGAGTCAGCTCCTGGTCTGACAAGGCAAGAACAACTCACAGGTAACCCAGGACCAGTTTTAGAACAATGCCAAGATTAAAAATAAATGGTCAGACACCCTAATCCTCCTGAGACTTTCAAGCACTTTGAGAAACTTTTCACCACTCAGTCTACCATGTGGCTCAAAAGCAACTCTGTCAGCCATAGCTATCTTTTCCCCTGCATCCCCCCCAGGGACTCCGGTACATGCTCTGTTAATGGCCTTCTTGTGTTCTAAGATGCTTGCATCTCCTCGCTGCTCGGAAGGTGGGAAATGCATGAAACTTTCCGTTGTCAGAGTGGTTTGACAAGATGTCAGGACAAAGCTACAAGATGACAGATATTCAAACTGAAGCTTCAACGTTTTAGGAAAGTGGGTGGTGAAACCATGCCACATTTCAAATGGTCAGAAGACCTGAGACTTTGGCTGGACGGGAACAAAAAAAAAAAAAAAAAAAGAAAGACGCTAGCAGAGCAAGATGAAGGTTTGGCTCTTCTGTCAAAGCAGAAGTTGTCCAGATGGACTATGAAAACTACACGTCACTCTGAGAAATGCACTCTAAATAAAGCTAAACCCTGAGTTGTATTTGTGGTGACATTCGTTCTACATTTTCTTATACAGAATCATGGCAAGTTTCCAAGGTCAAACATCACCCATCTAATGTGCCAGTTGCCTTGGTTGGCATTCACTCATAAGTAGTGAGCATCTGAGAACCCGGGATCACTGCTCAGCTGGAAGGACACACAATTAAAGCCCAAGAGAACATTCTATAGACAGACATAAAGTGCTGGGAACCATCTCATTCCTCCCCCCAACACACACACGGGAACCCCACTGCTTGTTTCCCGTAAGACTTCTCGAAGAAAGCAAAGGCAACTGCGATGACCTGGCAGATAACACAGTCACTCTTTGCTGAAGAGAAACCAGAGATGAATTCTAAGACCCAGCTTCACAGATAATGTTGAATCCCTGAGGAAAGCACAAGGAATTTTAATATGGGCAAATAACTAATAAATAAGGTCTATCTTTTAAAACTAAATTTATGAAATTAACATTTTTATATCCATGTTCCTTGCCTCCCTCATTCCCCTCTTCCTTCCTCTCACCCTTCCCTCCTGCTCTCATCCCATCCCGCCCTCCCTTCCCTCCCTACATGGACCCAATCTACTCTCTCCTGTTCTCCTGTCGCTTGGTTCTATGGGTCCTGGAGTTCCCTCTGTATCATATGTTCAGGCCTCTGTGGCAGACAGAGAGGTCCTTCCTTGGATGGCCCACTGATGTGGGTCCTCCCCTACCTATCTGACTCCTCGCCCCTAAGGATCCTACTGTCTGGAACTATTTCTCCTGAGGTCCATGCCAGTCCATGGGGGCAGCTGACATGCCCACCACTGTGTAGATCTGATGAGATCAAGTCTCATTGTCATGAGTTCCTGGCTGCAGCTGCCCTGTCTTGAGTGGAGTGAGCTGTCCAGCAACAGAACTCTCCATCTTTAGGCTTTTACAGTCTTACCACCCCCTCTTCTGCAAAGTTCCCTGAGCCTCTGGATGGGGAGAGATTTGGCTGCCTGGTTCCAGGTGATCATTGTAGGGTTGCAGGTGTTCTGTATGCAGGTTGTTTGTCGTTGTCCATGTTGCTTTTCTTGCACTGCACAAGGCTGCATCCTATCTGGGCGGTGAGATCCTCTCCTATCCAACAATACAGAAACTGTTAAAGAGAGGCTTTATATGAGAGAAGGCTTGAGGGGAGGGAGGATCAGGAATAGGGCACAGTAGTGGGTGGGGTCAACCTCCAGGAAATTATCTGGTTCGATACTAATCACTAACTCCCCTCCCCATTGCAGGGAACACATAACCATTGCTTCAATCCAATCCAAACACCAGGAAGGAGACAGACCATGGATGTGAACAGATATGTTGCTAATTAAGGGTCTTTCTTGATGGTGGCCTTATTTCTCCATTGAACTCTGTTCCTTAGTCTTCATTCTCTTTGGGTCTTCTTTGCCCTATCTTCCTATTTTGAATCCTTCATGATTTAAAGGGTAATAAAAAGATTTTCCCTTGAGTATGTCATTATGAGGGCTTGGAATTAGGTTCCAAGGAGAGAGTATAAGGGAGAGCATCCAACAGCTGGTTTGCTGTGCTTGGGATACTTAGTTTCAGTATGATTTCTTCTGGCTCCATCCATATAGCATCAAATTTCATAAATTCATTTTTGATAGCTGTGTAGTATTACATCGTGTGTATAAGTGCCACATTTTCATTATCCATTTGTCAACTGTCAGACATCTAGGTTGATTCCATGACTTTACTATTGTGAATAGTGCTACAATGAAAATTGATGTACATGTGTCAGTATAGTACAATGAAATATTTTTGGGGACTATTTCCAGCAGTGGTTATGAGAGTGATATGGCATTTCGATCTTAACATTTTTAGGAGTAGCCACACTGATTGCCACAGTGGCCGTAGAAGTCTGTATTTCTACCAGCAACATAAGAGGGCATCCCTTCTTCCCACATCCTCTCCAGCATGTGTTGGTGCAAGTCTTTTGGATTTTTGCCATTTTGACCAGCATGAGATGATATCTCAGGGTAGTTTTGATTTCTATTTCCCTGATGGATGGGGAGGTGGAAAAGTTTTTAAGGTATTTGTTGAACATTTCAATTTCTTCATGGGAATACTTTCAAAATTTTAAGTTCCACTTTCTTTTTTATTATTATTATTTATTCAATTGTGCATGTATATGCGCACACACACGTGTGTGTGTGTGTGTGTGTGTGTGTGTGTGTGTGTGTGTGTGTAGAACCACGGATGAATTCAGGAACCACCATGGACTGCCTCCACCTCCTCCTTGTTTACTCTGCCCTGGGATTCACAGGCTCCGCCCTACCAGGACCAGAAATGCAGACTGCCCCCGCTTCCACCTGGCGTCTATACATGGGGTCTAGGATCTGAACTCAGGACCTTCTGCCTGCAAGGCAGAGGCTTAACCCCTGAGCCACCTCTCCAGCCCCTAAGTTCCACTTTCTAATTGGGTTGTTTATCTCCTTGGTCTTTCTTTCTTTCTTTCTTCTTTCTTTCTTTCTTTCTTTCTTTCTTTCTTTCTTTCTTTCTTTCTTTTTTGTTTTTGCACACTCTAGACATTAATCCTCTATCAGATGAATGGTTAATAGAGATTTTCTCCCTTTCCGTGAGTTGTCTGTTTGCTCAGTTGACAATATCTTTAGCTGGGCCCAATCTATACAGGTGTAATAGCTGTAGATGGCCTCAGTTTAAGGCCTCCTATAACTGCAATGTCTGCCAAAGTAAGACTATCCAACAAAGCTCACGTGTATGTTACAGAGAGAATGAAATTATTGGAATAGCCTGGGAAATCTTTGCATGCAAAGCTGGAAGAGTTGGAAACAATGGAGAACAGCTGACGGTCTTGATCCCCCGTTTGGTCTTAAAGGAACCAAGAGATGCCAAGCAGGAATAATTTAGCTCTAATGTGCAAGAAGTGTTTCCACAAGTATAGGTTGCAATCAGCCATGGGAATTTTAATATACATATTCCTGAGTCCTGTAGAGTACTGAACTTTTAATATTCCAGATACTCCAGATATCTCTGGCAATATCTAAAATCCCTAATCAGCTTTGGAATTCCAAGGGTGAATTAACTCGCTTGTTTTATAGCCCCCTATGGATTCCACTGGACAACCGTCAGGGAGGGGAACTGACTATGACGTACCAGTGGGTCTGATATGCCAACAATGTCGTTTGCACATGGGATCTTCTTGGGCTGGGGGGCGGGGTTCAGATTTCTACTTGTTTCTTATGTTCTGTCTTTACTGAGAATAAAGGTAACTGTTGTATCATTGATGAAAAAAATCAGAGCACCATATGACTTATCCCTTTAGCCTGGGATGAAGTCCACCTGTGGTAACAGCTGAGTGAAGCTCTCATCGCCTGATATCTGGCTTTCATGTGCTTGTAGCTTTCTAACCAATCACCAGAAAGTGCATGCCCTTCGTTATCCCATGGGCCAGTCAGCATTCTAAGTATTTTCTCAAAATAAATGGCAAGGGTCCAAATAAAGCTAGAGGGCGACCAAGGCCAAATGGGCAGGAGCTAACTGCAGAGTCTAAGTCTCCATGAGTCACCTGAGCTGGTCAAGCCAGTCCTGCACAGAGTCGAGAAGGGAGAAGAAGAGGGAGGAGATGTAGGGGATGGAACAGAGCCCAGAACAGATGAGGGGGGCGGAACCAGGGGAGTTCCTATAGAAGGCCATGAGAGAAGGAAATCAGGGCGGAGGAATCGTGCACAGGTGTATGAAATTGGAAGGCTGAGCTTCTAGAAGCAGCTGGGGCTGCTCTGCCACAGCCTGCAATAAAAAGGAAGCTCAGCCTATCACTCCTTGACGGAATAACTGGGGTTGGGGCAGCCAAGGCTTGCTCCTAGTGACCCCGAGAATACGGACCTCAAGGAGTGCTGGCATGGCGTGGACGCCCTCTGGACCCAGGAGGGAGGAGGTAAGAGCTCTGCTCCACGCTGAGACTGGGGTCGGTCTGCTTTCCGTCTCAGCTCTCTGGTTGGTTGGTTGGGCCGGGGCAGGGATGCTAATTCACAAGAAAAGCCTCTACAGCCACACGCCACAGCGCTCTAGATCTAACTCCACCAACGGCTCCAGCGAACATCATTGCTCTATTTAGAAGTGCTCTTGATGCAAGCATGGAAACCTAGGTCATACTGGCGACTGGTTATGAGCGCTGTTGCAGACGGTGACAGTGATTGTCTCAGAAGAACCGACCCCTTCCCCCTCAGCGGCAGCCTTTGTGGGTCACCTGCACTTAGGGTACCCGCTGCTCAGGAAATAAGTTATCCCACAGGCTGTGACGTACAGACCCTGGTCATGGCTACTTCAGGTCTCCTTCCAAAAGTTTACCAAGCTCTCTACCTAAGATTCTGAAAGGACCAGATGTGTGTAAGGGAGAGAGACGAGTTGTGTTCCTGATGGTGTCTGATCATGACACCATGGATAAAGACTTACTGAAAACCTGCCATTTATGGAGCATGACTGTGTGGTGCTTTAGGATTGCAAGTCCACGGGGCAGGTTTTGTTATTGTCTGTCATTACCGGTGAGGAAAGAAGCTCCAAGGAGGCCAACCGAGCCAGGCCACATTCCACTGACCTCAGAGTCCATGTGTTCTGGGTTTGCATCGGTGGGGCTGTGCCGGAACATCCGAGGGTCGCCCGAGCATCCGAGGGTCGCCCAGGCTCAGCATGCACAGAGCTGACAAGAAACCGCTTGGGTCTGCAAAGCGCCTTTCTGCAGACAGAGTAGAGGTGACGGCACCCGGTCCTGCCAGAGAGATGGTAACATAGAGCTTGGTCTCCGTATCTCCTGTCTGTGGAAAGGAGACCACTGATGCCCTCTGTCACAATTATACACTGTTTGATGTAAGCCGCTAACAGCCAGCTTGCTTTTCTCTTTTTCTTTTCTTTCTTCCTTCCTTTCTTCCTTCCTCTCTTCCTTCCTTTCTTCCTTCCTTTCTTCCTTTCTCTTTCTTTCTTTGCATATATGTAGGAGGTAGAGTATGTATACAAGAGAGCATTTGAGTGTATGAGCCTGTGGAGGTCCAACATTCTACCAAAAATCTACCTCTTTATTGCTTTGCTCTGGCATTTCCCAAGCTCCACGCTCTCGGGCCAGAATTACAAGCCATCCCCATTTCCACCCAGCATTGTTATGTGGGATCCGGGATCTGAACTCAGGACCTGTTGCTTTCACCTGTGAGCATCTCCTCAGACCACCACTGAGAACTCGAACTCTGTGCGGCTGAGACAAGGAGCTGATAAACTTTAAAATGGGCATTAAAAAAAGGAAGATGTATGAAATAATGGAGGAGGGATATCACACTAGCATCCCGGTTGGAATGAAATCGCACCTCACTAAATTCCTGACAACCCCAGAGTTGATGTACTTTTGAATCCCACTCAGAGTGAGGTGAACGGTTCTGAACCAGCCCCTCCACAGGACCCGCGCAAGACATTGTCCCTCTACCCGGATACCAAATCTTTCTGACTTGGCGTCTCCCTCTGTGCGATGGGTATCAGCTCAGTTGTTACTGTTCAGTTAGGACTTCTGAGACTACAACGTCTAACATATTGTCCTCCCCGTCGCCTGCTCATTGTGTTCACAGCATCTATCGCAGTCTTACAGACTTCACCTCTCTCTCTCTCTCTCTCTCTCTCTCCCCCTACTGATACATAAGTTTCAGAAGAATAGAGACCTGTCCTGTCTCTTTTACCTTCTGGGCATTACCCAGTCTGCAGGACTGAGTCGTGTTCCTTTAAAAGCTGAGGTTCCGTGAACATTTGTTGAATGAGTGAACAATGGAAAGGAGGGAAAAGGAAGAGGATCACCAGGTTGCCTCCCTTGCATTCAACTTCTCCACCCAGTCCTCCAGGTTAGAAAATTAGGTTGCTTTCAAAACTGAAGACACTGGTCAGGAGCAGGGAATTGTTAATGGATGAGCGAGAAAAGAGAGAGGCTGGGGGAGAAAGTAATCCAAATGTTATGTGCATGGATGAGAGGATCAAGCAGACATTATAAGAATTAAACTTTAGAGCAAAGGGGTTTTCTAAGGCCTCAGGGGACAAGTGATGTCATCTGTGTTATACAAGAAAATACGCTAAAGGGTATCAAATGAACTTTGTTTCCTGAGAAACAGGCGGGTCAGTTGTGATAGCTTCACAGCCTGTGACTCACCCCAATTTGCCTTCATAGACAGGGGGCGGGAGTGGATTGCCTGGGTCCTGTCATGCCACTTGGGTATCAGAAATGCAGGGTACGTCTTTGCACCCCTACTTCATCTAGTCACGCTTAACCTCACACCAAGCTCTGTTGCTATTTGGATGAGACAAGGTGCCAATGTAGAATCAGAAGGTCCGGGATCTTTGTATGAACAGGCTCTCTGCAATGACGCCCTCACTTTGCATATTTCTCTTCCATAAACTGGGAAGAGGGTGGTTGCTATGGTAGCAGGTAGCACAGCTTCACACGTGCTGCGATGCATTTCATTAGTGTAACTCTGATGTAGAAACCTACACCAGATCCTCCTGCTCACAGGCTCCCAGCCCGGAAGCAGTGGGAAGCAGAGAGTACACGAGCAGGTATGTTTGGATAGGAGAAATTCTCTTGAAGAAAACCCATAGCTGCAAAATGATGTCTATCAGAGAGAGAGAGATCCTTGCAGGATTCCTTTTTCCCAGACAACTACCTCAAACATCAAACCGCACACTTTAATTAACATCCAGCATACTTGCTTTGCAGAAAAGAGCCAGAAAAACCCGGCTCATCGCTGCTTGTGCCTTGGCATCCGCATGGTGCTTGGCAACGATCCGCCCGCCAGTGGTTTTTATGGTTCCCAGTGTGCACTTGTGAGCTCTTCATTGTGATGAGTGTTAAACCTTCCTGGCATCAGCTTGGCCCTGTTTGATTTAAGAGACAGCCGATTCTCGGGCTGCTTCTGCGATTCTGTTTTATGAGGAACCGCTTATCTCAGTCTGTTCTCCCGTGCAGCTCTCGCGCTGCGGATTCACCTGAAAATGACTTTTAGAAAGAAAATAGATTTTTGACTCCAGGATCTAAGCCAGAGTTCTGCTGATTCTTCTGGTTTGGTGGGAACTCGCAAAGCCATGCTGGGTCATGGGAGGAAAATTCCATTAAGGGTCTTGGTAATCGTTTCCCAGTTTTGCTCATAGGCAGTGAAGTTTTGGGGAAATTATTATGTCCAAAGAACTTTCCCTGTTTCCCTATCACCTGTCTTTGGAAACAAAAGAATGTGGGTTTGGAAGACACAGGTCAACACATAGTAAGTTGGAAGAGCCTGGATTTGATTGCACACTCAGCCGGGCGTCACCGGTCAAGTTCATGATCTTCTATTCCACTCGGTGACCTCCAAAACCTTCTTTATCAGGAGTCGACATTCCCAGGCCTGTTCTGAAGACAAGGCACCAGCCAATGAGAGGACACCTAGGATGGTTCTTGGAAATGATGAAGATATGTCTCACCATGTTCAGCTTACTTTGTTTACCAAGATTTAGAAAAACGCTTGAATCGTCTCTTTTCCAATGGAATCCTTGTGATCTTCAGGAAATCGACAGATATTTTATAAAGGAAAAAAAATGGTTCATCAAAAAGGACCATGAAAATCAGCCCTCTCCCAGAATATATGCATGTGAAGGCTGAGACCAAGCCTTCCTGCTTCCCCTTCAAACACTTCTGCAGACTTTTAGTTGGCCTGTGCTGTCTGTAGGTTGGCAGCTGAAGTGTCTGGTTTCGCAATGACTTAAGTTGTATATCACCAACCTTCCAGAATTTTCCAGAATCTTTTCCAAGGGCAACCAATTTTAAAATATTCAAATGCTTAGCTTCGTTTCAAGTTTCTCAATAGGGACTCATAGCATAATTACAGTCAGCATCTATTAATTACTATTTCATGCCAGGCACTGATAGTAGAAGCACTTTTCTCAAGTTACCTCATGACTACAAGATGGTTTATCATAGTGATTAAAGGTGTCAGTCCTTAGTTTGGGATACCCGGTATTGTCAGTTGTTAACTGTAGGACCTTGGACTAATTTTCCAGCACTCTGTGCTTCGCTTCTCCCATCGTGGCGTGAGGATGATACTGAACCTATTCCTTCAATCTGTTGGGGTTTCAGAAAGGAATATATATATGAAGAATGTCAACAAATGCCTAGTGAGCGAAGGAGTTCTCAAACTTTGTTTCTGCTTTCTCCCTGACCTCCCAGTAGAAACGTTACTATTGCCACCAATTTATAAATTTGTAATTTATCCAAAAACAAAGCACTCCAGCCATGTGGCAAGAATCAGGCCTCCAACCGCTGAAGGTTTTAATCCAGGGTCTGTCTCTTTGATGTCATACTTCGATTAAGGTCTAAAGGGGAATGACTCCTTTGGAAATCTAGTTGACATGAGTTTAGAGTCTCAAACCTATCCTGCTTCCCCTTCAAACACTTCTGCAGACTTTTAGTTGGCCTGTGCTGTCTGTAGGTTGGCAGCTGAAGTGTCTGGTTCGCAATGACTTAAGTTGTATATCACTAACCTTCCAGAATTTTCCAGAATCTTTTCCAAAGGCAACCAATCAGCCTAGCCCTGAGGTAAAAGTTTACTCACTGGAAGTAGTGAATGGAGCTACTGCTGTATAGGGCATGGTCAGTATGGATCTGAATAGTCAGTGAAGCAGTTACTCTTTAAAATTATTCTTTTATTGCTTCATACATGATTATAGTGGATTTGTGACAATTTCATGCCTTAATCCCCAGTCCTATCTTCTCTCCCTTTCTGTCATAGTTAGGCACAGGTGTCAACTTGACAGTTGAGGGTTTGAGCTCTGGGCACATTTGTGGGAATTAGTGGTTGAGTTAAGCCCAGAGCAAACCTGCAGGAGATTGTCTAGCTGATGGGGAAGGCCCAGCCCATGGTGGGTGGGATTAGGCCCTGGAAAAAAACACAGAGAGCTGGTTGAGAGAGTCGGCATCCCTGTGCATACTTGGCCAGACATGCTGGTCTGGCAAGTAAGGATCATTCCTCTCTCAGCCATTATGTAGAGATGGTGTGGCCAGTTCCCTCCGCCTGGTGTTGGTGCATGCTCTCCCATCAAGCTGGACATTCTGTAAGAAGACTATGAGGTAGAAAATAAACCCCTTGTTCCCTTAAGCCATTTGATGGTCATCTATCACCAGCCATGCAGGCTTGCTGCAACACCTTCCCGTTGTAAACCTTTTCTTCCCCGCCAGTCTCCCTCCTATTATCTTTTTCTTTCTTTCTTTCTTTTTTTCAATGAGCTCCTCACTGAGTTGCATTTGGGTAAGTTTTGATGGTATGTGCCTGAGCCCTTGCTGGATCACGAATCAGGCATTAGTAGGTATCCCCTTAAGGAAAGCATCTTCCCTCCTACCCCAGATCAGGGTTGACCTTCATCAGTCTCAAGGAGATACAGAGCTACTTGCCGTCTCTGCCCTTTCCTGGTGACATGTTGATATGACAAATCTCATGCGGGTCTTATGAAAATAAACATAGCTGTTGTGTGTTCATGAATTCGGCTGCCTTGTTATGTCCAGAAGATAATGTCTGGCCTCGTTCCTTCTGCCCCACAGGTTCTTAACACTGGCTGCTCCCCCTTCTGCAATGTTCCCTGAGCCTCAGGGGCGACTGAGTGGCTTGGATGTCCTGTCTCAGGCTGAGTCGTTGAAGAAGTTTCTTTCAGCTCTCTATGACAGCAAACCTCAGGATTTGTCACTCATCCCAATACCAGTGTTAAGAAGAAATTGCCCTCAGGTCTTCCCTGGGCTAGTTGAAGACAGTTACCTTTCCTTGTGCTACATTAGTGGTGACGGGCACTTACGAAATGGAAGGCTTTCACTAAATCACAGCTGGGCACTTCCTTCTGCCAGGATCCCAGGGCACCGTGGTCATGAGAATGCGGTCATTCTTCTGCTGTCTGCCCTGCATGCAGGGCTCTGAGATGCTTCCCACATACTTAGCAGCCATCACTAATTAAGAATAGCTTCCTTTCACTGAATGTTCGTTATGTGAATTGAATTAGCTCCAGTCATCCTAAGGCAACCACTCTCTGCAGTAGGCTCACGTCCATCTGTCTGGTCCCCGAGATTTTAGGGAAGGGGGAGGTGGCATTCAGGAAGCGTGCATTCTCGGCCAAGGTCACCAGGCCCAGCGAGCCCAGGCTGGAGCAGAAACTCAAAACTCGTGACTGAACAGGTGTTTTTCACTTCTGTGCTCAGCTGCCAGACAAATTCTTCTTGCCTGAGTCACCCTCCAGGATGGTCAGATAGCACATTACACATCAGCCTTGCAAAACCTGTCCAGCTGGTTGCACCCCAGGGCGCATACCTGCCCCACCTGTTTTCCCCAATCCTTCAAGCCCTGTCTTTTGGGCGGAGCTTGTCGAGTTTCCTTTTGCTTCCTTTGGACAGACTGAATCCCTTCACTGATCAGCTTGACTTTCTCCTTAATCACAGGATTAGAGCAGTATTGGAGCAGGAGGGCGGGGCTTTTCTCCTAGGACCCTCTGCTCCATCCTTTCCCTTTAAGGAGTAACTTGGCTCCATCTTTGCAGTGTGTGTTTTCCTGTCTTGGCCTCCTCCCAGCCTGGCTTGTGGGCTCCATAGCAGATCATAAGGGCATTTTTTGTCCAGAGTAAGATGATCGAAGTAATTAGCATCTTAGCTTGAGACTGAACCTGCAAGTTCAATGGGGCTGTATAAATCAAGAGAGTTCCTTCCCTTGTAAGCTGTGCATGCAGTCGGGTTTTTGCCAGAAAAGGATGTAGAGAGGGGCAGATAAATCTAACTGAAGCTTGGACATCATTCCCTTTAATGCCTGTAAGATCATGGGAAAAGAACCATCTCCTACTTTACTGAACAGATCCCTGTAAAGACACGATGTCATTTAAATTCGCCTGCAACCTAATGTAAATACTATGATCATTTCGCACATAAAACAGCCAAGGCTGCACAGGGTCAAATACCAATTAGGTTTTCACCAATTTTTTTTTTTTTCCGGTATCCACATCTGTTCCCAGGATCAGTACAATGCACATAGTGATGGTGTTAAAAAGTCTCCCTTTTCCTCTACAAGATCATGCAAAAGTGATTCTCCTAAGCCGTCTCCTTTTGAAGCTCGGGCCGAAGTCATTTTACCGCATCCTGTCAGACCACCCTGTTCCTACTCATCTGCCAATCAGGCAATCAATGACAGAGAAACTACAGCCCGTGCCCTGGCCCTGACTCATAGCTCATTACCCCCTTGGCTCAGTGTGTTCTCACTGTCACACAGAAGATGCCACATCGATAAATATAAATCTCATGTCTTCATGTAATCGTTGAACGCTCTCGCAAGTGAATGCTGTGCTTGCTTCTGAAGGCAGAACTAGCCGTTTCTTTTCCTCTGCATGGAAGAAAAGTCACCAATACGATTACACTTCCAGGATGCTCAGAGGAAAGCAGGGCTGGGTGTGGGCACGTGGGATGGACCAGGAAGTCTGGGCTTTGGAAGAAGCAAGCCTGGGAATGCAAAGAGCTCTGTCTTGGATGTCATGGCACCCCCGCACCCAGGGCGGCTCCAGGAATGCAGAGATGCTCACACATGTCTATTTACAAGTCAGTGTGAGCATAAGGAACGTGCGAGCTACTGCAAGCCTGTTTTCTGGGTTCTGTTAAATTTGCTTAACAGTGAGCATCCTGTAACTTCAGTCATCGAAGTTCTTGCTTTTAGGGAAATATTTTTCTTCTGTAAACATCCCAGTGGGCTGTTTTCTACGCCTGACTGGTCTAGATCATCACAGGCAGAAAGCTGGCTGGGCAGTGGCCCTCCACGTGTCCCAGGATCTCTTTTTCACCCACACCTCCCTCCCGTTTTGATTCCTTCACAGTAAAATGTCTGGGACTGTAAGATTCTCATTTTAAAAAAAAGTAATGGTGTCCTGGTACAGTTCCAAACCCCCTCTGTAGACTGGACAGCTCATCCTTAGCTCGGCGCTCTGCCAGTGAGAGAGGCTGTTGCAAAGAGAGCGCTAAGTGGCTTGTGACAGGATACATAGCTGGTAAGCGACAATCCAACCTCAGGCCAGGTCAGCAGGCTCTGGATTCCAAAATGTTTCCATTTCATTGTGTAGCGAACTCACCCCTTACCTTGGCCGCTGTCTGTTACGAAGCCGCTTCTATCACTGTGCATCTCTGGTTCTCCTCAAAACAGAAGCCCCAATGAAAAGTTCTCATTTCTAGGTGGGCCACGTCTCTCCAATGTCATTTGCTATAAAATGCCCGGAGTGGGCTTTCCTGTCTGTATCAACACAACATTAAAAAGCCTCAACGTTTATTTTTGTTCACCGTTCTATTCTGGATAAGGAAAGGGAATGCTATGTGGTTTAACTTTAGTCCTTAAGAAAGATTTCCTGTGAGCAAAACCTCATGAGGCCCAAGAAAAGAAACCTTCTTGCTGTCTGTTGTGGATGTCAAGGTCAACTGGATGCTCAAAGCGGGGTAGGTTCCTGGGCTCCAGCTTTTTGCTGTAATGCTCACATCCTGCGCCGCATATCAATGCAGCCATCACTAATATTTATCAGATGTCGCTATGCTAGATCCACAGAACTTAGGCTTGTTTGACAAACAAAGCTTGTGCTAATAGGAAATTAGCATTTCTTATGAACAGAGGAACTTTAAAAAAAAAAAAAGAAGAAAGAATACAGTGAGCCCAGAACAACGAGTGAACTCTAGGCAGGTTCTGCCACTGAGAGTTGTGACCATAGGCAAGACTGTGTTTCAGGAAAGTTAAACATGAGCAGGCACCATTTAGGTTGCAAGTAGGAAGATGAATCTGGTGGAAATGGATATTGGCACAGCCACATGAATGGGCACAAGGCCAATGAACTGTGTGCTTAGAAGCAGCTGAGGTGTTAGACTTTATATTATGTGTCTTTTCTGTAAGGAACTGCATGGGAAGAGCCAGTCTTTCCTGCATGGGACCACTTCTTGGGCAGGTAAATAAGATCTAGAGAGCTGGTTCAATGCTTAGGCATATGTTGGCCATACCTTGGAATACATACATACTTTGGCATGCAATCATACTTTGATATACTTGTGTCATAGTTAAGCACAGATGTCAACTTGACTGTTAAGGGTTTGAGCTCTGGGCACAGTTGTAGAGAGTTGACGGTTGAGTTAAGCCCAAAGCAAACCTGAAGGAGATTGTCTAGCTGATGGGGAAGACCCAGCCCATGGTAGGTGGGATTAGGCCCTGGATAAATCATAGAGAGCTGGTTGAGAGAGTTGGCATCCTTCTGTTCACTTGGCCAGACATGCTGGTCTTGCAAATAAGGATCGTCCATCTCTCAGCTATTATGTGGTGATGGTGTGGCCAGTTCCCTCGGCCCTGGTGTTGGTGTGTGCTCTCCCATCAAGCTGGACTGAGAACTGTAGCCAGACTGTCATAAAAAAGTAAAGTCTTTGTTCCCTTAAGTTGTGTGATGGTCATTTGTCAGCAACTAGGCCAGCGAGCTGCAACAATATGTATAAGTTGGTGTACTTGGGCAGGCAGCCATTCTAGCAAGTGAGAAAGTATGTCCCTTGGCCGTTTCTATGGGACTCTGACCAGTTCCTTTGGCTCCTGATCTTGGCATGAATTCTCCTGCCAGGCTGGTGAGTCCTAATGGAGAACCATGCGTGAGAACAAACCCCTTGTTTGCATGTGCCTGCACCTCAACACTAGGAAGATCACACCTACACAACCCCCAACAGGCTGCATGGGCAGGAGCCTGGGCATGGGGCTCAGCATTGTTAGAAAACCAGGTTCCCAAGCCCCACCCACCTCCACGGAACCAGAAACCACCTCGCCAAGATTGCTAAGTGGATGTGTGACAATCCAACTTGCCAGTAGGGGTGGTGGCTAGGTAGGTCAACATCTCTAGATGAGTCTAGAGTGTGAGAGTTTATCAAAGCTCCCAGACGACTTCACTGGCAATTGATGTTGTAAGTTACTCAGAGATACACTTGGGAACACTGAAGGAGTTGAAAGAGGAGGGATTGTGTTACTGTGTGATTCGACACAGGGTGAATCAGCTTAAACAGATCATCACCTGCCCCAGGTGGTACCACTGGTCTGGACACTTGCTGAGATTTCCTGACTGACAGACAAGCACTCACAGCAACGAGGCTCATTAATCAGTGTTGAGCAGGTTTTTCCCTTGTCTGAAATAGACTCGGTGCTCCTGATGATGTAGCTCAAGATAAAGTGCTTGTCCAGGGTGCACAAGACACTGGAAAAATTTAAAAAAAAAAAAAACAAAACATAAAATAGACTTGACTCTTCCACACTAGAACAGCAAAGGCACAGGTATCAATGACAGAATATAAAGTCAGGTTCTAATAATATTAGACTTAGAGACCAGTTGGATAACCTTTCAGAGATGGCACCCACACTGGGCTTTATGCCTGCGCAACAGGACTTCCCGATTTAAATGAGTAAGACAGGATGCTTGATCATGTATGTGTGAGTGTGTGTGTGCAAATGTGTGTGTGAATGTATATACAAGAGGATGAGCAGCTTTCTATCAACTCTCTCCTGATTCCGATATTCATATGATTGTTGTGAGGACGTTATCGCGAGCCTCTGAGACATTCAAGGCAGTATCATACTGGCGACCGAGCTGGCTGCAAGCTTGAAGGTGGTGAATATAGCCGAGATTGCTCCCTGGTCACATGATGCTCTAGAAGGGGTTCCCCGGATCCTTTCCCTTCAGTCAGCAAGAAGGACAGGCTACCTAAAGCAGACATTTCCCATAGGGGCCACAGTCACCTTTTCAAAATGCAAAGCTGAACATGTCTTTGGCCTTCGTTGCTTAGGATAGTCCTATGTAGACTTGGTTAGCTTCTAATGTCACTATGTATCTGAAGGTGACCTTGACCTTTGGGATCCTCCTGCCTCTAGCTCCTGAGTACAGCGGTTATTATAGGCCACCAAGTCCAGCTTTTCAAAGATGCTAAAATCATTCTGGCAAACACCGTCTTTCCATTTTGAGGCAAAGGACGATGGTTTTGTTGAAAATTGCAAAGTCTGGCTCCTTGCTGAGAGTCCTACTCAGCTCCAAAACCTGTCCCTTGCCGGTTGGGTTGTCTTCCATGCTTGGTGGAAGAGTGTCTTCATGTGAATCCTAGTTCCAAGGCCACGATCCAAGTCTTATCAGGTACGGTATCATAGCTCTAGGGCCTATGACAGAGCAGATGTGCATATCCGTGGACAAAAGAGACGTGTGCAAGGATGTCGTATGAGCATGTGCCTAATCTAAACTCCCTGCTCTATCATGTGTCTCTTAAGCAACGTAGACACGCTGATGAGTACCTCTGGGCAGTAAGGTGTTTCCTACAGCTAAGCTTTTGCTGGGATTGTTCCCCCTTCCAAAGATTGTGTCTTATCCACCCTCTCCTCTTCAGGGTAGGTGTACTCTCAACCAAGAGTCACCGCCTCCAGTAGACCACATTTCTGGATGGCTGTCTAGACTGCCAAGACCTTCCTTGATGTTTCTCTTCTGCTCCCTATCTATCCTCTCACTTCAAGTAACTCTGTTCATACGAAGGTGACATGTGCGTGTTAGGAGGATGATAGGTAAACAAGATCGGGGGGGGGGGTATATATGCCTCTTTGCTCCTTCATGGTGGACACCCTGGGGTGCTTTGGTTAATCTGAACACTTTTGCTCCCAGTCATTTACCTACTTCTTACCCCTCACATCAGTTATGTAACTGACAACGGAGTTCTTCATTGTCTTGCTTTCTGAACTCAAGCTAAACCCTGTAGATGTGGTTTTTGTAACTCTAATTTTCCTCTGTCTAATTTATCTGTATTTTTTTCATGATAAGCCTATATGCCTTATGTTGTAGTTTATTTGCATGTTGCTGATAAATTCACCACCGAAGGGCTTAGGAGACAAGGGATTTTATTCTTGCTTGAGATTCTCAGTACAGTTCTTGGTCCAGCTCGGCAGGAGAGTTCATACCAGCACCAGGACCTCAGGGAACTGGCCATATCACAGCCATAGGGGTTGCTGAGAGAGAGACAAACCTCACCTATCAGACTGCAAGTCTGTCAAAGTACGCTGAACAACGCGACTTACTAAACCAGCTTCCCCCACCTTAGCCACCTGCCCAGAGAATGGTGCCCTGCTGCCATGGGCTGGGTCTTCCCACATCATTCAATCTCCCTCAGACCTGCTCAGAACTTGCCTTCACTACCAATTCTTCACAAATGTGCCTAGAACTCAGCCTGTAATTGTCTAGGGGACACTGGTGTATCTAACTAGCACAGCTCAGTTGCATTAAACCTGGATTCCTTTTACAGGAAGATTCGGTGTCTGGCTTTCTCTCCACCCACACCCCCCAGCACCTAACATCGTGCCCAGTGGGCTGAATGCCAGGCATTTGCAGCTTGATGAGCCCCCTGTGTGTGGGAGAGACATGGCGGAGTGAGAACACAACGCTTCCTTCACACGTGGGGTCCAGGAGGGTGGAACTTCCCTGGCTGTGCATAGAAACCCCACCCTGATCCATTGTGTCATTGGGATTTTCCAGGAAGCCTCTGGCCCTGCTCCCCCTTGCTTTCAGCAGACCCCCAACTCCCAAGGCAACTTGTTCGCTGGAACTCCCAGCTAACTCCAGCTGTCAGCTACCAAGGCAGCAAAAGGACAGGACGGGAGCCCCAGAGGGGAAGCAAAGGGCCAGGAAACCAGAGTTACGACTAGTAAGTTGGTCTGGCACTCCCAGACAAATCCTAACAGACAGAATGAATCCCGCCAGAGACCTTCAGGATAGACGCTGCCATCTTCCTCCTCAGCTCAGCTCCCTGCCAAGCAGACAAATGGGGTGACTTGCCGTGACGACCATTAAAGTATCCTAGGTGACAACCGATGTGTCCAGGCTCAGTCCCAGCTTCACCACTCATAGCCGAATATATTTCTGTGCTGACCTTGATAGGGACATTGATAATCACCACATCACGAAAGCCTTGTTCCATTCGCCCCACCTTAAGAAACCACTAGGGACTGATGCCAGCCAGTGCTTCATTATGTTTCTACTCCAGGCCCTCTGAGGAAATGGCTTGGAGGGTGTGGATGGAGTGATGGTCTGACAGATTACACCCCCAGATCCAGGTTGGCTGGTTCCCTATTGCAGTGAGAAGAGTAACTGGGTCAGGAGCCTGGGCCCACAGCCAGCTGAACCTCTGACAATACTTCATGTCTTGCTACCTACTGTCTAGTGCCTCCTTTTCCCATTGAAAAACACAGATGTGGTCAGAGGCTAATCAAATCTAGATAATCCCCCACAGGCATGTCTAGAGACGTGTCTTCTAGGGGATTCTAGACCCTGTCAAATCGAGGAGCATATTAAACCATCACACATGATAATAGGGTTCTATAGGCCTGGATATCATTGTTGTCTTTCTGCTTACTTCTGTTATAATTGGGCAAACTTCTCAGTATTTTAGTTTCTGTCTAAAAGAGGGATATGTAGTAACTCATGTGCTTTTAGGATGATCTAAGACTTCAGCGTGAGCACAGTAAGTGAGCTTTCCTGATTCTATTCCCATGTTTCTGGGTAATAGGAGAATGAAAGACTACTGAAGATTTGCCTTCAGTGGTGACAGGCAGAAGATAAATTAATGTGTTTTAAAGACCACTCTGGGCCAGATCGTGGGAAAGAAGTGAGCCTAGTTCTGTCTACCTGTGGTTTCTCTTCCCTGAATACCCAGGAAAATAGACTCCCCCTTGTATTACATCCTTTGGGTAGATTTTCTTTCTCACTCTCAAATGTCTCATCAAATTTTCTGAACTTTTAAAGGCATCAGTTAATAGGACTTGAAGAAGGTTTGGTTGCACGTTCGAGAGGTAGGGGTATCACTCATGAGCTGCCGTGAGAATCTCGGGTTCAGTGGTGAAATCAGAAATGCGGTCTGCGCAGAACACAGTTGTAAGCCTCTAAATGGGTCACGGCGTTGCGTCTGGCAGACACAGCTCCAACTGAATCCTCCTCCAGGCTTCATAAAACATCTGTGATGAGCCTCATTCAGGTTCACAGTGGTACCAGTCTGAAGCCTGAAGGGAATGTTCCTCAGCGTCCCCTAAAAGGATGCATGAGACAACTTCCCTGGCTTTTTACTTAAGTTGAAAACTGCCTACTTCTATCGCTTCCTTCCCTGAATGATTAATGCAGGGCACATTGGGGTTGGCTATATATAGCCTTATGACGTTCATCTGGTTGGTACATTTTCACGAGGGTACAACCTCTGAATGGATTTTTCAAATGTGTCTTTGTGTGTGTGTATATGTGGGAGTCTGAGTGTGCACATGTGGGGGGTGTCACATGTACAAGTAGAGGCTGGAGTCTGATGTTGGCCTGTCTTCTTCAATTGCTTCTCCATATTGTTTGTGTGTGTGTGTGTGTGTGTGTGTGTGTGTGTGTCCTGTGGCGGTCCAAGCATGACATCAGGAGTCATCTGGGATGGCTCTACCTTCTTCTTGCTTTGCTCTGGGGTTCTCCAGGCCCCATCATCTTGGGGCTAGAATCACAGGCTGCAGCCATACCCTGCTCCCCAGCATTTTATGTGGGACCTGAGGATCTGAACTCAGGTCCTTTTGCTTGGGAGGTAAAGGCTTTAACCCCTGAGCCATCCCCCCAGCCCATGTTATTATTTTGGAGACAGTGCCTCCCATTATTTCTGCTGACGGGATCCACCTGCCTTTTGCCTCTACTGGTGGAGCAACAGGCACAGGCGGCCATCTCAGCTTTCCCACGTGTTGTTAGAGATCCAAGCTCAGGATCTTTTTATATTTCCTTTCTTTTTTTCCAAGGTTTTGTTACATAGCCCGGACTGGCCTCAAACCCATGATCCTCAACTGCTGGAAGTAGAAGTATGTGCCACCCGACTAGATTTGCGAAGTTTACTTAGCAAGTTGTTGTTATAACTTCTTTGACGGTTTTGAACGTTGTGAGTTGGTTTATCTAGATGAACGCAATATTAAAGGATGCTGATCTTTCATAAGTGCACATGTCGATGTACCATTGTATTCAACATTTTGTCTTGAGGGAGAAGTATTTTTAATGAAATTATATCAATTAATCTATAAACAGACATGTCATTAGTATAGCATGTGTTGTTTCAAAATGTGTACATTGTGCCATATTTATGTCAGGCTAGACAGACCTCTCTCCTCACAATTTATCCCCTCAAAAATTTATCATTTTGGAAAACCATTTTACTGATTCAGCCTGACGTGCCAAACAATGAACAATCTGGCAATTAACAACTTCTGACAAATGATGGCTAATTAAATTTTATGACGCACAGAGCAGAGCCAATCTATTTTCATGTTCAAAGAATCCAATATTTCTCTTGAATTGCTGCAAATCTTTCAAACAAGGTATACATTTATTTAAACACCTTCCAAAGGGGCCTCATTTCAGGAATTGCAATTTGCTGAGTGATTGGACTGGGTATCTCCATGGCAAATAATTCCATTTACATTACACTCAGGCCCAGTAACAAGGTACAGCCTGAATAACTCATTACAGCCTGTGCAGGGCCTCCGACCCCATAAAGATGTAAGAGCATAAAGATTATGGAAAGGGGACAGAACATTCCGGTTCCTTAACTCTCTTCATGATTGCTAGCATTCTCTTCTCGGGAGCTTTTAGCAAGAGGGAAAATGAAATAAATGAATTCTGCACAGCCAAATCCAGATGGGTGATTTGGGCCATAGTAGAAGGGACCTGAAGGAGATAATGGATGGATTAGACAAATGAGCTGGGGGGTAGGGGGAAAGGGCAGCCTTGTGAACATTAGCTGCATGATGTTTGCATTTTCTTGAAAGTTGATTTCATGAAACTTCAATCTCCAAAGCCAACTTACCATCATGGTCAAAGAACTCTGCAGGAAAAGTGATTAAAAAAAAAAAAAAGACCCTTCTCTAGCATCCTGCTGTCTTTATCACAACTCCACTGCTAAGATTTCAGAAGTGGAAAGACTTCACAGGCACCTCCAGTCTCCCAGAGTTTTAGCATGTGGTCTAGTATCTTACAAAACAATGGCTGATGCATGCAGTTGTGGGCCAAACTCTGATCTCCAGGTATTTAGTTCTTCCCAGTTCCACAGAAGCACAGAAGAGCTCTCTTATTTAACTACCTGGAGACCTTCTAGAAGGGATTCTCCTCATCGTATTAAACAGACATAGGTGTTTTAGTTGCAACAGCAATGATGTCACAACTGGCAGTATCCTGTGTCATGTTCCTCACGGTGCTGCTTTGTAGTCGAATTACACCCATCATGTGCTAATGAACCAGCAATATAAATAATCATTATTTTCTGGATATACCTTCCAATCTGTCGCAGCTACTCTGTTGCTGCTGATAAATTCATGACCAAGTGATTTTAGGAACCAGGGCATTTTATTTTGGTTTATGATGGTCTGGTTACAGTTCCTTGTCCAGTTTGACGGGGAGGCATGTACCAACACACCAAGGACTGAGGAAACCGGCCACACCGTATCCGCAGGACTCCTGAGAGGGACAGTCCTCACTTGCCAGACCAGTATATCTGTCCAAGTGTACAGAAAGATGCCAACTTTCTCAGACAGTTCTCCTCATCTTAATCCTGGACCAAGTCCCACCCACTATGGACTGGTCTTTCCCATCCACTAGATAATCTCCTGTAGGCTTGCTTGAGACCTAATTCAACCACCAATTCTTTAAAATTGTGTACAGATCCCAAAAACCTCAACCATACAGTTGACACCTATACCTAACTATGACACCTTGAAATGCCCATCCCTCCCAAAAAAGTGAAAGAATATACACCTCAATTTATGTTAGTCCCATCTTTAAGGTGGCAGAGACCATATGGGAAGGGTCTCATGCAAGGAAAGGCAGTCCCTCTCAACCATCCCACCCTGGAGTCCTCAGGGTCTCAAGGAGTAAGAATAGTTGAATGATTATTGTGTTCCTTGAATCCTAAATACAAACGACCATTCTGGCCCTGGCATGACCCCTAAATCCATGGGTTTCTTCATCATTTCATCTCAGCCCTCTTGTCTGTGTTCAGATCTACTGGAGTTCAGTAGCTCCATGAGCACACATACTCTGACTGACCCGTCTGCATCTTCTACCCTCTTCTCACAAGTCACTTTCAACATGGATGTCTATAACCTATAACGTTCCATGCCTGAGTGCAGATGCGTTGGCAGGGGACTTTTGTCTTGCATCTGTGCTCATAGCTATATGCTGACCTAAATGTTTTTCAACTGGCATAAATGAATGGTTCTGTTAAACCATCATGTCGACACACTTGTATTTAGAGTCACCAGGCTCAAAGATTTCTGCGTGCATCAGCACATTACAAGAGGATCAGTAGCTGGTGGGAATAAAGTGGTCATACTTCTGTGCCTAAAGACTCAAAGCTGGTCAAGGGGTCCTTGGAAATAGATGTCCTTGCTAACACTATAAACTTCTGATGAGCTCTCCTCTTGGACCTTGTGGTATTTAGTTACAGATGTCAACTTGACACTCGAGATCTAAGCCTTCCGGCTGAATTGCCGTGAATATTTAGTTACTCTGTGCAAGCCTTCAGGAGATTACCATTGATGTAAGGAAACTCGGCCCATTAGTGGGTGTGTCCATTCCTCGGACAGGTAGATAAGACGGAGAGCAGGTTGGTTTTAGGGTATGACCCCCTAATTAAAGTGACTGTATTCCCATCACGTGGCTGTTTCATAAATAAAAATGATTCCAAACCATTAAAGTCCACATTAGTTATTTAAAAATTGAAATTCTTCCCAAGTTATAACCTGCTGCCATGCCTGGTGCCTATGTCGACCTGCCTGACTGAGAGTATCAACCTGGAGAGGACAACAGCCAAAGCTCACGCTGGGACTTATGGGATGTTGAGGATTCCTATAGTTAATTGTAAAATATGTTCCTTGCTAAAATCAAGAGGAGAACATTCTGCCTCTGTATTTTAAAAGAAAGCAGTCTCTGTTAAAATGTGGGCTCAGCCCCATAGCTATCCGGTGAAGCATTATAGATTAGATAAGTTTGGAAATACTGAGAGAATGTTTCTGTTAAGTGCCTTTGCCCTGAAGCAATGGGTTAGGTTCTTGAAAAAAAAGGGTCCACCCTGAAGGTGACTTTGCTGATTATTATGTATGCAACATTCTTTACCCCAAAATTTTCTGTATAAAAGTTGTCACGAAAGTTTCAATAAACGGGTTCAGGATACACTCGGGAAAAAAAAAAAAAATTGAAATTCTTGAAGCAGAAACAGGATCTGGTGCGTGACCCTTCACATCAGCTGTTTCCCACCATCCATCTGGAAACACACACAGTCCCATCAGAAGCTGTGCACATGCTTGCTGCGTGTGCTCCTGGGTTTGATGCCCACTGTGCAGAGAGAAGGGTTGTGGAGCCGTTCCCAGCCCTTCACACGTTCCTCTGTTTCCACACATGAGCAGAGACTGCCCCCCTTGGACACCTGACCAAGGAAGCAGCAGATATATAATGAGGTGATGCTCTGGCATCGGATTTGAACCAAGGCCAATTTCTAGAGCCATGCTGTTCCTCCTTATCCATTAAATCATGATACTATTTCTAAGAGGGCTGTTATAGATCACCTTGGGTAGCACATGCAGTATCCAGCAGCATGATTCTCCTGTCTTTACACACATTTCACTCCCAGAACGTTCTATATCCTGGACCAATCTACCTCTTTTTCCTTTACCCATAAAAAGCTGGTCTAATGACTACCTATTGGATGCCTTGAACTATACCATACAAACCCAACTAATTAAGATAATTGAATAATTGGTTATGTACACAGTCCTTGCCATTGTACCAGGCATTAAGAAATTTATAGGTGGTAGAAAGAAAGATAATGTCACATGTACATATATTCTCTTGTATGTGGATACTAGCATTGAACCTTCAGGTTTATGTACTTAACTAGGACCTATAACCTATAACTAGGTTACCTATAACCACAGAAAACTAGAGAGGGACCATTAAATGGAAGTGGGTAGGGGTAGAAAATTGGGGGAGCACCTCAAAGGTAGGGAAGCAGGTACTAAGAAGTTAGAAAGGGGAATAATGGATAGATGAGGGGATATAGTACAGGAAGAAGTGGGGTAAAAATAGTGCTAAGAATATAAATATACATCCAGGCAGAAGCCTGTAAGTCTATCAAAAATACAACTTTTTAAAAAAGTATAAACATATACCTTACATAGGACAGCACAGAGGGAATAAAAAGAAGATCAGAAATTACCCTGAGATGTTCCTACCAGAAGCTACAGGCAATTAAAGAAAATTCCTAGTACCAGGTATATGATACCTAATGACTGTTGGTTATGTCTCAAAGTCCCCAAAACAATACAGGACTTTTCCATTGTACCTGACTGGCCTCCAGAACCTGCCAGCAAGACCCTATTGTTAAAGACACTATACCACATGGATCTCAGGACATAGAGAAAACAGTCTGGAAGTTTCCTCCTTGCTGGCCTGTTTTCATAGTACCAGAAGTTATAATGCACACTGCTGGGGGAGAAAAGCAATCAATGCTATGAGCTACAATAGCAACCACCCTGCAAGAAGTAGCCATTGGGCCAATAGTAGCATGGGTGTTATTGGGGTAAACAACTGCTTCCTGATAAGCTCTGAGCAGGGAGCATATTTCTAGTACTGTAATCCAGGCCAAGAACCCATGGGAGGGAGATCATAGATCCTAAATTGAAGCAAACTACTAAGGTTTAGCTCTATGTACATAATATCAAGTTGTCATCTAAACACTTATCATCGTAGGCATACATCAGGGCAGTTCTGTGCCCTCAACCAAGAATCTTCCTTCTGCGATATAAGTTAATCACAAATGACCAGAATGTAGATAAATTGAATGACTATGTACCCCTGGACTTTAAACACGATATCTAAGTCACTCTCATCCCAAGACTCAAGGAACCTCACTAAAGAAAAGGTTACATGAATGTAGAGCCTGAGGATGGGGAGGGACTGCTGCCAACAGAATTCTCTGGAAATGACAGGCCTGCTGTACCCAAGAACTCAGGGCAGCAATATCTTCTTTACAAGCCCTGAATAGCACTTGGCCAACCAGCACTTCACCATGAAAAGGGAGGGACCACCAAGAGGTAACATACCTCTCTAAAAATTCTATTGAAGGTTAATTTCAGACAAGGGAACTGCTTTCCCCAATGATATCCTTTGATATATTAACCATTAACCCAGAAAATACTCAGGTACTTACCAGTACAAAGGTCCCAGATAAAATCCAGTGGGCCATACATGTGAAAGTACTTAAAAGTAAGAGGGAGACCGTCAAAGAAAATACGCAGTAGACAAAGGAGTAGGGATAGGATTAAATAGTAAAGGTTGAACATGGTACAAATTCATTGAATTTATGAAATTGTTGAAGAATAAAACTTATACAAAAATTAATCTATGGAAAGGTAAAGAAATCTATGGTAGGTGAAAAGTTTTGACTCTGACTTGACGCAAAAGACCAAACCAGACCAGATTATAACAAGTCAAAATCCAGCTTTAATAGGAAGGCTCTCGGGCGAGGTTCTAAGGTCCAAACAGGCTTGGGCCAGATAAGTCCTGCCCAGGGCAAGGTGTGTGGCTTTTTATAGTCAAAGGGTCGATAAGGATCAGAAAGAGCCAAGAAGGGGTCCCAGGAAGGGACTGGAGACATCTGCTGAGGAGGTTGCAACAGTCACCCTGAGGGTCTTCCAGATTTCTGGGGACTTTCCAGATTGGGCGGAGGAGCGGTAGAAACAAGAAAAATATGTAACCCATCCAACCTAACAGTAGGTACAATAAGACCACTTCTTTTTTTTTATTATTATGAAAGTTATATCTATGTATGGTTCCTCATAGGAAAGAACAAGAAGGAAAAAAACACAAAAGAAGTTAAAATTTGGAAAAGTTAGATGCCAAGTCCTTCTTGTTTCCTGTGTTCCTGGGATATATGTATTTATCATCAAGGGTCAAAGACATTAACCATGGTTATGCACAAGTGTGGTTCTAGCCCTTGGGGTAGCTGAGGAAGGGGAGTTGAAGTCCAGTTTGAACTACAATAGTGTCTTCACAGGCAAAATAGCCCCCAAACAAGAAAAGCAAGAGACGAAGAAGTTAATGTGAAATAGATGACTAAGAGAGTAGCTAAAGAAATACTGCTAAGAGTTATGTTTTGCTGAGCAAAATAAGCACATACTTTTGAGGTAAAAATGAATTTATGAAACTTGCTTTAGGTATGTAAAGAGTCTGAGAAAGAGATGTAGAACTTAAGTTTTAAAGTAAGAAAATTTTCCCAACCCTGGTCGTCAACAAGATCACTTCTGTTCTCATAGCTAGAACTCTTCGTAGAAGCAATTTCCATTAGAATGTTCTTCATGATTCCATACCTTCAAATGTCAAAATGTGTATATCTTGAGTGGAGTAGCTAGAAAGGGACACTGCAGCCCGGAGCCTTCAGAGAAGGCCCTATGAAAAGACTGAGAGGTAGGGGGATGAATTCCACAGATTAAACCAAAGAGAAGGGTGGAACCTTCCAGATTAGGCAAGAGTAAGACAGGAAGCAAAATATAAAAGATGATAATTCAAAGGTAATAGCCCTGTTTTAGCCTGGGTCAGACGTGGGAAATGACTTTTTAGAGAGATCAAAAAGTTTGGGGACCACGTGAAAAACACCTTTGCTTTCTACTCACGGTGAGAATGTAGCCTTGTCGCGTGGCGAGGAGTGTTGGGAGCCTGATACCTTTTCATAAGTCTCAGTACTCTTACTTTTTCCAGAATGCTGATACAAGCCTCTGATGGGTTAGAATCTCCTCCACTTCAGAATCTATACTGTCTTCCTGTCAAGTTTGAGAACCAGGAATTCAGCGGAAGGGACACCAATGTGTGTACTTTGTTTCCCATTAGTGTTTGAATTGTAAGCCACATAAAGGACTTCTTACAGAAGAGCTCCCCTTCCTGGCTGCCTGAGATGCCCCTGTTGGGTCCTGGAGCTTGCTGCCTTTCCCCTCCCTGTTGCATCTTAGTTGCTTGTCTGCACCTGATCCCCAGGAAGTCCCCAGCCCTTCAAAGTGGACAGGCAGCAGATCCAGCAGATCCACTGCACATTCCTTAGCGCCTTGCACACTGCTTGGCCCAGAGCACTTACGTGATTAATACTTAATACACAGAATATTCAATATATACAACTTGTGAGGGTTTAGCATAATTTTATGACCTTATGGTTACTTTATTACAACATGAAAAATGAAATACTCGTAGTAGAAACTGTTGTTTAAATTTAGGTCACTTTCGAAGCCAGCGACAAGTGACATCAGACCCTTTCTTGACGCTGGATTGCAGCAATAAAGCTACAGTTCCCAGTCAGCCTGGCCACAGTCCCTAAGGGAATGACTGATGCTCTACAGTGTACTGAACTTCATTTGGGTATATCAAAAGCATTTTTAACTTAAGGCATTCTTACTTAATAATGGACATAATCCTTTTATAGGCCGAGAATCATCATGCGCAATTCCATTGAAATCAGCTGTCCAAGAGCCCAGTAGGCAGGAGGCAGTGGTAAATTGGGCAGGTAGAATCATGACTTAGAAATCCAGAGAGGAAATTTGATGAGGGCAGAAAGCGGGCTGACCATCAGAACTAGGGAACGGTAAGCCGCAAGCTGCACTATGGGCTCTCTGCTGAGTGATGGGAATGAATGGGATAAATCATTAGCATAATCAAATCATTAGCTTAATGATAATGAGGATCTCCTCATGCTGAGAGCTGGGAGGTAACCAGGGGGATTCTCAGCTACTACCAGCCTCTGTGCCTTTCAGATGGCTGCTGTTTTCCTACTGAGAACAGAGTAAATGCTGTTCACCCTGGGCTAAGCCTTAGGGTTCGCTTGAGACAGGAGAGCTCTGAAAGAAGTGTGTGGGGGGGAGGCTTTGCAAAACACACTAGCAGTGTCATCTAATTCCAATCCTTTAGAGGAAGATGAGCACCTTTACTAGGAAGTATGAGCTTTGAAATCAGATCTTTCATGATTTGAAGCCATTTTCTTCCTTTTGTGAATCCATGGTTCTGGGAAAGTGGGCACTCACTATTAAGGATAAGTAGTCTTGTAATAATGGCCGTTATTATCTTGTAGAGGTCTCCATAGACATGCATCCAAAGTAAGACAACAGAAAAGGAAAATCTCGTGGAGATATTCAAACTGGGACTACAAAATGCAAAATGAATCATTTTTCAGTAGCTGTCCTTTTTTTTTTTTTTTTTTTTCACGTGCAAAATGGCACTGTGCATACCTGTGGAGGCCATTTCCGCCTGGCATTGTTACATGGGATCTGGGATCTGAATTCAGGATCCCTCAAGGCATCTCTCCAGCATAGTAACTGTCTTTTATGTGGTGTTTATTTTGTGAAAAAGGCAGAACGATGGAATGAGCCAGAAATTATTTTAAATTCTGGTTCTGTTGATTTATGGGTGAGGGATTTTAATGTAAATTCGCAACAAACAAAGCTCAGACTGTGTGATAGGCACAGGTGTCAACTTGATGGTTGAGGGTTTGAGCTCTGGGCATGTTTGTGAAGAATTAGTGTTTGGGTTAAGCCCAGAGCAAATCTGCAGGACATTGTCTAGCTGATGGGGAAGGCCTAGCCTATGATGGGTGGGACTAGGTCCTGGAATAAATCATGGAGAACTGGTTGAGAAAGTGGGCATCCTTATGTTCACTTGGCCAGATATGCTGGTCTGACAAGTAGGGATTGTCCGTCTCTCAGCTATTATGCGGTGATGGTGTGGCCAGTTCCCTCAGCCCTGGTGCTGGTGCATTGCTCTCCCGTCAAGCTGGACTGAGAACTATAATCAGGAATCATAAGAGAAAGTAAACCCTTGTTCCCTTAAGCCGTTTGATGGTCATTTATCAGCAACCATGCAGGCAAACTGCAAAACTCTGGTTGACTTAATAGGTAACGGCTTGCTTGTCCTTTGTGTGCAGTGTGAGTTGGGAGATATTTATTCAACCCGGAGCCAAGTTACCTCCCAAGGTCGCCAAGGTCATCGAGACAAAGCAGAAGAGGAGTACACTAGCCTTTGGTGCCCCTGTCTGGCAGTAGCATGCTGGGACCACTCATTTCATTACTGCACAGTAGTGAGCTGGTAGTTGGTAAACGTTGACAGCACAGCATTAGAGAAATCGCCTCACACTTTATGCCTTAGTTTCCTTGGTTTGAAATGGACTCAGTGGAGCTTCATAAGATGGATGTGGGAGCAAGCATCTTATCCACCGAGCAAGCTCCCCAGCCACAGGCTACGGCATGGGAAGAACTAATCACTGTTTCTGTGTAAACAAATGAATGCCCACTAGAGTTCTTTAGTTATAGGCAATTGGAACGGACTTTAACTCAAGAAAACATGAGTTTACTAGGAAAGCTCTGAGGTAGCTTGCAGGACTAAGACCAAAGAACCATATTCTAAAGGATAGGAAACTTGAGACTCCACAGTGGGAAGGACAGAAAGCTGTTTGGTCTAGTGCCAACCCCTTAGCAAACCAAAGGCTGGTCGTTTTGCCATTCTTCCTTTTCCAAGGATCCACGAAGGGAAGAGGTACTCTCTGGAAGGAAGTGTGAGTATTGTTGCTAAAAAAGAGTACAGCCTACAGGGGCTCCGGATAACAGTTGTTCGTTTATTAACAATGAGTCATACACAAACCACCCAAGGCCTAGTTGCAGTGGTTAAATCAAGAAGTACAGAGATGGTACATCAAGGCCCTCAGAAACCATGCCTGACAGCCATCTCTTTGTCATCCTTAGCACATGTAGCTTCTCATCTTCATGACTCACAGTCAAAATAGACTTATTCCACTTGCAGTAAGAGGAAAGAGAGATGTTACCAAGAGACCTCCAATAGGCTTCTCAATGAGCAAAATATGATTACTCCTAGCTGCAAGGGATCCTGGAAAATCCTTATGGATTTTTAATAGCCTTTAGCAGATTAAACAAGTTACCTACAGAACTGTGGAACTTCTGGGTGAGGGTATAGTTGAGTTGGTAGAGTATTTCTTTATCATTTACAAAGCCCTGAGTTCAGAGCCCAGCACTACATGAAACAGATTTGGTAGTACTTACAATCACAGCACAAGGGAGGTAGAGAACAGGATGATCAGGAGTTCAAGGTCAATTATATGTGTGAATTCAAGGCTGGCCTGGGATACATGAGACCATATCTCAAGGGGAAAATAAAGTAATGAAGAATAAAGGGAAAGGAAGGGAGGGAATAAACTGTTAATCTACAATGTGTGCTAAATGTCAATCTAAAACAATAGTATTAATAAGTCAATGTCCTATCACAGAATGAAGGTTAGTTGGAAGCACCAACTGGCCTAAGGAATTCCCTCCACTGGTTCTTAAACATGGTAGTCAAAGAAGATAAAGGTGTTAAAATTGCTCTCTTAGGTCTGCAAAACTCCAGGGTTTCTCAGTAGCATTTGGTATGAAGTATAAACTAAATGTCCCAGAAGCTGCTGTGGGGTGAATCTAGCTCAAAAATTCTCTTGATTTTGAATTCTGAAGGGTCTCAAACGTCCCAGTGCAATCTATTTCCATTGTCACAATTAACACAAAAAGGTAGAAGGTTTTTTTTTTTTTTAAGAAAAATACTTGCAGAGTATCTCATCCATTACAAACGCTCAATGAATGGAAACTAGTTTCTGATTTCCCTGAGAACCTATACCTTTCTCAGCTTTTCATGTTCAAAATTAAAATCAGTATCTGAAAGCCAGATACTGAGATGATTCCAGATAACCTCAGGTGAGGGGATTCTGTGTAATCATAGAAAAGGAAAAGTAGCTCAAGGGGTCTATCCTTGGGTTTTAAAAAAAAATCTTTTCCTTCCCTCCCGTTCCACCTCCCAACCCAGATATATGATTTCCATTACTGTGAATCAGACAGATGAATCTGACCCTTAATCATATAAACACTGTGCCTCTTAACATTTTCCACACTTGATCTTAGCCAAAAGGCCGAGAAGTGATGTCTTAACATTTTCCAAAGAACATACTTTATCATCCATTTAATAGCTAGCATTTACCAGTTGCAATGTGGTACAAGCTAGAGGTGGGGGTTGTGTATACATCACAGTAGAATGTTAACATTTAGAAAACATGTATTGCATCCTAAATTCTGGTATGAGCACTTTCTGCAAATGATCTTCTATCACCGCCATAACACCACCATGCAGGATTCTTTCTCATGACCTATTTGCTAGAAGCTGTTAAGGATCCAAGTAAGTTATAAGACAGATCAGAGGCCATGGCTTAAAGAGATAGAGCCATGAATCAGACTTGTTCTCTTAATCACTATGTTGCTCGCTTGTTTTCCTAACTCATATTAGTTACTCTTTTCTGTTGCTGAGAGAGAATACCCAAAGTCAAGCAACCAGTCTTATAGGACACGGTTCTCTTTTCACTTTATACCTGAGAACCCAGCATGCAAGAAAGGTGATCTACTCAAGATCATCAGCTGTTAAATGGCTACTGAGAGCTGCAGAGATGGGGTTAAACCTCTGTCTTACAAGCAGAAGGACCTGAATTTGGGTCCCAAATCCCACATAAAAATGCTGGGCAAAAATGATGACTGATTACACTTCCAGCTCCAGAAGGCAAAGCCTGAGAAACCCCAGAGTAAAGCCAAAAGGAGGCAGAGCAATCCAGAATGATTCCTGAAAACATTCTTGGGCCTCCACAGACACACACAGTGTCTGTTGATACACACACACACACACACACACACACACACACACACACACACGCGCGCGCGCGCGCGCGATTAAAAAGGCAGCCGAATCTTAAATTAAAAGTTAAACATTCATATTAGTTACTCTTTTCTGTTGCTGAGAGAGAATACCCAAAGTCAAGCAACTTAAGGGAGAGAAGAAAAAAGAGATGGTTCCATTGGGGAGATGCAGTCTTTCATGGAGGAAGAAGCTGGAGACGGGCCAAGTCACATCCATTCAGAAGACTGAGAGCTGCAAGACTGCCAGCTGCCAGACCTCTCCCAGAAGAGGGCGGGACTAATCCACCTCAAGGCCCACCCCCTGTGACTACCTTCTTCCATCAAGGCTCCAGTTCCTAAAGGTGCATGAGCTTCCCACACACATGAGCCCGCGGGGGCACATTTTAAACCATGTCACCATTCAACAGGATTGCTTAAAGATGGCTGACTCTATCAAATTGACAATCCCTCACCCGAAGTACTTGGCACCGGAAATGCTCGTGTTCCTTTTGGGGGGGATTTTTTTAAATGTTTGTATGTATCTAGTGAAATACTTTTAGGCCTCACAGGACTCAAGTCTAGATGGAAATTCACTCACATTTTTAAAATGCCTTATACTCACAGTCTGAAGGCAATTTCAGACAGATTTGTCAGTGTGCTGACATTGGGATTGTAACCGCTCATGCCAGGTCAAGTGTGGTATATTCAATTTTGAGGGTAATGGAGAAGGTTAGGTCAGTTCCTCTTTGACATTCTCAGATTAGAGATGTTCGACATGTACCTGAATCCTTACCCTAACTTCACCATCAAGAGTTGCATTCATGACCTAGCAGAGAATTCAAGTTCATGTCTGGTATTAGGCGTAAACCTCAGCTGACTAACATGTAGTACAGGTTTAGCAGTCACGAGCTAGGTGACCTGTGCCAACACCCCTCATGTTGTTACAATTACAACCACTGTCATTTGCAGAGTGCCGGCCTCATGCCAGGTGCCTCTCAGAACATGTGATCCAAGACTCTGTTTGTTGCACTCTTCATAGCATTGGCAATGATATAATTAGCCTAAAATATATTGCAAGTTGGGCAGACTGCCTTAGCAAGGTATCTCCACTGAGTAAAATATATGCTATACGTAAGGAGGCAAATCCAGCATCGATGCCGGTCTCTTTACAGAGGCGTACAGCTTAATAACGCAATGCCTTATACCTTGTCAATGATGTCTGCCCATCTTGTGTCTACATCTGGATTGTGAAGATCCTAAATCTACTCTCAGTCATTCTACAATGTAGATACGATTAATATTTCAGTTTCTAATACACAGATAAGGATGGGCCTCTCAAAGACATCAAGTGCTACCCATTTAGGTAAAGGGAAACTTCTTTGACTTCGAAATGATTTTTTACTTCAACAATTAGAAGGTTGTTAAGAGTATTGTGACATTCCTTGAACCTCTGTTTTAGCTGTTGTCATGGTGATTTCAAGCAAACTCAGGGTCTCGCTCATGCTAAGCAGCACTCTACCCCGAAGCTACATCCCTAGCCTTTAAGCCCTTTACAAATGCAGGGACACACATCAAGCTTCAAAGATGGGAAGGGAAAAAAGGGATTATGGTCATGCCTAGTGCCAAGTGACAGAGGTAACATTTCAACAGAATCAATGTTCCCTGCCACCCACCCACCATGCAAGGCTGCCAAATCCCTCACGGCCTTAAGCATGTGGGGAAAGAAGCTTCCAGGTGAGGTTGCTTCCTGGGCGTTCTGACTTCCTGACTTCCCACCTGCTCTGCCTCATCCTACACTGGGCAGACACCATCTTGGGCCTCAGCTGCAGAGACGGCCTCCGAAAACTGATGCTATCCCTTGCTGCAGAGCGTACAAAGGAGCTGTGCTTCAGAGACACTTGGCTTGCCTGACCTCTTGGCTGCATAAGATGTGGCAGGGGCATGAGAGGGGTGGCTCTGGCGGGGGAGGCACAGAGCGGCCATGCTGGCCTCCCCTTGGTTTGCTCTGTGAGGCTGCACCCTTATCAAATATGCCCCAGCGACTCCCTCCATGGAGGTGGGAATGGTGCTACTGTGGCCTACATGGAATGAAGAGGAGGTAGTACAGCTGGATGAAGGCTTCTGGAGTCTTTCTTCAGCAATTGGGTCATTTCATTGGTAGTACTCAGCATTGTGTGCCTTAGGAAAGAGCAGTTTTGACTGACGTGTCACCTTTCTGTGTATAGAGATTCTGTGCGGCTCTAGATCACTCGTGGATCTCTGAAGCCCGTTCTGTGATGATAACTGATAAGTAACTGATAAGTAACTATTTAAACTGAGAATCTGCATGCCAGAGATGGAAGCACCTCTTCCTTCATACTGCAAAAACAACTGGCTAGGACCACCTCCGAGCCCACCGTTCTGCTCTCTGCTGGGCCTCACTATATAGAGAGCAGGGACAGATTTCCTTGAGACTCAGCCTAGCAACATAGCACTTCAGGTCAATAGACCAGGCGCCGGGATTCTACTTGACCCAGTTAACCTGAGGGCTCTAAACAAGCAGTGTTCTCTGTCCGTAAGACAGGAGGTTCTGACTGGCTAGTTTCTTTCTGCTCTTTCTGCCACATCACTAATAAAAAGCATTCCATTGCTGTTGTGAATATTTGCTATCGTTGTTAGTCAGGCCAAGCTAGTTGGTTTTTTTTTTCTTCAATTTTTGCTTTTAAATCAAACACTGCTGTTACACTCACAGCGTCCATTCAAACACAGGTGTGCTTGTCCATGCATCTATGCTAATGGCTGGCAGCAAACTCCTGCAGCTTCTATCATGGGCCCCTTTAGCCATCTGACTTTGTGTCTTTCTTCTACCACTTGTTAATCATTACTTTTTTATGGACTTTCCTTGCTTGGTCTACTTCTCAGAATGTGCTGAACTGTTAAGCCATCAGTTGTGGAAAACTTAATGGAGGTTAGATCGTCTAATAAATCCCGTGGGGAACATAAATTGTAACAGGTTCTGCCACGTTCACTGTGGCTATTTGGGAAGAAAAAGATAACCAATTTTCTCTCTATCATCTTCAGTTTTTTCCCTAATGTTATTTTTTACTCTATCAGGAGCGCTATTCCTTTCTCTCAGTCAATATCAAAATTCCTCTCAACTATACTGCTATTTATCTCTTCAAAAGTCCAGGGCTTCTCCATCATGAGATTAATGCCATGAATTCTTATCCACACGTTTGCCAAAATCTCTGGATGTCACTGAGGTTTGATGATGAGGGCATCGTGAGAGACGCTGAGGTCGAGAATGATGGATTTGTTTCTGAAAGGCCACATGGCAAATCTGTCACAGGTCCAAACTGAGGAATTATAAGGGAAATAAGACTTACAAAAATAATTGATCGATTTTTTCCAGTAGTACTTTTTCATACTTAAAAGAACAAGTGTCTTCTATAAAAGTATCATCTAGTTTTGAATTCTTGCCATGTAAATGATAATGTCTTTACTTTTAGTTTCCAAATTAAACATTCCATACATTTTTAGAATTCCCTGTGTAATTCGCTCTCAGGAATTGGTAGAAACGGGAACTTTGCGGAGGTTGCCTAACAGATGTGGGCTTGGATTTCGGTTCTGTCACCACCAGATGCATGACCTTGGGCAAGTTAACACATCTCTGAACAGTTTCTCCAGCAGCAGAAGTGTGAGATCACAAAGGGCTACTTTGTGTAACTACGATTAGACAAAGTGGAGTCTAGAGAGCATAGTAGCTAGCAGAGAATAAAAACACAGTCTTCTGTTGTATGAATGAAGTTTGGCAGTCTGCTGATTTCCCATGTGTACAAGGTGTTACTGGGAAATGCAGAAACAGCTGAGTCATTTGTTCATGAAGCAAGTATTTGAGTACCTACTACATACTTACTAGTCAACACTCCACACCCATCTTTGCTGTCTTGTCTATCCAGAAGCTTTCCCTACCCACAAAGATGGAAATCATCCTGTTGCTACTTTACATCCTATCAGATTGTGGGTTTCCTTCATGGGACTTTTCACAGCTGAGAGAATTCTGTGGGGATACATGTTTACCGGTTGCTCTTTTCGAGTAGCTATGGAAGGCCTCGATCTTAGCTGACTTCCTACTACGAACCTCCCGCACTCAGCCCAGTTTCAAAGCGGACATTTGGACTGGTGTTCAGTTGGATGAATGACTCCTGATTTCCAGAGACACCTTGACAGACAGAACTCTTTCTTTGAACCGATTCATGATCAAATGACGTGCAAAGTGCTTTCAGTGCTCTGCTTGGCTTGTGTCAAGTGTTTACGCAGAAAGCCCCATGCTGAATTAAAAGCACATGTTTGCTTCTAACATACCTTCATTTGCCTTGGGATATTTCCCTACAACCTCAGAATGACCAGCACGATGCGACTTTCATGGGAAGGAAGACATTCCACTCACTTTTCCCAGGAGAAAAAGAAAACTGCATTCTTTCTCTCCAGAAGTGCTACTATCTTTCAAAGCACATCTCTGTGTTATTTTCAATGATAAGGAGAAATTTCAGTCTTCATAGTTATTTAAGAAAATATAAACAAACTGAAAGAAGAATGTAAATCTCAGTGGCTATGCTGGATGCTAGTGATTGGTGCATTTTGGTATATACCCTTCTACTTCATGGTTCATGTTTGTACTGGTCATAATGTGTGTCATTATTGGATGTGTATTTAAGCTTTAGAGTATGCAGGAAATATTTTCATGCCAGTTAATATACTCCCACCATACTGTATTTTATGAACATGTGATGCTTCATCCAACAATGGGAACTGCAAACATGCCAAAGGTTGGGAAGAAAGAACACTTTGGAGATCATGAAAGGCTAATGTCTGGTAATTAGGAGCTCAGATGCTAGAAGAAGCCTGGCTCCAAGCTCCAATACCACAATCATAAGAGGAAAACATCAGCAAGGCTACAAGTCTGTTGACTGACCTCATCTGTAAAATCAACAGAGTTACGGCCATGGCTTCCTGTGAAGATAAATTACACAGTCTAGTGTTAGATCCCACAGTGTTCAAATAAAATTAGTATCATTTTAAAGTGGAAATAAGAGAGAGAAAAATTTTGAGCAAAGGAAAGGGAAGAAAAAAGAGGAAAATTTCTGGAATTAGAGATGTCTCATCCATAGTAAATTGTTCAATAATTAAGGAAAGGGTTGGTGAGTGAAGGGGGAGGTAGATGTTCAAGGCTGTGTAGAAAGTAGTGCATGTTCTTGTTTTCAAATATCCTTGATTTCTACCCCATTTTTATATTTATTACTCATTTGAGAGAGAATGAGAGAGGCATAGAGGCAGGCATGCACCATGTAGGCTTTGGAGATTGAACCAGGTCTCTCGGTTTGAAAGCAGGTTCCTCGCCCACTGAGCTGAGTGCATCTATTCCAAGAATTACTTACTAATCCACGTGTCTGAACTCCATAGAAAGTCAACACAATGCAGTAGCACCATAGCAACACAATGCCTTACCGTTGGGGCTAGAAAGCTTTGGGTTGGAAGCACCTAGTATGCATGGCCAGGATCCCTAGTTTCTGTCTTCCAGGGAAGAAATCCCTCTTGAAGTTGAAACCTTTGAGAATCTAAACCTCGTGAGTTCCTGCTCCAGAATTCCCATACAAGTTGAGATGATTGCTACCTCCAGCAGAATCTTAGATACCAAGAACACCAGTTGAAGAAAACTGTGACTGCCATTTACCACTTTAACTTAAATAATTGTTTTACTTTACGGAAGTAGAATTGCAACGCAATATGTTATACACATTGAGAAGACAAAATTCAAGCTAAATTATGCATTCACTGCTATACCACCACCAAAGTCAAGATCCTAAGACCTCAGTCATCCCCTAACGTTATTTGTAACCCTTTACAGATCTCCTCATACTAGCTTCCCAGAGACTGCAACTCTACTTCCATTTCTCATCTTCTTGCTTTACATAGGCTTATAGGACTTGGTTACTATGCTTCCTATTGTTCCTTTTGGCTGGAAGGAGCAGCTCATAATACCCACATCCTATTAAAAGACTTTGGCACTCCCCTGACCTAGCCACCTTCTATACACGGGGCATCATTTCTTCATATGTGTTATTGTAGATGTAAATGTTTTTAGAAGACAATGTCTAAGGAGGTAGCAAAGATGACACCATGTTCCTTATATATTTCTTATATAAATGATATAATAACTATGTCTCTTTTCACAGTTTTGGGTAATTTAAAGTCTCCTTTTCTTATATGAACACAGCTTCTCTTTCTTTTTAGTTTCTATTTGCATGGTATAGCTTCGCTTTCCTTCTATTTCGATGTATTTTTATGAGCAAAGTGAGTTTCTTGTAGGAAGTAAAGGGTAGACCTTCTGTTTTTTGTTTTCAGACAGGGTCTCATCTAACCTGATCTTGAATTCTAGATCCTCCTGCCTTGGTCTCCCTAGAATTAGCATTACAAGCATGTACTGCTTTCCTGGCTCAGACTTTTATCTTTTTGTAAAACAAACTTTTATTCATGAGAAGGGGGGAGAGTGAGGCAACGGGAGTAAAAGAGAGAAACCATTCAGAAGTCTGTTCTCTCCATTTACCATGTGGGCTCTGGGGATCAAACTCACGTTGGCACGTGTCCTTCCCCTACTGACTCGTCCCTCCCATTCCCACTCGCTCTTCTGCCTGCGTGCGTCTATGGACCCCCCGGTTCACTCTAGCTGTCTACTCCTGTGGATGCTCAGGCCTCCACAGTGTATCCCCCACTGATAATCTGCATCTTCCCTCACTCATCCAGCATTAGACCCAAAGATTTCCACTGTGAGCTCCCATTCTATGGGCATAATAACAGCTGCCTACAGAGCACTTTGATGTACTCTCTCCCTACCTACGTGTATATTTGCTATCTTCTGTTGAAGTTTTGTAAGTTTGGAGATTTCTTTTAACTTTTGAACCAATGTTGATTATTTGAAAAACAGGTGGATCCTGTCAGGTAACACTATTCAATATGAAAAAGTCATGTGCTATTTTTCCTCTAAATAATAAAATGTGCAGGTAGTTTTATATTCATTATTATATTAGTTGAAAAACGGGTCTTTTCTTCATTTATATCTTTTGATGGTGCATTTAAAAATATTTATTTGAGAGAAAGAAGCAGAGAGAGAAAGAGAAAAGAGGCAGAGATACAGAAAGAGGGAGAGATACAGGGAGAGGAAAGAGAAAAGTGGGAGAAAGGGGGAGAGGGAGATCAAGAGAGAGAGAGGAAAGAAGAGAGAGGGATGGAGGGAGGGAGAAAGGGGAGAGAGAGAGAGAGAAGAGTTTGCAATATATGCCACGGAACATAGGTGGAAGTCAGAGAACAATTTTCACAAGTCGGTTTTCTTCTTCCACTATGTGGGCTTTTAGGGATCAGGCTCAGGTCTGCAAATTTGTGAGCATTTGCATCACCTGCTGAGCTATTCACTGGCCCAACTGCTAAAATCTTTAACAAATATAATTGTGACCGAAAGCACCATAGAGTATTCATTGCAGAAGGTTTTAAGTCCAAATCTCTTCCAAGGTCTCATGTAGGTGACATGCTCTGTCACCACGCCCCCTTCAACCTTGGGTTTCTCTCGTGACTTGGCCAAGCTGGCTTGCTGTCTTGGCCTTAAGGTCTGAGTTTCTTCCCAGCCTCAGCTCCTCACCATCTGCCGGTGACCAGCCCCAGCACATCATTCTTCTGACTCACCCAGGTGTTCCATAATTAAGGGATAAAAAGGAACCCGTTGGCACCCTAATCACCTGCTTCCATTCAAGACACCTTTCCTTGTGCTTGTCGGTGAAGTATAAAAAGACATTTTTCTCGCCGTGTGTTCTTTGTTTCCTTCCTAAGTGGTTAGTCCTTTACTTGGCAGCGGTATGTCTTCCCTTTCTGAGCTGTGAGCTTTGTGAAGCAAGGAGTCCTGTTGTGTTACTTTGTTTGCACTGAAGAGCTGCCCTTGTCCAATGACTGAAGATAGGACTTCTTTTCTGACAGCCTTATTTCTAATTCCACAGGCAAGTAAAAAGCATGGTGAGCACTGATACAAACACTTGGGACCAAGGGAGTTTATCACCACCATACAAGAAAGAGTTAATTGAGTCCTGTACAGTAGCCAAGTGTCGTAAAAATGTGAATGTACGAAATTCAATGGAAGAGCAGATGCACAAAAGAGAATGAGAAAGAAATTGAAAGTTAACAGGATGAAAAACTGGCAAATCACAAAAACGATGAGGTGTGAAGAAAGGAGACACAAAAACAGCAGGAATTCAACAAAATACAGGAGGAGCTCGTACTTGTCAAAACAGCAGATTAAGTACTGTAGAAGCTCTGGGGGAGAGAAATAATCACAGGCCTCATCAACTCATGAGAACTTCAAGTTGCAATGTAAATCGCCATGGCAACAGGTGTAATAGTGGCATGAGTACCAAGGAGACAACCAACAGCCTTCTGATTGGATTCGAGACCCACTTGTGAGAATGGTACCCATTCCTGTTACTATAAACTAGAACAAGAACCTTTAAAAAAGGGTAAGAAATAGACCAATAGGCCAAAGAGCTGGGATCACAGATGAGTGGGTGTCAGAGGATGGATGGGGTAGGTGGGAAGCAGTTGCTTGTCGAGCAGGCATTTTTTTTTTATCTTTGGAAAGATGGCAATGCTGGAATGATGGAAAGGTGCTGGTCACACACTGAAAATGCAAAAATACTGCCATACACTTTTGGATGAGTGATTTTATGCTGCATGAATTTTATAAAATCCATTGCTGGCTTGGAAAGCATCCAAAATTCTGAGTTCTGGAGAACCTTAAAGTCTACAAAGATCTCCAGAGAGTTCTGCTTTCACTGTCTCATTATCCTTCTTCCTCCCTCCCTCCCTCCCTTCTTTCCTTCCTTCTTTCCTTCCTTCCTTCTTTTTTCCCTTATTTCCTTCTTTCCTTTCTCCCTTCTTTCCTTCCTTTCTCTGTCTTCTCTCCTCTCTCTCTTCTCTCTCTCTCTTTCTCTCTCTCCTCTTTCTGTCTCTTTCTCTCTCTCACTCTCACTAGGGTAGTCCAATAATGCTATTCTCTGCCCTTTGTGTTTCTATATTCTGGTGGTAAATGAAACCTAAGTTTATCAAGTAGCAGGAATAGATCCTTGAGACGGTTAATCTTCTGAAGGAGTACCACGCTGCCACAAGCAGCTATTAAAGTGCCAATAGAGCAGAAGGAACAGCTGATATAAAAAATTTCTGGCAAGAAGTTTCACTGCACAGGGGTCAGGATCTAATGGAAAGGTTATGAGTCTGGGCTATGGCTGTTAGAAGATGTCACATGTAAGGCAAAGCTAGAAGGAACCTCAGTGGGATTGGGTGAGACCCGCAGGATTCTGTTCTTAGGCCACAGGAGAATATAAAACGCCTTGCATTTAACTCCCTTCCATGTCTTTCCATTTCCCATACTCACAGCATGTCTTAACTTAGTTGGTCTCCATTGTGTATAAGGTCTGGAATGATGGACTCTTTCTCTCTGATAGGTCCCTAAACACTGCATATATTACTTAATCAAAGGCTTAAAAGAAGTTCATGACTTTCCATTTTGACAACATGACTTGGGTTAGTTGGTGGGGCTTAGAAGGGAGGTAGGGCCATCCATGAGCGCTTAGCTGATCATCTCAGTAAAAGGAAGAACAGGGGCTATCTAAACTGCTCCTTCCATATGTGATCTGCTGTGGGTGGCTCCTCCCACATGCAATCCACTGCAGGCAAATGGCTCCTCCCACATGTAATTTACTGCGGGCAGGTGGCTCCTCCCACCTGGGTTCCACTGTGGGTGGTCTGCTGCACCCACATGTTATTGATCCAGTATGGGTGGGTGGCTCCTCCCACCTGGGTTCCACTGTGAGTTGGCAGCAGGTAGTTTATTGCACTGACCTTGGAGACCATGTTCCTTTTCTGGCTGAGCACACTGTCCCCTTGAGTCAAACTGCCTATGCCAAGCTTAGACCTGGGGAAGTCACAGGTGGGAACACCCTTTTAGCAGAGAATATTCGAAGGCTGGAACGGTTGCTGGGAGAACCCTAGAGTCACTGACCCTCCCATTCCTAGTTTCTGCTCTGCCCATCCATCCTCGTGTCAGCATGAGACCTTAAGATTCATCCACCTCCCTGTTTCTCTGTTGAGTTTTGTGTAAAAAGATAAACTTGATCTAAATAGCTTGTTCCTACCCTGTGTTTATCCCACATTCTTTTGATTCCTGTAATAATAGCAACTCATTTATTTGAACTGTGTGACAGTTTACTGTGTTATGACAAACCAGGCTGTGAATTCAACACCTTTAATAAGATCCTTACTTCATTATTTCTACTAATATATAAATCTTAGAGACAGGATGTGTGTGTGTGTGTGTGTGTGTGTGTGTGTGTGTGTGTGTGTGTGATAGCTGATGTTTATTCCACCTATAGACAATGCCTGATGGATATGAATTTGCAAACCCCTGATATCTCATGAATCTTAATTCACATAACTCTTACACCACTAAAATGGGAAAAAATGTGGACGATTGCACTCCCATAAAGCCAAAGCCAATTATAGAAGGAAAATGGAATAGTTCCGCAGCTGGCTGGTTACTTGGGCTGCCTGCGCTCTGCTTCCGGATTCCTTACAGGTGATCATATCTAACACTTCAGTCTCCCCAGAGGAGAATGTTCCCCAACTCAGGAAGCAGATTGCCTTATTCACTGACCTGATGAAACCCTCTCAGTGTGGAGAAAACCTGAGTTAGCCTCAGCCACTTTCACAAAATGAGGAAGGTCGGAGAAGCTGCTTGCCCATTGGGAGGATTCCACTGGCCACTTAATGGGTTTATGAGCAGTATTCTCTTTCGTCTGAAGGCAGAGAAGCCCCAGGTCTGCAAACTAGTGCTGCCCCTCTCTTCACCTTGGCTACATTTATGTTTTTCTAATAGATTTCTTTGTCAGAGGTTCTGGTTTGCTTTTCCCCAAGCTCATTAATTTCTGCACGATGATACATTTCCCTTATCCTCTAATGAGGTACTGCTTTTCACATATTATGGGAACCAGGATTCATGGGCTGAGATTTCTCTTCTGAGTACACAGAGGTCCGTCCACACCTGTGTCGGTACAGTGCTGTAGCTTCATGCATGAGCAGAGAGGAGCCATCTATCAAAGGTTAAGTAATTACAGAAGGGTGTGTCGTAGGGGACTGAGCCCCACCAGACCCCAACATTAAATGGATTTACCCACAGTACTGTTGGACGTCACCAAACTGAAACCAGGTTTATGGTCTGACCTTCTGAAAAATGAGGAGAGGAAAATCAAACACAATTCAGCCACTTGATAATGGTTCCCTGCTCTAATCCTTCCCCAAATAGCAAGTAGCCTGGTGATAACCAATTAGTTTTTAATCTTTTGCCTGTTTCCTCAAGGAAAATAACTTCAAAAAGACCAGTTTGCTATTTGTTCTTTGTTTCTGCTTTCTTTCTCCACCTTGCTGATCAAACAGGGCTGTTGGGTCGTGCTGGGCAAATGCCGGACTGTAAAACTATAGCCCAGCTCTTTGTCATTCTTCAAAACCAAACTTCTCTGCTCAGCATCTTGGAAAATTATTGTATGCAATGCAGTAGTGCTTAGTTGTTGAATGGAAAATAAAACCAAGTAAAATCTTTAAATCACTATGAATTGTTTTTTCCCCCTTTCTGTTCGTTGGCTGGTTTTTACACATCGATATTCACAAAAATAAAGCCTCCACTGGGAACCTTTTTTAGTTTTTTAACTTAGTTTTTTTTTCTTTGACAGTTTCATGCATGTATATAAGGAAATATTCAAGTTATTTTCACCTCCTATTGTGCTAGTGACCGTCTCATCCCCACTTCCTCCTACTGAAAACCTTCTTCCCAACAAATTCCCTTCCTCTGTGTAGTGTGTGTGTGTGTGTGTGTGTGTGTGTGTGTGTGTGTGTGTGTAAAACCCACTGTGTTTAGTTATCTAATACGGTACGTCAACTTACATGGTGATACCTCTGAAGTAGATGACACCTCTTCTCCCCCCATGAGAATTAACCATCAAACATCCCTCAAATCAGGCAGTGACTCAGGCCCTTTCCCCTTTCCATGGTGGGAGGTGGACTGGCCCAATCTTGTCTTAGTCCTGTGTAGATAACCACAGTTAGAGTGAACTCTTGAGTGCCACGGCTGTGTTTTGTCCAGAGCAGCATTTAGAGCATCCTTGGCTCGCTCCGTTGCTTACATTCTCTTTGCAGCCTGAACCTTGGTGGGGAGGGTGTGATATAGACATCACACTTAGGACCAAGCACTCCACAATCACTCATTCTCTGTCTGTGCTTTGACCATTTGTGAGTCTCTGTGCTAACCACCATCCACTTAAAAAGACACAAATTTGAGCTCCACGAATTTGTGAGTATAAAGATCAGAATTTGATGGTCTGCATAATGAAATGGCAATAAGCTTGTGGGGGAGGTAGGGGCGGTGTGTCATGGTTAGAAATGTGATTCGTCCCCGACAGGCTCATGTGTTTGAATCTTTAGATGTCTGGGAAGGTCACGGCACCTTTAGGAAGTGGGGCCTTGCGGGAGGCAGGCAGTCACAGGGGGTGGGGCTTGAGGCTGGTTAGTGCTCACCTACTTCAGTGAGTTCGTTTGTTCCTGCAGTTTGCAGCTCTCAGACTCCATGACGGATGTGACCTGAGCCGCCTCCAGCATCTGCGGCCTGCCATAGCTTTTCTGACAAGAAGGACTGTGTTCCTGTCTGGAACCATCAGTTGGATAACTCTCCCCTTCTCCTTTAAGTCATTTGTTTGAGGCTGTCTCACAGCAGCACAGAGAGTAACCGGTACAAAGGTGGACTGATATCTTTTCTAGTTAGCAAAGCAATAATATATAGGGGGTCTCTCTTAGGGTCTAAGTTCTCCCCCACCATGGGTTTGGGGCCCAGGTTTAAGTTCTCCCCCACCAGGGGTTTGGAGTACACCCCAAATCCAATCAGAAAGTGGCCGGTTACCCCCAATGACAGCGTTCACGTTCTGTATTAACCACCCATTGCTCCAATGGTCACATGTCACCAGGTCGATCATGACTGGGGACCGCAGTGTTCACAGCTCCGTGAGGCTGCTGGTGACTTTTCTGCCCCAGCAGCCCGATTCCACCTTCTGGCACCTGGAAAACGAGCCAGCAGGGAAGTCAGGCTGGGATTTACATGGAAGCTTCCACTAAGGATTTTATCCGATTCACTAAATAAAATAAATAGTGACGACTGAAGTCCACATGTTGTTTAGGTTTCTGTTTTGACTTTTTTGTTGTTGTTGTTTATTTCATTGGTTTGTTGCTTGCTTGGTTTGTTTTGTCGGTTTGGTTTGGATTGGGAGCCAAAGAGAGAACTCTCTGTCTCCCAGGTAAAGTAAATATCATAGGTTAAAAGTGCCCAAGTGTCTCTCAAGAAAAAGAACAGAATGAATTAGGAGAAGCCTAGGAAACCAGGGGGTATCAATAGGGTGACACGCGATTACTAATAGGGCCTTAGGGATATGACTTGGGGTGAGAATTTTTAGAGTTAACCGTGTTAGTGTCTGGGGTGGGAGCAATGAAAATAACAGAGACAGAGTGAATGTTCCTAAGGAGAATTCATGCCTATCAAATTTGGGGAATTCTAAGGTAGTCAGTGTGGCTGGAGTTACATGCTGAGGGGAACACTGACTTGCAACAAAGAAGTCATAAGGGTGTGTTAGTTAGATTCAAGTGTCAATTTGACAATTAAAGACTGATCTCTGAGCACATTGGTGAAAATTTTGGTAAAGATAAGCCCTAAGCAACTTTGCAGGAAATCATCGAATTGATGTGGGAAGCCCTGACCCATAGTGGGTGGGACTTTTCTTGGGAGGTTGGATACGATGGAGGGATCTAGTTCAGTAGTTTGTCATACTTCTGCATCCCTGTGAATATGGCATGACCCATTCCCACACCTAGGGCTGGTGTGAATTCTCCTTCCAAGGTAGATTATGAACTGTAACTGAGAATCACAAGCAAGAAAAAAATGTTTCCCCAAGTTGCTTGGTTGCCTCTTGATCAGACAAATTGCAACAAGGGACACATTGTGTGGGAACTTACAAGCCCCCACTTGCGCTGTTACTGAGTGCTTATGGTTTGGATGAGAGTTCCTACAGGTCTGTGTGTTTAGTTCTTGGCCCTCCAGGATGGCTTTATTTCAAGGTGCTATGAAGGTTTTGAGATTATTAAGAGTCCTCCTTCGAAGAAGACTATTAACCATGGTCTCTTCCTCTGTGCTACTGGGCTTATAATGTAAGTGGCTGTTCTGCCGCACATTCCCATAATTGCCACTACAGTACATGATACAAATGAATGAATAAGAGAGAGAGAGAGAGAGAGAGAGAGAGAGAGAGAGAGAGAGAGAGAACAAAGAATACCACACTTGCCAAAGATCCAAAGAAATAAAGCTACCCAATCTTAAACTGGACTCTCTGATGCCTGTGTCTAGATGAGCTTTAACTTTTTTTTCTAGTTTTACAAACATAATGAATGGTTGTTCCTGCTCTCCCCTCCTTTCCCCTTTCCTCCTTCCCTCTTCCTCTCCCAGCTTCTCCTCCCTTTACCCGTCCATCCCTCTCCCTCCCACCCTCCTGCCTGTCTACTGTGTGGGTCCCAGAGACGCCTTCCTAGGTTGTTAAGGACTCAAGCCTCTGTGGCAGATTAAGTGGCCCTTCCTTGGGTAGACCATTGATAGGGGTACTCTTCTTCATGCTCCTAGTCCCTAGCATGTATTTATATCTCCTGAGTCTATGGGGAAATGCTGATATGACAGTCATAGTGCAAGACTGGTGAGGTAAGCCTTATCTCGGCCAACCATGGACCTCCCCACCTTTAGGCTCTTACAATGTTACCATCCCCTCTTCTCCAAGTTTCCCTAAGCCTTAGGATGGGGAGAAATTGGGTTGGCCTGATTCAGGCTCAGCATTTCACTCCGGTTGGGTGTTTTCTATTTCACTGCTCTTCCGTTGTAATAGGCTTGTATGGGTGTTGAGATCTTTTCTTGCAGTGTCTGTCTTTCTGTGTCTGGTTCATTAAGTCTGGTTCATGGTAGATTTTTTTTCCAGATCCACCCATTTACTGGCAAATTTCATTAGTTCATCTTTCCTGACAGCTGAATGGTATTCCCTTGTATGTATGTACCTTATTTTCATTAACCATTTGTGAACTGTTGAACCATTAGATTGGTTCCATTTCTTGCTATTGTGAAAAGAGCTGCTATGAACAGTTATACACATGACTGTGTTGTAGAATGCAGTGTTCTTTGGGAAAATTCCCAGAAGTGGTATAGCTGGGTCACAAGGAATTTCAATTTTTAACCTTTTTAGGAACCTCCAAATTGACCTGCAAAGAGGTTGTATGACTTTGCAATCTCGCCGGCCATATATGTCCTCCTCACATCCACGCAAGTATTTACTGTTGTTTGTGCTTTGGATCTTAGTCATTCTGACTAAGTTAATATCTTAGGGGGGTTTAATTTGCGTTTCCCTAGGAAGGCAGAACATTTTTTAAGTTGTCATTAGACATTTGAATTTCATCTTGTGAGAAGTTTCTTTTCAGTTCTACAGCCCATTTTTTAAAAGAATTGTTTACTCCCTTAGTATTTAATTTTTCAAGTTCTTTGTGCACTCTCAATATTAGATCTCTATTGGATGTGTGGTTAATTAAGAAGCTCTCCCATTCTGTGGGTTGGCTTTTTGCTCAATTAACAGTCTCTTTTGCTGAGTAAAAGCTTTTTAATTTCATGTAGTTCCACTTATTTAGTGTTGGACTTTTTCAATGTGCTTTTGGGATCCTACTGAGGAAATGTTGGCCAAGTTCAATCAATTCAAGAGTATTGCTCATTTTTTTCTTATAGGAGTTTATGGTCTCTAACATTAAGGTCTTTGATCCATTTGAAGTTTATTTTCATGCAGGGAGACAAATAAGAATTCAGTTTCATTCTTCTGAAGGTATAAGGAATGCTGTCCTTTTCCCAATGGGTTCCTTTTTTTAGCACCTGTATCAAAGATCAGTTGATTATAGGTGAGTGAACTCATATTCAGATCTTCAATTCTAATTCATTAGTCAATATCTCTTTTTTTGAGCCAGTTGTTTTTAATTACTGTGGCTTTATAGTATAGTTTAAGATCTTGTATGGTGAACCTCTTTACAGAATTTTTAATACTCAGAATTATTTTTGCTATTCTGGGTGTTTTATGCTTCCTTCCACATAATAAATTTTGAGATTGATTTACCAATTTCTATGAAGAATTAAATTGGAATTTTGATTGGTATTGCCTTGAATCTGTATACTGCTTTAGATAGAATAATCAGTTTGACTGTGTTAATTCTGCTGACTCAGGAGCATGTGAGGTCTTTCCATCTTCTGGTGTCATCTGTTTAAAAGTTTTCATTGTATAGATCTTTTGCATACTTCATTAGGTTTATTTCAAGGTATTTCATTTTTTTAGGGGCAGAGGTAAATGATATTGTTTCTCTCGGGTCTTTTTCATTTTGCTTATCCTTGGAGTATAGAAAAGCCGCTGTTTTTTGGACATTAATTTTGTGTCCTGCCACTCTACTGAATTTACTTATTAGTTCCAGGAGTTTCCTGGTGGACTCTTTAGGGTCCTTGAGGTGTAGGATCACATAATCTGCAAATAGGAATAACTTGATTTCTTTTTTCCAAGATGTATCCCTTTTATCTCCCTCTCTTGTCTTATGACTTTAGTTAAGACTTCAAATACGATGTTGAATAGAAGTGGAGAGAGTGGGCAATCTAGAGGAATGCTTCCAGTTTTTCACCATTTAGGATGATTTTTGCTCAAAGTTTGCTGTATATGGTCTTTATGATGTGACAAATGTTCCTTCCAACCCTATTTTCTCCAGGGTCTTTATCACAAATGGGTGTTGGATTTTGCCAAAAGCTTTTTCAACATTAATTGAATCATGAGATTTTTGTCTTTGTTTATATAGTCATTATATTTATAGATTTATATATATTGAACTAACTTTATGTTTGTGGAATGAACCCAACCTGATTATAGTAGACGATCTATTTGATATATTTTTCAATCCAGTTTGCTAGAATTTTGCTGAGGATCTTTGCGTCTGTGTTCATCAATGAAATTGGCTATAGTGTTCTTTGTTTGTTGTATTTTTATTTGGCTTGGGGATCAACGTAATGTTGGATTTATAGAAAGAGTTTGGAAGTGTTCCTATCTTTTTTATTTTGTGGAATAATTGAAGGAGTATTGGTGTTGGTTATTCTTATGTATCTGGTAGAATTCTGTGCTGAATCCATCTGGTCCTGAGCTTTTCATGGTAGGGAGATTCATGATTGTTTCAACTTCGCCTCTGGATATAGGAGACTATTTAAATAATTCAGTTCATCATGGTTTAACTTTGGCGTGTTGTGTTTAGTAATTGATTCATTTTTCTGTAATTGTCAAACTCGCTGGAGTATAAATTTTTAAAATTATGACCTTATGTCTTGACATCTATTGTGGTAGCTCCATTTTCATCTCTAATTTTATTAATTTTGGGTTTTCTTTCTTTTGGTTTTAGTTAACTTGGCTAAGGTTTGTCATTCTTTTCAAGCTTTTTGGAGAATCAGCTTTTTGTTTTATTGATTCTTTGTATTATTTTCTTTCTCTCAATTTCAGTTATTTCTATTCTGATCTTGCTAATCTCTGTCCATCTACTTCTGTGGGGGTTGGTTTGTTCTTGTTTCTCTAAAGCTTTAAGCTGCATTGCTGGGTTGTTCACTTTTAATGTTTCCATTTTTTGATGTAACCATTGAGTGCTATGATTTTCCTCTTAGGACTGCCTTTATACTGTCCCAGAAGTTGTTTATATGATTTATTTATCAATGAGTTCTAGGAATTTTTTAATTTCCATTTTTACTTCTGTACAGATTCTTTCCTCATTCAGTAACATATTGTTAACTTTCCAAGAGTTTATGTACTGGTGTTTGCCTTATTGTGGACGTCTATCTTTATTCTCTGGTGCTCGGATAGAGTACAGATGGTGGTTTTGATTTTCTTATATTTGTAGAGGCTTGCTTTGTGGCCTAGTATGGGATCTATTTTGGAAAAAATTCCCTGGGTTGCTGAAAAGAATGTATTTTCCTTGGTGTTAAGAAGAAATATTTGGCAGATGTCTTTCAGGTCCATTTGCTTTACAGTGGGTTGAATTCTAGTGTGTGTCTGTTGATTTTTTGTCTATTGTTGAGAATAGAGTGTTGAAATCCACCATCGTTGTATTTGGATTGATTTATTGTTGTACACATTGTTGTGTTTGCTTAAAGAATGTGGGTGAGCCTATGTTTGAAGCACATATATTCAGAATTGCGAGTTCTTCTTGATGTATTATTACTTTAATAAAATGCAGTATCCTTCTGTATTCCTTATGATTTGTTTTGATTTAAAGTCTATTTTGCTGGATGTTAGGATTGCTTTTCCTATGTATTTCCTAGTTACAGTAACTTGGAGCATTTTCAACCATCCTTTGACCCTGAGACTGTGCCTGTTTTTCAAAGTGAGGTGTGTTTCTTGCAGGCAGCATAATGATAGATTATGTCTTTTAATCCATGCCATTTATTAGTCTATGTCTCTTGATTAGCGTGTTGATCCCATCAATGTTTAAAGTTGAAATTGAGATTTTTTTGTGTTGGTTCTTGTCATTTTTTGAATTTATTGGGTTTTTTTTGTCTTGACAATTGTCTGCCCTATAGTTGTATTAGCATTACTTTTCCCTTTAATCCTCTTGAGTATGTTGATCAAATTCATCTATCTTGACGATTTTTTTCTAATATTTTTCTGCAGTCCTCGTTTTGTGGATAAAAAGGAATTTATTTATTTATTTATTTATTTATTTATTTATTTATTTATTTATTTTTGTCAGGAAATAATTTTCCTGACTGAGAGTTTGGCTGGATATAGCAGCCTGGTTTGCATTTATCATCTTTTATGACTTGAAAAATACCTTTCCAAGCTCTTCTAGCTTTTACTGTTTATATTGAAAAGTCAGCTGTTATTCTAATAGATTTACCTTTAAATGTGACTTGGTTTTTCTTCTTCAGCTCTTATAACTTTCTCTTTGCCTTGTATCTGAGATACTATTATTGTTTGCCTAGTTATGCTCCCATTTCGGTCATATCTGGATGATATAAATATGAATCTTGGAGTTGGATGGCTACTCTTTCCTTAGGTGTGGGAAGTTCTCAATTATGATTGATTGAAAGGTCAGAGCTGGAGATTTTTCTTGGGTCTCTTTCTGGGATTCTATGGATGCATAGGTTTGGCTTATTTTATGGTATCACTTAGTTCTTGAATATTTTTTTCATGTTCCCTTTTGGACTTTTCAGCTTCTTTAATTGAATGATCCTGTTCTGTCAGCTTTTCTTTCAGATCTGTTAGTCTGTCTTCTGCTTGATCTATTATGTATGTGATACTCTGTTGGGTTTTCAATTTCAGCTAGCTTAGCTTTAAAGTCCAGCTGAATTTCAGCTTGGAGCTTCTTCACCTGTTCTCCTGTTCAATAAGGTCATACGCTTATTCATTTTCTGAGTTCTTCACATTCCTTTTGTCTTTCCTTATGCTCATTTTGTAGTTCTTTTCAAAGCTTGCTGGTTATATTAATAACATTTATTGGGAAGGCATTATTGCCATTTGACTTGTATCCATGAGGTTTTCCTAACTGGAATCTGGGTGTAAAACATATACATTCCAGTTAACAAAGAAAAGGCAGGAGCAACATCTACTTCCTGTGGGACCAGGCAGGATGTTTCCAGATAAGCAGGCATGGCAGTTTGTTGCTAGAAGGGAATGGACAATGTATGCCTCAAAACAGAGTTATCTCGTCTGTGCATTAGCATATCTCAGATAAGCAGGAAGGAACTGTTGGGGGAAGAACAGCCCAGCCAGTTTCTAAGAGAAACAAAAGTGATCCAAGAAGGGGCTGGAGGTGATCTCTACTCCCGAGGGGAGGATAGTTAGGCCTGCCATTGTCTTGCAGACAAGAGGCAAACTCAACCCCCTAGGGGAGGAGCACCTATCAAGAGCCTGAGTCAGATGCCAATGTATCATCCAGAGAGCAGGCTTTGGGCCTGACAACCCCCACAGTACTTAGTATAATTCAAGGTTTTACGATGGGACTTGGGTATTTTCTGTTAGGGCTGTGATTGCTTTCTTTGGTAATTGTTCTTGATTCTCCTGAGTCAGATGAGGTTGTCTGACTTTGGTTGTTGTTTGGAAAGCTTCTCTGGATTTAGATGGGATGTACTGGCTGTGTGACATGGTTCTCCACTGGCTCCAGGCACCTCTCACCTGGCATGATAATCAGGTCTCGGGTCAGCTGGAACAGCTGGGACGGGTGCTATCACCTGATGCGGGGTTCAGTCCCGCAGTGGCTGGAGTTACTGGGATGGTTGGGCCAATCATCGGCTGTTACATGCCTCTCCTCTGGCCCAGGGATCAGGTCCTAGGCAATGAGCTTTGACTTCCAACTCCTGTGTTCTTTCACCAATCTCTCTTCCTATCCAACAGCTCATGTTCCTTTCAACACACACACACACACACACACACACACACACACACACACACACACACACAAGCTGTATTCTGGGCAGTATTGTAGTCAGTCCAAATGACCTGGTTGCCCTCAATCACACCCTATTTTAGACCCTCTCCAAACTTTGCAGCAGCTTCTGGGGGGTATCTTTCTTCAACTCTATCAGTACCTATTGAATACCATCCTTAAAGTCTTCTATCCTACTCAGCTTTCTCAATTCTTACCTCAACTAACTCTGAGGGCTCTGAACATCTAATTCTATATTATCAGTACACCTGCACCCTTGTGTCTCACTTCGCTTCTTTGTTCTTAAGTACATACAAGTTTGTTGCATCCACATCTGCCTCAGCCATGTTTACAAATGTTTTGAGAATAAGAGAAGTTATATTAGTTTTTTTTTAATTTTCCCACTTGCCAAAATGACTTTCCCATTCATAGTAAATGACCAAACTTTGTGAAACACTGCTCATGTAAGAGAAGTGACAATTTTCAAATGCCTATTTTCATTCATACACTTAACCAATATATCTCAAACATCTATTGCTGCTTAAATAATGGATACTGGGGGGCAGAGAGTGTGAGGATAAGTCAAGAAGTAGATCCTGCTTTCTGGAAGAATTTAATTTAAAAAGCAAGTGGAATGTGCATGTGCATGACTGTCATGTACAATGAGTAATGCTAAAAGTCAAAGCACGGAGAACACTTGGATTAGTTCATGTTGATATTCTCTTTGGCCTGTCATGGACTTTTAATGAATAGTCTATTAGTCATTGAATCAACTAGAATGAGAATTTCCAAAGACCAGGAGGATTTTCTCTGGTCCCTAGAAGAGCTTTTTCACGCTGTGATATCAGCTGTCTTGAACAGAGAACAAAGACATATTCCTTCTGTGCCGTGGTCATTTCCATTCCAGGTGGAATTTAATAGCCTTCCTATCCATCAACAATAAACACTTTCATTTTCATGGTTCTATAAATCAGAAATTACCTTTGATCTAGAGATGCATCCAGGGTGACTATTAACTCTAGCCTCCTCTGTTTTGTCTGAAAAAACAACTGTGTCCATATTCACTTGAGGTTATCAGTGAGTCTTGCGAGTATGTATGGGGAGAATGCAAACTCTCGGGAAGCCACTTTTCCTCTACTTCCTTCAGCTGGTTTGGTGTCCCAGAGTCCCATCTGGGCCAGGAGGGGGCTCTCTTCCTTGTTAGAATCACAGCATGCGCCCTACATCAATCCTTCTTACTGAAGTAGGAGACTGAAAACAATCTGAGTGGTAGAATCCTCCCTCAGCCCGTCGGTGTTCTCTGTTTGCTTACTTATGCATTCATTTATTCATCAAAGACTGTTTAATCACCTCCCTTTTTAGATCCCCTGTCTCTATCCCAGAATGATCAGAGGCGGCTTGAGGGATGAGCTATGATGTGGCACAAGGCAGCCAGGAAGAAAAGTAGAAAGATGGGTGAAGCCTTAACACCAGCTCAAGGGCAGATCAGAATCTGACCCTGGTTTTGTTGAAAAATAAAAACTGCAAAAGACTGGTGTGCTGAATGTCCGAAATTTTGTATTCTGCCCAGTCAAACTCTATACAAACCTGTATGAAGAATGTAACTTTTCCCTGTATATTCAGTGACTATCCATTGGAGTGTTTGAAATGAGTAAGATGAATGGGAAGAGGAAATAACAGAACTAGTCCATAGTCCAAGCACCTTAGCATTTTCCCTTGTGGTACCAGAAAGATTGCAACAGTTCAGGATTAAAATCCCACGATCGCCAGATCAAACTAGACAATTATTTCGATTGTATCAAACAAAAAGAATTCTTTTTTACAAAGCTCACTATAGACAACAGTATTGAATTATTTTTTCAGAAGCATTGTGAATTACCTCTTTTTTTATTAAAAATTTAATTATACATTTTAAAATTTTTACCAGGTGTCCTTCCCTCCCCCTCCTCCCCTCCCTTTGCTCCCCCCATCCCAGAGAGTCTTTTGTAGCCTAACTCTCATGGGCATCCTTCCGATGGGACCAGTGCATTAGCCTTCTCTTGTTCCCCTTAAGCATAGATCACTATATGCTGTCAATCCCTTGCCTCCAGGGGTCTCGGTGCCCTTAACAGATGCTAGACTTTATGAGGGCAACAGTGCGCTGGACATTGCGCAGGGCATGCAAAGTCCCATTACGATTGCTTTGGCCCCAACTATTGTTGAGAATCTTGCAAATCGTTGCTCCTCCCATCCTTTTGCTCTTACAATCTTACCGCCCCCCTCTTCCGCAAATGTCCCTGAGCTCCAGGATGGGGAGAGATTAGGTTGTCCTAGTTCTATGTGATTGATATAGTCTCTGAAGTTCTATATTGTGGTTTGTTGATTTTCTTTTGCAGTTTTGCTGCTCCTGCAATTCCCTTCACTCCATTCTGCTGGGCACTGTATGTCACCCCCTGGCCAGAGACAAAAAGCTGTTAAACTGGAGTCTTGTTGTAATAGCACATTCAAGGGTAGATGTAATAAGAGTAGGAAACCTCCCTGAGGGAGGGGTCTATCACCCATTTGCAAAATGATTACTTTTTATCTGCTAGACTATGACACACACTGTTATCGGCCAGCACTTGTGAGCTACTAATTAACTCACTGAAGCTGTGTTGTTGTCTACCTGGAAGACATGAAAGCTGTTTCACTTGTGCATTGGATTTATCACAAGTGCAACATGGAGCAATCTACAGCGGCCCCTTTGATATTCTGCAAGGACTTTTACAAGATGGTTGTTTACTGGGGCACAGTACGTGTAATTCTGTAAGAAGACATGGGATTTTGGCAGCCTTGTTAAAATAACAGCAGTGAATTATGTTCATTTAACTAGATCATGTTACATATGATAACATATATTATAAATGATTTTCTGGACAGAAAAAAAATGATTAATTGGTCACTCCATAGAGTCATACTTTGGAGCTTCTTGGCTATAAATATTGAAAGCACTTACTTTGAACTTGTAATGTGCCAACCTACTTTCCTACATATGGATGCACATGTCAATAAGGATAACCATGTACTTGGAAGGGAGATATTTGCACAAAGGCCTGGGCACATCAGTGTGGTACAGCGTGATGACAACTGATGTTCACTGGTAACCAGCTGGTTAATTATCTTCTCTGGAAAGTTGCATACTCTTTCTCAGTTGAAGACCACGTCCTTCTGTCCTCTCTGGATGATTTGGATTGTCTCTTTCCCACCAAACGAAAATGCAAGCTCCTGAGCCCCTATAATCTCAAAATAAGCTTTGTGAAGTGAGAGTGTTTCACATGGATGATGGTTAGTTTCAGTTGTCAATTTGACACTCGGAAGGCCGGTCTCTTGGGTTCACCTTAGATTCTATAGATTAAGGTTGGCATCTGGGCATGCCTGTTCTGATTGTTCTGTCTACACAAAGGCCTAATCACATTCAGTGCAGTGTACAGTTCTGATTGCATAGTTGATAGGAGAATAACCGTTCCATTGTGAGTAGAATCAGTCCATCGGCAGGGAATCTAGAATTGTATTAAAAAATGAGTAGAACCAAGTACTTACAAGCATCTACGCATTGATTCGTCAGTCTCTGATCCTTCTGTGAATGAGATGGTCCAGCTCCTTCAATCCCCTGCCATTGTAACTTCTCCACGGCAATGGACCACAGTGTGGAGTTATGAGCCAATTCAATCCTTCCTCCCTTAAATTGTTTGAGTCGGGTATTTTGTGGCCGCAATGACTAATGAGAGTAAAACACGTGTAGTTAAAGATGGACTCATCCAGGAATAGAAGAGCCCTTGGTGTGACTCGTGTCCCTACAAAAAGTAGCATTTGTGCAGGGAAACATGCAGAGGACAAAATCCTGTGAAGACAAAAAGCAGAGATTGTGAATATGAATCTACAAGGAACATCAACGATTGCCAGCAAACTGCCGAAAGCCAGGAGAGAGACAGAGACCAAACCGTGTCTCTCATCCTCACAAGGAAGCATCCCCGAGGATTTCTTCTGTCCGCTGGAGCTGTGAGAGCCCATTACGGAGGAGCAATGTTAGCAGCTCTCCTCACTGGTGCCACAGCAAAAGGACAGAGCTGGAGACGAACGCCAGCCCACGTTCCAAGCATGGATACCCCTTGGCAAACATCAACCCAGCTTTCTCATTGCTGACGGTACCCCGTGTCTCGTAAGCAAAGTTCCATGTCACTCAGAAGACCTTTAGTTTCATAGTTTCCAGACTTCATAGTTTCAGAAAACTATGCTGGGCTGGAGAGATGGCTCAGGGGTTAAGTTCTGCCTCACAAGATCCTGAGTTCAAATTCCAGATTCCATTTGAAAGCACCAGGTGGAAACAGTGGAGGCTGCATTTCCAGCCCTGGTCAGAAGAGCTTGGGAAATCCCAGAGTGAATCAAAAAAAGGAGGTAAAAGCAATCCAGAATGATTCCCATAGTCATCTGTGGTCCTCCACAGGGACATAAAGTATCCTCTGACACACACACACACACACACACACACACACACACACACACACACACTAAATTTATAAAATAAATAAATAAAGTTTAAAAAAAAAAACTCTGCTACCTTTTCTGTCAAGAAACTGCCATTGATTTATGTGTATGTACCTGAATGGTAAATGAAGATATGCTCACTTATTTTAGGAGCAAGAGGAAGTGCCACTACTTTAAATAGGTTAAGAATTTCTAATAGTCTCAGAGACAAAAGTAGCATTCGTTGCTTAATTGGAATTTGGTTTAATTGTTGAGGTATTAACACTGGACCATACTGTCAACACAGGACACAGTCATAAACATACATATTTCTAATATTCTTAATTAAGGGGAATAGGTTTTTTATTTGATTTAAACCTCATTTTCACAGGATTAAAGATCCAGCCCAAAGCCTTACATATGCTAGGTAAGCTTTGTACCACCGAAAATCATTCTTAGCCTTTAAGCCTAGAGACGTTTTGTTAGGACATGTAAAGATCCTTTTAATAAAGGATGTTCTTGTTTGTGTGCATACTTTGATCATGCGGCAAGCTTGCAGTTACATTCTAGTAATTTACCTCTAAAACAAGTAATAACTATCATTCCTGTATTTCTTTATGCAGTGTCTATCAACTCTCTTATAAATAATGACAAACTTGGGCACGCTTTTTTCTTTCCCCTCTTCTCCACCTGCCCAAGCTATAGAGTTAGTTTTGAGTATATTTACCCTTGCTTTGTAATTACTCATCCTCAACTTTAAGAGGTGAGAAAAAGCTGCACATTCATCCTCCCCAAATCACCTGTCCCATATCTCCTTCAAACAACTGTCAAAGTTGATAGAATTTCTCTTCCACTTGGAAACCAGGATCCCTGCACGGTGTTCAATCTTTACCTGGGGACTGAAAGGTCTCATTGCTCACAAGTCCTCCTGCTAGACTTTTTAAATTGGATATGGATGGCCTAAGGTTTTCGTCCAACCAATTCGTCAGTAAAGACTCTTGAGAATGACTTTCCTTGAGCCCATATTGAGAAAGGCTTCTTTGTTGTCTGTATTTATCATTCATAGTTTGATCAGACATAAGACTAAGTGACGCTTCCTGTCCCCGAGGATTTCATGAGCACTGCTGTCTCTCATCATTTCTTGAAGCCATTCCGTCACTTTATCCATGATATGAACAGTTTCCCTTTTACTACTCAGGGGACTCATCCTTTATTTTTGACCCCAGTCCGTTTTGGGCAGAGAGGAGCTAGCTAGATCACCTGTTTTGTATGGTTTTGTAGCATACTATCTTGCTGGATTGCTATTTTTTTTAATCCGTTTTAACCATTTTTCAATGAGTCTAAAGGGTTTCTAAGGCACAAGATCACATCTTAAACTAAGACAATATTGATCATTTCCCTTCCCATTTTAGAGCTTTTATTTCTTTGCCTAATTTATCTAGTTTAGATTTTAAAGCACTGTGTGAGTGGAAAAAACAGCCATCTTTATCTACCTCTTAATATATAATGGGAATACTTTGAGTTTTTCCCCCAAATACAATGTTGGCTATGCATTCATCACAAATAGCTTTCACTGTATTGAAGTATGCACCTTCTGTTTTTATTTTCTTCTAAATTTTTATCCTGAAGGGATGTTGGATTTTCTCAAGAGACATATGATTTCTCCAGTCCAATTATGTGATGTATCACTTTTATTGACTTATGTATGTTAAATCATCACTGACTTTTTGGAATAAAACCAACTTCATCGTGATGTGTTCTTGAATTGTTTTTTTAAGTATTTATCGAGAATGAATTTATATTCATCAGAGAAATTGGACTATAATTGACTTTTCAGTTGTGTTTTTATCTGCTTTGGGTATCAGGGTATTATTGGTTTCATTAAAAAGAGCTTAGTTGAATCTCTTCCTTTCTGTTTTATTTGCTATTTTGAGGTACATTGACATTAGTTCTTCTTCAAAAGGAGATTTCATAGAATTCACCAGTGAATCTGTCTGTGTTTAGACTTGTTTTAGATGGGAGATTTTTTTTATTACCCTTTTAATCTCCTTGCTAGTTATAGATTTATTTCATTCTTTTGGGCAATATAAATCTAGAAAGTTATCCTTTTTCAGATTTTCCAGGTTACTGTAATATAAATTGTAAGGGTCTCCTAATGATCTTTTGAATTCTAGTATCTGTTATAATGTCCCCCTTTTCACTTCTGAATTTATTTGTTTATTCCCTTTCCTTCTTTTGGTTTACCTGAGAGTTTACCTGAGATTTTGTTGTTTTCATTTATCTTTTCAAACAATTATTTGTTTAATTGATATGTTTGGATTTCTGCCACATTTATGTAGTGTGGGGAGTATGCATGTTTCATATGTGCACCTGCGATGGCGCACGCATGGATAGCAGAGAACACTCTGTATGAGTTGGTTGCTCCATTCACCTTGTGAGTTCTGAAGATTGACTCAGGACTTGAGGCTTGGAGTCAAGGACCTTTATGCATGAAACCATCTCACCGCCTGCAGATTCTTTGTATTGTTTGTTTGTCGTTTCCATTCCATTAATTTCTGCCATGATCTTTACTATTTCTTTCTGTTTGCAGTTTTAGGGACGTGACATGCTCTTGTTTTCCAAGGATGTTAAAATGCATCATCACTACACTATCTACTTGAGACTGCTCTGGTTTTCTAATACCTTGTACCTGTAAATGTCCATCTTAGGACTGCTTTCTTCCATAGAACCCTGAAGACTTGGGTGCATTTTCATTTTCATTCAATTCTAGAAACTTTTCAGTTTCCCTGCTAATTTACACAGTAACAGAATTTTCATTCACTGGCTTGATATTCAATCTCACAGTGTTTGTATATTCTCTGTCCTTTTCTTACTATTGATGACTAATTTTATTCCATTAAGATCAGATAGTACACGAGAAATTATTTCGGTTTTTCTGTATGATCTATTTAGGGAAATTTCCATGCATGGAATGTTCTGCAGATGTTTGTAAGTTGATTGTTTGTGTTGTTAATTTTTTTTGCACAACTCTGTGTGTGTGTGTGTGTGTGTGTGTGTGTGTGTGTGTGTGTCATAGCGCACCATGTGTACCTGTGGAGGACCAAGGGTGACTTTGGGAGTCATCCTAGGGCTGAAGAGATGGCTCAAGGGTTAAGACTCTACCTCGCAAGCAGAAGGTCCAGAGTTTGAATTCCAGGTCAAATCGAAAAAATGCTGGTGGAAACAGTGACAGCCTGCACTTCTGGTCCTGGTGGGCGGAATCTGAGAAATCCCAGAGCAAAGCAAAAAGGAGGTAGAAGCAATCCAGGATGATTCCCAAAGTCACCCTTGGTCCTCCATAGGGACATACAGTGCACTCTTATACACACACACGCACACACACACACACACACACACACACACACACACACACTAAAGTTTGGAAAAAAGAACATCATTCCACACTCTCTTAGATTTTAGGTTTTCTTTTGAGGAATCTGGATTTCTGATGGATTTCCTTTTGTATATGATTTGTCGTTTCTTTGTTTCAACTTTCAGTATTTTTTCTTTATTCTCTGCACCTACTGCTTTAATATTAAAACATTGTGGCACCGGGCGGTTCTTTGTAACCTTGTCATTGTAGCAGTCTAAATGTCTGTTCCATCTGGAGGATGGTCTCCTTCCATAGGTCGGGGAAACTTCCACTGCCTTTTATTGAGCTTAACATTTATGCCAGAGGCCTGGCGTTCTCTTTCTACCACAGTGATCTATGAACTTACTCTTCTAACGGTGCCTCATGGATCTTGGGTTTTGCTCATGCTTCGTCTTTGTCAAAATCTCGCTGCTGTAAATCAGGTCTTGTCTTCCTTCTCTGATACTCCACCTTCCGCTTTATCCATTCTGTCAGGGAGGTTTTCTTCTGAGTTTATTTGACTTAGAGATTTTCCTTCCTGGACTTTCAGCTTAATTGTTTCAGTGTTTCTCTTCCTGAAGTCCTCTTTCTTTTTTGTGTGTGGCATGTGTAGTATATAAGTATGTGTGTGTTCATGTCTTTGTATTCACATATACATGCATGTTTGTGAGTATACACTTGTGTGTGCACGCGCATGCATGCGTGCATACACGTGCACCAGAGTTCACCACAGTGTCTTCTTCTATTATTCTCCACCTTATTTTTTGAGACAGGCTCTTCCTACTGAACCCAGCATACTCGGCTAGACTGGATGGCCAGTCAGCCATTGGAAACCTTGTATCTCGACCTTTCCATATAAGCAGGTACAACAAGACCCAGCTTTTCATGTGTTCTGGGAATACAAGCTGAGGTGCTTAAATGTTCGAGTGGCAAGCACTTTACAAACTTAGCCATTTCCTGAGCCCCCAATTTCCTGTTTCATATCCTGTGTTGATATTCTTATTCCACTCCACTGTTCATTTGTATACTCTCTGACCGCGCTAAACCTTATAAATTCTCTGTTGAATTCTGTATCTGGGATTTCTTCTTCTTTGTGGCTGCCAGCATCCATTATTGGAAAAGTAATCTTTGGGACGGGGGACTGTAATGCTATGATTTTTCATGTTTCTCATATTTATTATTTGGCATTTGTATATCTAGAATTATTTCATTGGCTGGATTTTTGGCATATCAGCTATGTTCATTCAGTTGACGTACTTGTTCATGTGGAACTAACTTGGAGTAGAGTCTTCATTTTTTGACAGTGAATTGGGAGTGCAGTTCACTAGCTAAAATCTTAAACCTCATGCTCAAGATACTGGGCATGATCCCCAATACTAGTAGAATATTAAAGTTAGAAGCAGCACAACTGCTTTATTGGCCCACTATAAAACTACCATAATAGTTAACAACAGCAATCCATTTAACTTCAATAACTATTGGGATGTAAAAGAACAAGGACAAAAAGGTGTGTGCAAGTGATCAGTTCATAAGGCTAGAATGGAAGGAACATGGGCTGATAGGGATTAGTCTTCGATCAACTAAGGAGAAAAGGAAAAAGAAACAGATCAGGAAAGTTGGGATATTGTTGAGATCCACAGAGTTTAAAAATATCAAAACTATGGTGAGTCATACCTACAGTAAAAATGGAGGGAATAGAGAGAGGGAGGAGGTGGGGTTGGAATGAGAAGGAAAATACACGAGCTGTGCATAAGAAGAGTGGCGAATGAATAATGAATTGACTGCAGAAACATACTGAACAATTGGGTGATATATAAACTAAAGCCAGACCATTAAGAGAGATTTATATGAGTAAAAATTTAAAATAATTAAAATGCACATTATAATTTTTTTAAAGAGATACTAAAAATCTTGCACCAGCACTATATTTTCTCAGTGTGTGTGTGGGGGGGGATTTTCTCCCCTTCCTGGGAGGTCTCATGCAGTAAAGTATGCTGACATCACCGGTGAGGAAAGCGAAGCACACTGCTCCGGTTTAAACCAGTAAAGCCAGATTTGTGGGTGTGCAACAGTCCAGTAAATTTCCAGCAATTCGGATTTCGGTTTGGGAGCAGTCACCAGCAGGTGTCAGTCCTTCTTTTTTCTTACCTTGGGTCCCCCTCCCCCCACCTCCCGCATACTGTCAACTATAGAAAATCACTTGGGGGACATTTCCAGCAGTTGTTGTGCCCCTGTGAAGGGTTACTTGATTACTCCCTGTGCTTGGAGTTTTCAGCGTAATCCAACCCCACCTGTGCTACTTGTGTCCTTCCCACCTGGAGATGTTCATCCCATCAGGGCTCCAGTTACCTCTGCTGACATCCACTTCTATGGTCTCCACATAGGTTCTGGTCAGGCCAGTTCACATGTGTGAATTGCATGATTCTGGCTCAGCTGGGCTGAGTTCAGCAATGCATTTCGCAGGTCCTGCATTATCATTTGACCAGCCAGGCGATGGGATGTCTCCTTCGGGGGATATTCCTTTTAGGGTGTCCACGGATAATCTCAGCTTCTGGCTTGTGCACATTACAACTACTATCTGTGTCTACAACCTACAATGATCCCATGTCTCTTTGATCGTGGCATAACTGGTTCTTGGTCACATTTCAAAAGCCTAGTCCATCTCTCTGTTCTGCCTACTGTATAGCTGGTGTATAGGGGACACACTTTCCTTCTAGCTTCCACTGACCTTATGCTAAGGCATAGTGCATTAGTTTATGGCCTGTTCTTCCTACTATTTCATGGGATTCTCACCTAGTTTATTCCATGTGTTTTCAGTTATTAGCTCCTGTAGGAATCAAGATTATTTATTATCTTGACTTCTTCTTTCATCAGCTTGCAGAGTGAGCTCCTATAACCTGCTACCTGAATTATTCTTTTTATCTCTTAGTTTCTATTCATGAATATGAAACATCTCTCCATTTTATTTCTTTGTTTTGTCAGAGTTTGATAATTTTTCTCATATGGAAATTTTATGTATTCTGTTAGATTTATTCACACTTATTTCCTTTTAGGGATCTAATTATAAATGGGATTGTGATTTTAATTATTCTGGTTGTCTTTGCAGGTTTCTCTGACGGCAGTTGACTTTTCTATGTTAAATTTGTATTTTCTTTTCATCATTTATTTATTCTAGGAGTGTTCTTGTCATTTTTATTCAAAGTTTCTGTATACAGAGTCATGCTATCTATGGCTTTAATTCTTCACTCCTGATTTGAGTTCTTTTCACCTTTTCTTGTATTATTGCATTTGGTAAGATTTACAGAATGATACTGAAAAGTATTTGTGAGAAAATAATGTCTTATCTATTCCTAATCTTAATGAAACAAAACTTAAATTTTTAGCATTAAGTGTGATGTCAACTCTAGATTTTTAATGTATTTAATAACTTGAAAAAAATCCCCTTCTCTTCCTAGCTTACTGGCAAAAACCATTTCCAAAAGCCATGATATTGTTGGATACTTTAGCTACATATGTTGATACAATAATGTGCTTTTTATTCTTCACTAGACTATTGATGAAATAAATTATATTGACTTTTCAAATGCTGAACAAACCCCTCTATACTAGGGATAAACCACTCTTGATTGTGGTATACAATTCATTTTAATTTGTTGATAGTAATGGCATCCTTATGGAATGAATTTCAGAGTGAATTTCCTCTGCTTATGGTCTCTCAAAATATTATAGAAGATGGATAAAAATTTTTTAAACCTTTACTGAGTACAATTCACTAGTGAATATATCTAGGCTGTTTTCTTTTCAGAAAGTTAATTCTTGATTCATTTTTAATGGATAGGGAGACCTGTTAAGATAGTTTATTTCTTCTCATATGAGTTTCAGAACTGAATCTCATATGAGTTTGGGAACTGAATCATTATGTCATTAAAGATTATGTCTTTAAAGAACTGGCACATTTGGTTTAAATTAGCAACTTGGTTGCTGACTGTTTCTGAGACCCCTTGTAGTGTCCCTACTTTCTTTTCTATTCATAGTGCCTTGTCTCTATATGCGCTTATGTATGTCATTCATAATTTTAAAGAAATAATTCTGATTTCATTGACTTCCTTTTTAAATTTTTATTTTTTGCTAGTTTGTTCTTTGACAATTTCATTCCTGTATCTAATGCATTATAATTACTGTCAGCACCCTCTTTTATTTTACCTCCCGTTCTCCTTATAAATTCCTTTTCTACATTCATATCTTTTGTTTTGTTATAGGACCCACAGAGTTTAACCAAGGGTGACCTTGTGACCATGGGTTTGAAACTATCTGTTGAAATTTGGTTGCCATTCTCTTTTCAATTCCATGGATATGTGCACTAATTCTTACTTCTTCTGTTTCATTTGGATTTATTTTTCCATTTTAGTGATGAATTTGCTCTTTGACAATTTCATATATGTGTATAAAACATTCCCTCTACCTTTTCTTCTTTCTTTCCTTTCCCCTTTCACCCTCCTTGCAAATTAGTACAGATCATATGAATAATGGAGTTTGATATTGTATTATGGCTGAAGGTTTCATGTTAATAATAATTGTGATGAAGTTAATAGCACCTAAAATGGATGATACACATCTTCCTACCACATTCACATCCTTTTGTTTTCTCTTATGACCCATTGGATTAATCTACCTTTGTGTGATCCTTGGGTTTGGGAGAGAAAAATCTCACTGACTTCTCTATTTCTAGTGTCCTTAAAGGACAAGTGACATTACTGACTCTAAATCTTTCTTTGGTGGTGTATACATTCCATGGTATGAACCTTTCTCTAAAAAAATGCTGTGGACACACACTTTTATAATTCATGTTTCATTTACATTTAGTTCAAAATATTTTTAATTTTCTTGCTGGATTTTTAATACATTTTATATTATTTCCGCTCATACAAGCTTAATAGGTAGACCAGTTCCCTCCCTCCCTCCTCCTCCCCCCGAACCCCCTCTTCCCCCTCTCCTCCCTCCCCATCCCCCAGTGCCTCCCCCCAATTCCCAGAGAGTCCTTTATTGTGTGTGCCTAACTCTCCTCTGGGTCCTCCTCTCCGATGATGTACAAGGACCCAGTGGCCTTTCCCTGAACCCTTTCCCGTGTTCCCCTTAAGCATAGGAACACTACTGTGGCTGTCAATCCCTTGCCTTCAAGGATCTTGGTGCCTTTAGCTGATGCTAGACTTTGTGAGGTCAATAGTGTGTTGGACATTGTGCAGGGCATGCAAAGTCCTATTATGATTGCTTCGGCCCTAACTAGTGTGGAGAACCTTGCAAATCATTGCTCCTCTCATCCTTTTGCTCTTACACTTTTACTGCCCCCTCTTCCGCAAATGTCCCTGAGCTTCAGGATGGGGGGAGATTAGGCTGGCCTAGTTCTATGTGGTTGATATAGAGTCTCTGAAGTTCTGGATTGTGGTTTGTTGATTTTCTTTTGCAGTTTTGCTGCTCCTGCAATGCCCTTCACTCCATCCTGATGGGCACTGTATGTCACCCCCTGCTCAGAGACAAAAAGCTGTTAAACTGGAGTCTTGTTATAATAGCACATTCAAGGGTAAATGTAATAAAAGTAGGAAACCTCAGTAAGGGAGGTGTCAACCAACCATTTGCAAAATGGTTACTTATTATCTGCCAGACTACATGCCCTCCCCTTCTGGTGAGATCATACCCCCTCAGTTGTAAATGATCAGGAACGAACGTCTGTGAACTTAACCAGGTGTCACATTACTTACTTGCAGCCCTTGATGGAGGCCTATTTTCTCTGCTGTAACATGGTCCCCTCTCTCCTTGTTTCTGGTGTGGCCCTCCAACCCCATCCCTCCTGTTCATAATCCTTGCAATTGCTGTATTACATAAGTTTAGCTTTGAGTGTCTCCATGTGGGCTGGGTGAGTTTGGTACTAGGAGCCACCTATTAGGGAGTCCATATGGTGCTTAATTTTCTGGGTTTGGGATACTTCACTCAATATAATTGTTTCTAATGGCATCCATTTCCCAGCAAATTCCAGTAATTCATCATTTTTGATGGCTGAGTAGTACTCCATTGTATAGATGTACCACTGTTTCCTTATCCACTCGTCAACTGTTGGACATTTGGGTTGATTCCATGACTTTGCTACTGTAAACAGTGCTACTATGAACATGGTCGTGCTTGTGCTATCGAGGTGAACCTCTGCTGTATGGGGGGTTATTCCCAAAAGGGGGATAGCAGGATCATATGGCATTTCAATCTTTAATTTCTTTAAGAATCTCCAGACAGCTCGCCAGAGTGGCTGTATGAGCCTGAATTCCCACCAGCAATGCAGGAGAGTTCCCCTCTCTCCCCATCCTCTCCAGCATTTGTTGTTTGTATTGTGGATTTTTGCCATCCTGGCCGGGGTGAGATGATATCTCAGAGAAGTTTTGATTTGCATTTCCCTGATGGCTAAGGAAGTGGAGCATTTTTTAAGATATTTGTTAGACATTTTAATGTCATCCCTGGTAAAATTTATTTTAAGTTCCGGGGCCCATTTTTTAATTGGGCCATTAGTTTCCTTGATGTTTAGTTTTCTAAGTTCTTTGTGCACTCTGGACAGTAGAGCTCTATCAGATATGTGGTTAGTGAAGATTTTCTCCCATTCTGTGGGTTGCCTTTGAGCTCGTGTTACAATCTCTTTATCTGAACAGAAGCTCTTTAATTTCACAAGATCCCAACTGCTGAGAGTTGGTAGCAGTGACTGTGCCATTGGATGTCTGTTTAGGAACTGTTGGCCTAGCCCAATCAGCTCGAGGGAGTTCCCTATCCTTTCAACTATGGTTTCTATAGTCCCTGACCTTATATCAAGGTCCTTGATCCATTTGGAATTAAGTCTTGTACATGGTAACAAGTACAGGTCCAGCTTTAATCTTCTGCATGTGGAGATCCAGTTTAGCCAGCACCATTTGTTGAAGATGCTGTTCTTTTTCCATTGGATTCTTTGGGCCCCTTTGTCAAAGACCAAATGACTGTAATTTTGTGGGCTTATATCTGGGTCTTCAATCCTTATCCATTGATCTGTGTATCTATTTTGGAGCCAGTACCAGGCTGTTTTTATAACTATGGATTTGTAGTATAGACTAAGGTTTGGTATGGTAATACCTCCAGCAGTGTTTTTGTTACTCAGGATTGTCTTTGCTATCCTGGGTCTTTTGTGCCTCCATATGAATTTTGAGATTGTTTGGTCAACTTCTTTGAAGAATTGCTTTGGGATTTTAATTGGTATAGCATTGAATTTGTATATTGCCTTTGGTAGGATGGTCATTTTTATGATGTTGATTGCCAATCCAGGAACAAGGGAGGTCTTTGCACCTTCTGGTGTCTTCTGCTATTTCTTTCTTTAGGGTTTTAAAGTTTTCATTGTAAAGGTCTTTTACCTCCTTGGTTAGGTTTATACCAAGGTATTTCATTTTTTTAGGGGCTATAGTAAATGGGATTGTTTCTCTCAGGGCTTTTTCATTTCTTTCATTCTGGGCATATAGGAAATCCACTGATTTTTGCACATTTATTTTGTATCCTGCCACCCTGCCGAACTTCTCAATTAGTTCCAGGAGCTTCCTGGTGGAGTTTTTGGGATCACTCAGATACAAGATCATGTCATCTGCAAATAGGGATAGCTTGACTTCTTCCTTGCCGATTTGAATCCCTTTTATGCCCCTTTCTTGTTTTATGGCTTCAGCTAAGACTTCAAGTACAATATGGAATAGAAGTGGTGAGAGAGGACAGCTTTGTCTAGTTCCTGATCAAAGTGGGAATGTTTCCAGTTTTTACCCATTGAGCATAATCCTTGCTGTGGGCTTCTTGTATACAGCTTTTATTATATTGATAAAGGTTCCTTCCATTCCTACTGTCTCTAGCGTTTTGATCATAAAAGGCTGTTGGATCTTGTCAAAAGCTTTTCTGCATCTATCGAGAGTATCATGTGGTCTTGGACTTTGGACTGGTTTACATGATGAATTACATTTATTGATTTGCGTATGTTGAACCAACCTTGTGTGCCGGGGATGAAGCCTACTTGGTCCCCGTGAATGATCTTTTTAATACGTTTTTGAATCCGATTTGCTAAGACTTTGTTGAGAATCTTTGCATCTGTGTTCATCAGAGAGATTGGCCTATAGTTTTCTTTTTTAAGTGAATCTGTATTAGGTTTTGGGATTAAAACGATATTAGCTTCATAGAAGGAATTTGGTAGTGTTCCTTCCTTTGCTATTTGATGGAACAGTTTAAGGAGTATTGGTGTTATTAATTCCTTAAATGTCTGGTAGAACTCTGTGCTGAATCCATCTGGTCCAGGACATTTTTTGGTGGGAAGTTTAGAGATTACTTCCTCAATTTCCTTATATGTTATAGGACTATTTAAATAATTCACAACTTCCTGATTCAATTTAGGTAAGTTGTGTTTACTTAGAAATTCATCCATCTCTTTTGTGTTGTCAAACTTCACAGAGTATAAGTTTTTGAAATATGATGTTATAATTCTCTGGATTTCTTGGGTATCAGTAGTGATAACTCCATGTTCATTTCTGATTTTGTTAATTTGGGTTTTCTCTCTCCTGCTTTTGGTTAATTTAGCTAGGGGTGTATCAATCTTATTGATTTTTTCAAAGAACCAGCTTTTTGACTGGTTGATTTTTTTCTATCGTTTTCTTAATCTCGATTTCAGATATTTCTCCCCTTATTTTGCTAATCTCCTCTCTTCTACTACTTTTGGGATCAGATTGCTCTAGTTTCTCTAAAGCTTTAAGCTGCATTGTTAAGTCGTTTATTTCTGATGTTTCCATTTTTTGAGATATGAGCTTACCTCTTAGAACAGCTTTCATTGTGTCCCAGAGATTTTGGTAAGTTGTATTTTCATTATCGTTCGCTTTCAGGAAATCTTGAATTTCCTTTTAAATTTCTTCCTGAATCCAGTTCTCATTCAGCATCATATTGTTAAGTTTCCAGGAGTTAGTGTATTTTCTCTTGTTTGTTGTGTTGTGGATGTCCTCTTGCTGGATTTTTTAACTCAATTTATTTTGAAGCATAGTATTTAATCTCCACGTATCTGGCATTTTCTAGTTATCTTTCTGTTTTGATATTTCGTGTACTTTAGTAGTGACCTGAGAGATGATATCGTGAGACTTCCATTCTTTAGTTAAGATGTAATGTATAGGTCAAAATAGTGTGACTGTCCCATGTCAGTTTGAAAAGGATATGTATTATGTTGCTGGATCATTCTGATGTCAATTATATCCAGTTAACTGATGATGTTATTGAGTCTAACTATGCTATACTGATTTTCTGGCTATGGGATGATTCCTTTTCTTATGCAGCTATCAGGAGAATGCATCTGCTTTTCCTTAAACTGCTATCAGTTTTTTCTTCTCATGGTCTGAAGGATGCTCTTTTATTAAGAACTGTATTAAAAAGTATATTAAGAACTACATCCTATTAGAAAAATTGCTCCTGTTACTGTTACATGTTATCCACTTTATCACCGATATCTTTTCTAGCTTCATTGTCTGTTCTACTTAAACTTAGTGCAGCCACGTTTGTTTTATCCTGATTATTGCTACCATGTGTACTTCCCTTATCTATTTGGACTCCACAGTGTTTCTATATAACAGGTTTTCATAGGTTATATATACTTGTTTTCCATTATCTTGTATATGTTTTATGTGGGTGTGTGCATGTGTGTAGGCTCACTGTATGTGTGGACATGTGTGTATGCAGAAACTGATTCAGTTCCCAAATTTATGACCGGGCTCAAGAGAATATAATACTAGCAGCAACCACTACTTAAATATTTGTTGTATCATGTTCTGTATAAAAGTATACACATGATGTCACATATGCATACATATAATTTACATACACATCTATGCATATACATGTAAGCTTTAACTGCTTGGAATAGATGCATCATGCTCATTTCACATAAAACTGAGAGGTCAATAACTTTCAAAGGTCAGGTAGCCACTTGAAGGTAACAGAGATGAAATTACAGTCAAGTTTTGTGAATCAGTTCCTATGCCTTCTTTCCCCAGAGGCTGATACAAAATTAACTCTAATAGGTATTTCCCAGCCTCCTTGTTAATAACCATAAGTTAAGAAGTGAATAATTGTAGCTTTTTTAACTGTAGTTTTCATAAGTAATAATAAATCCTTGGCTTCATTCACTACCAAGAAACCAAAATCTTAACTCTAAGACCCTCCACAAAAATTAGTCTGAGAAATCAGGGCCAGTCTTAAATCTCATAAATCCTGGTGCCTACCAGTTGATGGGTCCTCAGATTCCTAGAATTTGCATCTGGCTTTCTAAGAGCAGAAAGACACTGCCCAATGTGAACATGAGAACCCTGCCTCTTCCAGAAACACCCAGTGACACCTACACTCTTCTTTCGTAAGGAAAAAACTAATACTATCTATTCCATATCAAAATATAAAACTTTTCAACAATGTGTTTAGAAATAAGATTTTGTAAGAATTCGGCAGGTTATTTTTTTTTTCCTAGAGATGGTCACACGCAAGCAGTGGTTTCTGCAAGTGAAGTGTTCAATGCAGGCAGGTAAGGCACCTAAGCCACACTGTTACCTTCCCTTCGTGATGCCTACTTGTTAAATTAAGTGAGAGAGCAAACATAAGAGAGAGGATTTTGAAGATTACTTTCCATGAGACAATAGCTGTCATGATTTGAATGTGAATTGTCCCCCACCTGCGGGTGTGTTTGTATCCTTAGCTATTGATATTTGGGAAGCTCATGGCACTCTTAAGAAGTGGCTCCTTAGAAGCAAGGGATTAACAGTCATAATGGAGTTCCCATCGTAAGGGGAAGCCGGAGAATGGGCTCTGGGCTATGCCACTGAGTCCTTACCTCTCACTAGGGTGGAGGACGCAGAGGGAGGTTTTACAGTCACATCAAAGGATGCTCCAGGGGATGAGAGGAAAGAAGGGGGAGGCATTGGGAGAGGGGGAAGAAGGGAAGGGGTGAAAAGAAAGGGGGAAGGGGAGAGAGTGCAAGGGGGGATGACTGGGGAGGGGAGGAGGGAGGGAGAAGATGGGGTACCTATTAAGCTTGCATGATTCGGAAAAAAAATAAAATGTGGGAGAAAAATCAAAGAAGTGGAGCCTTGCTGAAGGAAGGCACATCACAAGGGTGGGCCTTGAGGTGGGTTAGCCCAGCCCTGCTTCTCCTAGCACTCAGCTCTTATAATCTGCTGCTAGATCTCTCCGCCTCCATGGATGTGACTTAAGCCACCTCCAGTCATGCCAATCAGTCATGCCTCTTCTTCCACATAGACTGTATCTCTAAGACCAAGTAAATCTCCTTTTTCTCCACTTAGGTTGTTTGAATTTAAATGTTGTCTCACAGCAGCATGAAGAGTAGCTGCTAAAATAACCAACTGTTCAACACATTTACTCCAGAGTATTTAAGGAAATGAGGACAAGTATTGACGACTTTATACAGAAATAACCATTTCTGTACTCTGTAGTGTGGTGGCTACTTTTGAGGAAATAAAAAAATATTTTGGTTTTTGATCAAGCTTTAGGCCAGATTTAACTGAAGTCTAGGTTAAATGTTCCCCTTTATGGTCCTAGGATTCTCGGTTTTGTGGGTAGTTTTTATATCTCTTCAAGTTACCACCCCTTTGTTCCATTACATTGAATGTACAGCAACATACAAAGAGATCATAGATCATGAGAGAGAACTTTTATCATACATCTTCAGTTTAAGATGTTCACACTGGTTACATTGCAATCTGGATTTAATAATAGCATCTTGCAATTAAAACCAGGTATAAATTTAACCGTAAGTCAGAAGCATGAGAATGTGCTATAATTTGAACTTTGAGTTTTATGGAAATAATTTAATGCTCATCCTTCCCACAGAATTTCCTAGGAAGCACAGTGCCAAGGATGTTAGAACACTACTTAGCACTGAGGTTGATTGTGGGATCAAGATAAGCTGTCATCCTGTAGCCTGTAGTCGTAGGTCCAGTTTTGTAGACTCAATATAAAGATCAAAGAGGCTCTTACAGACATCTCTCTGGAAGCATTTACCCACGGATGCAGGGCTATACATGACATTCTCATTGCATAGGCACCAAGACCTAGGTTGTCCCTGGAAATAAGACTCATCAAATCCATGTGCCATGCAGATAGCTAAGTGATCTAGCAGTGAAAGAAGAGAACAAATTGGCAGCAAAAAAAGGTATCACAGTTGGGAACGTAGATGGTCTAGAGAGAATGGCAGGTGTTCCTAGCAAATTTGTAGATATTTCTCAGTAATATGGAAGCACGATCTGAGACAATTCAGACTTAGGACCTCTATCTCTCCCTTGATGTATAGGAAAGTTGTCAAAGGATCATCTTGGTGAGTGATTCAAATGCTGGAGTCTATGCAAAAATGTCAGTGAAAGCCTTCTGCTGCTGACAGAGTTATATGAGACACTTCATAGCCCCTGGATATGGTCATATATAGATTGGACCTTCTGCTCATCGTCTATCCAAACCACAGTACTGAAGACATCACTTACCCACAGATGCCAGAGTTACGAAATCTTTCCTCTGCTGCCATTTTCACCTGTCTTTTACAGTGGACGAATGTTAAAATTAATAAGCCAAAAACTCATCTGGACTTGTGAGCAAATGAATAAGAATTTGAGGGTCTATATAGATAGATGATTCAGGGTTTAAGACTCTGCCTCCCACGAAGAACCTGAGTCCAGATTCCAGGTCCCACAAAAAAGTGCCAGGCAGAAAGGGCTATGGCCTGCACTTCCAGTTTGGGTGTGCAGAATGGGAAATGCCAGATCAAGGCAACACAAAGGAGATAGAAGCAATCCAGGATGATTCCGGAAGTCTCCATTGGTCCTCCACAGAGACACACACAGAGATATACTCTCTCTCTCTCTCTGTCTCTCTCTCTTTCTCTCTCTGTCTCTCTCTCTTTCTCTCTCTCTCTCTAAAGCTTAACAAATAAATAAATAAACTTTTATAAAAAGAATTTGAAAAGGTGGGATTTAGATGCAGCTTTGTAAAAGAGAGGCCCAGGGGGAAATTAAGGCATGTCTGAAAGGTTACCATTCCAAACTGTATTCCTGGGGTCTAAAAGTATGTGAGACTGTTAGCAACTTATTTAAAACTGTGCAGTTTGATTCATTTTAAAGTGTGAATAGCAAAATAAGTTTCCTTCCCTACGAATAATCCATTTTCAAACATGTATTAATTGCTCATTGTAAACCCAAGATTGTGTAGTTAAAAAAAATTAAGGTGTAATTCCTTCAGAAAGGCTACCTAAGTCCAAGTTGAATAGACTATTAACACACAGTTGATGTTAAAAGCAATTTATAATAAGGGATTAAATCTTGTGATTGTGGAGAATCCCACAAGAGATACATCAGTGAGAATAAGGAGGTTGAGGAGTTCTTGGAGAAAATAGAAAATTGGACTCAAGACCATACATTTTGTGCACTAGGAGCCGCTGTAGGTACTATTTCTTCTCTTTATTTCATCAGTTTTTCATAACTCATCATCTTATAACTGTAACCACAAGGAACAATCCTTTTTTGGAGTTTAAAGTTTAAATCATATGCATAATCCGTGAGTTAGCAGGAGCCGTGTTCTCACATTGCAGTTGAAGTGGTTAAAGTTCGAGGAGGTAAAAGCAACACCTTAGTTCACATAGATGGCAAGAAGTTAGGATTGAACCAGGAACTCTCTAAACAAACCCTAGATCCTAACCATGGCTACATACTGTCATTTTAGCCTTGACCGTGGTTGTGAAATCACTACCAATTCTCTTTATATTTCTTCCGATGTTAGGTGATGATTTCTTAAATGAAAATTGTGCTGCAGATAAATCTCGGTGTGTGTTTTTTTTCAAAGATAACGTTGCAAGATTCTATAATTCCAGGTGTATCATGAAATTCTCAAAGCCATATCAAAACTCAAATTCAAATTCAACTAGAACTGGACCAATCCGTATCACTCCTGGGGCTCTGGGAAGGGGGGGGGAGTCAGAAAAGCTCTTCTGTGGAGGCGTCTAGGCTGAGTCCGTGTTTCTGGAGTTTGCAAGTGCCTAGCTGCCTTTCCATGCAGAACCAGCCTTTCTACAATGTTGAAAGAAAGATTAGACATTGTGGGGAGTTCTTTGATCTCTGGATATTTCAGATCTGTGAGATAATGAATTCATGTTCTCTCTTTCTCTCTCTCTCAAACTGAAATTAAGATATCAGAATAATGCCAGTTCAAGTGATGTGGTAGGAGGGTAGAAATCTATGTTTTTAAATCACAAAGAGCAATGTAACATCATTTTGGAACTGTGCATAGTATTTTATCTGTTAGTTTAGATTTTATAACATACCGTAAGATTTAACCACATGGAGACTTTCATAACCTGCATTCGTAAAAGGCAATGGAAGTAGTTTTAAAAATCAGATGAGCAATCTAAGTATGCAAATCAAGGGAGAGCTGTTTATTAAATGTCATGAATATTCTAAAAACATAAAATACTTCTTATATTAAGAGCATTTAATTTTACATACTCCGGGAATTAAATGCTTTTTATCTTTATCGTTGCAGATGCCAACCCAAGTCATTTAGAAGAAACGCAACACCTATTCCCTGGCTCACAGTCCTGTGCTCTGTAAGTTTCTGTTCTTAGATGTTTCTCGCTGTAGTGGTTGCATTTTATAATGTGATCACTATATACGTTGTTGTCAGGATCTGTCTAGAATACCTGGCCTTCTGACTTTGAGAGGCAGGCATTCCATGTGGTTAGAAATTCTCAAAGCTATGATGTGACTAATCAGGAGTATCTACTCTTGTGTCAACAGTGACTGGCCAGGGGTAAGAATTCAGCTGGAAGTGGACCAATCCATATCACTCCTGGGGCTCTGGCAAAGGGGGGCAGGTCAGAAAAGCTCTTCTGTGGAGGCATCTAGGCTGAGTCCGTGTTTCTGGAGTTTGCAAACACCTAAGCTGCCTTTCCATGCGGAACCAGCCTTTCTACAATGTTGAAAGAAAGATTAGACATTGTGGGGAGTGCTTTGATCTCTGGACATTCCAGATCTGTGAGTTAATGAATTCATGTTCTCTCTCTTGGGCGAGCTCTCTCTCTTTCTCTTTCTGAGTTAGGTAGAAGCCAAGATAATATAAATGCGAACATGAGGGTGACCTCTGAATGAAACGCTGTGAAACAAAGGTGGCCACGATCCTGATCACAAGTTGTGCAATGGAATTGGCTTTGACACTCTGACACTGTCTGGCAACCTCAAGCAAATTACTTAATCTTTCTGGATCCCAGGCTCCTCCATCTTCTTCATCAGTGACAGGCTGGCAATGAGTCACATAAATGCAGAATCTCCATTTCATCTTTTATCTTGTTTTGCTATTTTGACCAAGTCCATCGCTTTAACTTGACTCGTAGTGATCTCCCACTTACAAGCTCAGAATGACGCTGCATTCCTTGCTTTTCTTTTTTTTTTTAATTTTTTTATTATTTATTCAACTGTGCGCATGTGCGTATGTATGTGTGCGTGCGTGTGTGTGTGTGTGTGTGTGTGTGTGTGTGTGTGTGTGTAGAACCACGGACGAATTCGGGAACCACCATGGACACCTCCACCTCCTTCTGCCCCGGGATTCACAGGCTCCGCCCTACCAGGACCAGAAGCACAGGCCACCCCCACTTCTGCCTGGCGTCTATACGTGGGATCTGGGATCCGAACTCAGGACCTTCCGCCTGCAAGGCGGAGGCTTAACCCCTGAGCCACCTCTCCAGCCCTCCTTGCTTTTCTTGTTGCTGGGACACTATTCCCGACTAAAAGGAACTTAACAGAGGGTGCTGCAGTCTGTCTGCATGTTGGTGCTAAATTCACGACCAAATGACTTAGGGGTTTTATTCTTGCTTATGGTTCTGGCTACAGTTCCTGTCCAGCTTGGCAGGAAATTACATGTTAACATCAGGAATAGAGGGAACTGGCCACATTTTAGCCACATGAAATGTTGAAAGACTCTCACTTGTCTGAGAGTCTACCAAAGTGTGCCAAAGTATACATCAGCTTTCTCTACCTTATGTACCTGCCCGGGAATGACTCCCACCTGCCATGGGCTGGGGCCTCCTATGTCAATTAAATGATCTTCTACAGGCTTAGAGACTGACCTCACTGCTAATTCTTTACATGTGCGCCCAAAGTCAAGCCTTCAATTGTATCACAGGGGTTTAAGAGGGGTTTCTCTTAAAATTTGAGATTCTGGTCCATCATGGTGAAGAAGGTGTGTAAGTTTGAGCACCTCTAGGTATATAATGTGACTGGTCACGTTGCATCTCAGCAAGGAAGCAGAGAGATAGAGCTCTTCTCCCTTGCCCTTTATTCGCTAAGGAAGCCAAGTCCACCACGGGATGGTGCTGTCTACATCCAGGGTTGGTTCTCCCTCCTCAGCTGAGCCTTTGTGGCAACATCTTCATAGATGGGTTCAGAAGTTCCCCCTTGAGTAATTACAAGTGTTAAGTCGACTCAACAAAAACTGTCACAAATGGAAAGCCACACACTCTCCATATCACCATATCTAATTAATACTTTATGCAGAGTGTTTATTTCTAAATGAAGAAAGTATCACTGTTTCCAGATCATTTTTAATTATTTATTCAGTGTGTGAGTGTGTATGAGTGTGTGTGTGTGTGTGTGTGTGTGTGTGTGTGTGTGTGTGTAGGCATGTATATATGTGTCTATGTGTATCAGAGGGCACTATGATGCCGATGGAAGCCCAAGAATGACATCAGGAATCATCCTGGATTACTCTACCTCCTTTTGCTTTGCTTGGGTTTCCCAGGCTCTGCCTTTCAAATCTTTAAGTGCAGGTCGCTGCCATTTCTGCCTGGCATTTTTACATGGGATCCAGGATTCGATCTCAGATCCTTCTACTTCCAAAGTAGAATCTAACCCCTGAGCCATTTCTCCAGCTCCTCAAAGGAAAGTTACTCGCACACTTAAGCCAGAAGCTTGCTTGGAATTTAGCATAATCATGGCTACTTATTGTCTAGAAACATAATCAAAACTAGGTGAGTTCTCCTTACAGACTGCTATTAAAACTCCCTGTCATTGACTGAGTTCATTTTCACGGGCTGAGTTATTAAAATGTAAGTGACTAACTAGTCTCTGGCACCTCCCACAAGCTCTGTTCTATCGGTAGCTCAGACACATTCAATCTTTATGCTGACCATGAAAGTTTATGGATGTAGAAGCTAATGCCAAAAGAGGTTAGGAAGTTTTTCCAAGATTACAAATCCTGCACATGGTGGAATATGGACACAAAGTCAGACCTAGTCAATCTATGCTTCTGCTCTTAGATACAACACAATGTCACCTCTTCATCATCATGAAACGCCAGCTTCTCAGTCCGTTGTTCATGCAATGGGAGCCTCTTCTTTCACACAGATCTCTTGCTACATGGTGCGGAGTCAAAATATCTGATCAAAGTGACTTCAAGAATGAAAGGTTTCTCCTTGGCTCATAGGTTAAGGCGCTCTCTTCACGTGATCCATCTCTCAGTTCTTTTGCCATGACTTCCAGTGCTTCCGCTTTCACTCTTCCCCCATTGCCTTTCTGTATCGTACCTGTCTCTTAACCTTCAGTCAGCCATCAATCAGCAAGCCATTACTGATGACCTCCCAGTGGACCATTATCACTGCTATTAGCAGAGTGACCAGATATGGGACCAAAACTTCATCATATAATAAAAGCGGCGTAAAAAGTTGAAAGCAAACTTATGCCATTCCTCAGGCTCACAGAGGTATCTGCAGAACCTGATTGTTCGTTACCTTAACAAATCTCGCCTAATCTCTTCAGGGTCAAAAAATCTTATTTATCTCAGATAAACTAAAGGCTCCTTGAATACCAAACATAGTTTGGTATTTTTACATCGTTTTCACTTGTAGTTCAGAAGTAGATATGCAATTGGTATGTTCAATGTTCTTGTCCAGCAAGTATCTGTGTGCAAGCTTTATGGTCTTCTGTTTCCAAGAAACGTTTTTGTGGCATGTATATATTAAGTAATACAAATGTCTGCAACCATACTGCCAAACATAACAAAAGATCATCATGGCCAAGGATAAAGATGAGTGAAGGAGGAGAATAAGAGATGAGAATCTAAGAGCTCAAAACCAAGAGCTTTCTGAGGAAAGAAGCAATTATTTCTACCTCATGGTGTCCTGCAATTATAAAGCCATGTAAACAGGTTACAAGAAAGGTTGTACCAAATATTCTTTATGTCACTGGTTTTCAGAGTGAGTTCTAGGGACTCCCAGAGGTCCCCACGTCCACAGAGCCCAACTAGAGAAACAAACACAGGAAGAGATGCCTGTTAAAGGGTCTGTTGTGAGAAACTGGCAGATGTGATTATGGGATTATCCAGGCAAGTGTGAAGTCTATAGGGTAGACACCCACCAAGTAATCCCACTCAGATCAGCAGGCTAATCTTTATGAGTTAGACTCACCTGGTCCTTAGCTGGGTATTAGTGACTTAGACTCACCTGGTCCTTAGCCAACTATTAGTAATTTTAATCATACTTATGAAATCCCCTCATAGCCATACTTAGCTTAATGGTTGGTTAAATAAGAGGACTGCAGCCCAGTAAAAGAGACATGAAGTAACTCATCATCATCAACAAAAACCCTTTCAAGAGTCCACGAGTCATCATTTTCCTAACAGTGTATGAGATTAGATGTTTTTAGGTAGAATTTATCTCGAGCAGTGTAATGCATCAGGTCGAATATTTGAACAGGAGTCTGTTAATACCAATTATTTTAAAATTTTGTGTTTTTGCTTTAAAAAATAATCGTTTATGATGAAAATGTATCATAAAGATCAAATGTGTTATAGGATGAATATATTGTCATTTTAAAAATGAAATTTCTCATTTGCCTGTGTATCACATAAGCTAAAATTCATTCTGGCCTTAAATAATTTTGAACAATATCAAATATCCCTGAAACCGAAAGGTGTTAAAACTAATCCTCCACGATGGAATGAACCTATTCCAAGTATCTCACTGGTTCACCTTATACTTGGTATACATCATTTTAAAGGACTTTTATTACATAGCATAATCAATGGAAAAACTTCCCATACTTCATGAATGTCAAGCGAATCCATCCCCCCTCACATATTAAATTGAGAAAATCATTACTCAAAGCATCACAATTTCTTTGCCGTGACCTCCTAATGATGTCACATGCTTTTGCAAAACACCTATTTGAATTTTGACTATAAATACATTTCCTATCAGTATTCATCATTTTAATTATGAAATGTATTTTATGCATTTCAATAAGTTATCCCTGCCAATTTACTTACACAGTGACCAAATTATTTATTTGGGAGTTTTTTTTATGTCTTCTATCCTAAAAATGAGAAGGCTGATGGATGACTTGGAAGGAGACATGAGGAGACCCTACCCCAACAGATGAAATAGGAACCTCAATTTCTTCTTTACTATCCAGCTGATTTTGGCTGATTGAAAAAAAAAATAAAGGAAGGATAGTCACAGAAAAGCTGAAATCGAAATTAAAGCAAAAATAACAAAAGGATGGTACAAATATGATTTGATGAAAATTGGGTAAAACAAATAATTTGTTCAGACACATGTAATTGTACCACCCTAGTGAGTAATAGGAATATGAACCATACCTCTTAAGACAGAAATTACAACATGGTAAGAAAGTATATGACAGAGCCTACTGAAGCTGGCCAGAAGAGGAATAGACATAAGTATGCAGACATAATTACTCTGCATATTGCTGATAAATTCATGACAAAAAGGACTTAAGGGGTACGAAGGGCCAGTTACAGCTCTTAATCAAGCTTGGCAGGAGAGTCGACACCAACACCAGGGCCAAGGGAACTAACCACCCATATCCACAAGACTGCTGAGAGAGGGGTAAACCTCACTTGCCACACAGCAGGTCTCTCTGTATATGCAAAAGGATGCCAACTTCCTTAACCAGCTCCCTCCATATTATCCATCTGCCCAGGGACTAGTCCCATCGTCAATTAGACAATCCCTCCGGGCTTGCATAAGCCTTAACTCAGTTACTAATTCTTGTGTGTGTGAGTGCGTGTGCATGTATGTCAGAGGATAGTGTGTCCCTGTGGAAGTCCAAAGCTGACTTCGGGAAACATCCTGGATTGCTTCTGTCTCCTTCTTGCTTCACTCTGGGATTTCTTAGGCTCTGCCCATCAGGGACAGAAGTGCAGCCAGCTACTGTTTCTCCCTGGCATTTTTATGTGGAACCTGGGATGCGAACTCAGTACCTTCTACTTGCAAGACAGAGTCTTAACCCCTGAGCCATCTCTTCAGCTACTAATTCCTTACAAATGTGCCTAGAGCTCAAGCCTTCAATTGTCAGGTTGACACACCTGTACATATTATGACATGTGCCTTCTAGGCAGATGATGAAACCTCCTAAAACAGGCTGGATGAGGGTTGATGATAACTATGCTCTGTCCAAAGTGAGTGTTGTTATTCTCCAAGGTCCATCTATTAATTTATGGGACTATTATTAACATTTTGAGGTTTTTTTCTGTTTTAAAAAATGCACCTTTGTTATCATGAGAAAGCTCCCAATGTTTAAGTGTTTATAGCTAATCTAAAAGTTTTAAGCCTGTGTAGATCAAGCAAAATGTATTTATGGGTCATTAACACTGTGTGGCAACTGATAGAAGAGTTTGGACAATCATTTAAATTGTGAAATGGTGAAAGGCCAAGAAGTTTGCCATATGTCAACGTAGTGTTAACTATCCCTGTCTGCGCCCTGCAGCACTCTCAAGGAAAGTTCTTTACCGTTATCGTATCCTCACTTAATAAAATTATTTCACAGTTAAAAATTGCTACAGGCCAGGACTGACCTGATGTGTCACATTCTTCAATTTGCACCTTTAAGTTTGCCATCTAGCTGGACAGAAAGTCACACCCAGTTTAAAAATGGAAAGACAAGACCCACCAAAGTCACCTCATGCACTCAGCGAATCAGCTCAGCGAGGTCCTAACCCGTCACCTCCGGAGTTCAGAAGATATTTGTGGCAAGGTGTCCAACCGCAGCACTGCTGGTGTCTGGGACTAGACGATGCTTTGTGGTGGGAGGCTGAGCGGCCCACTGAGATTGTTCAGGAATAGGACATTCCTGGCCTTCACCTGCTGTAAGTCAATTGCAAAGAAACTAAAACTCCTGCAGATAAATTGACATGTCTCCCAAGGGGCACAAATACCTTGCCAAGAGCCACTGACCAGAAAGAATCACTTTGGAGGTCTTCTCATCTCTCTTCTACTTCTAACGCCATGCTCTCCCTGATGAAGTGATCTGGTCGAACTCATTCATGGAATATTTCTAGAGATGTCTGATGCCTTGGGTATCTGTCTGCTGTTTAGCCTCTTTGGTCTTAGTAATCAGTTTCAGTGAATTCATCTTAATCTTTGGTGACCATCTCCTCCTCCAACTTCACTTGTCCAAAGCTTTCTGATTTCTTATATGTCAGTGTATGTACTTGCTGAGCCAACTAAAGGGTTTCATGTTACTTCACATTCTAGGTACTTCAAAATTAGTTTTCTTGTTCAGCAAAGATTAATCCAAATGCATGTCTTTCTCATGATGAATAAATAATATGAATGAATAAATAATAAATGACGAATAAATAAATAAATGCATGTCTTTCTCATGATGAATAAATAATACATAATGATGAATAAATAAAGTGGTAAACTAAATTACACTTACTTACCAAAATTACCATCAAAATATTTTCCCCATACTTTTTATTGTAGTTCAGTTTGTTTGAAGATTTTTCCATGTCTTTAAATTCCTTTCCCTTTGCTAGCCAAGCACCATTTATCCTTTCGATCCCTATAATAATCCAGTTAATTCACATTTCTCTAAATTCTATTACATTCCTGTTTGTTTTTTATTTTCCAATGTGTGGGAGGAGTCACATTGTGTTCCTGTGTGTTTAATTATATGTGGACACACGTGTTCACGTGAGCATGTAAGCATGCATGTGTTAATATTAAGAATCATTCTTCTTCATTCTTCCACCTTATTCTTTTCATATAGTTCCCTAATCAAGCCTAGAGCTTGCCGTCCAGTTCGTCTGGCTAACCAGCATATTGTGGAGATGCCTGGTCTCCACTTCCATGCCTGAAATTATAGGCAGGCGACCACACCCCTCTGGCACGTACATGGGATCTGGGCACCTGAACTCTGGCTGGTCTTGTTGGTAAGGCAAGTGCCATAACCGCTGAGCAACGGCCTCAGTTCTGATGCCCTATTTTTAATCTTCAGTGATTTCCTTATATTTTAATACTTATCATTTGTCAATTACATTCCTGCATTTTAATTTTTGGTTTCCCACATTTATTCCTAACTTTTCCTATTTCCAAAAGTATAAGGAAGAAGGCAGAGCAAAGCCACAGACACACAGTGATACTTGTATAATCCCTAATTCCAAAAAAAAATTGTTGTATTTTAAATTGCTATATTTTAAATTATTTCACTAGCACTTTCTACACTTGTCTTACTTGGGAAACATGATCCGCTTAATTCATTTCCACTAAGGTGCTGGCTTTAATTTTTGAGTCAAATGATGCTTACACATGGAAAAGTCAAGGTTTATGGGACAGAGAGTTGAATATCCTGGAAAAAAAACTATTTGAGCTGAGTAAACAATTCTTGGCACAAAACTTTACAAAGGAAATAAATTTTTAAGGAAAATTAATCAGGAAAATAAAAAATTAAAACAATAATGAAGTATCACTATATATTTATCAGAAGAGCTAAAATAAATGGCAGTGAAGATGTAAAGATGTTGGACAGAGTTTCAAATGGTTTACTCATTATGGAAATGGTCCAACAATGTCTATTAAAAACTTTCCAGGTAATGGCATGAAATATAGTAATTGAACTACTGAGCATTTATCCCCCTATTATTTTAAATTAATTAATTTTTCTACTTTTACAAGCGTATTGATGCTTCCCACCATCCCCCCTCCCTTCTCTTCATCAATCCATCCCACTTCCAACCTCCTGCCTGTCTGCTTCTATGGACCCCAGAGTTCCCTCTGGATTGTCTATTCTTGTGTGTGTGGTGGGGGTGGGGGGTGGGGGTTTCAGGCCTCTGTGGCGTACCAAGTTGTCTGTTTTCAGGCCACCCCACCATTTCCTTTCACTCATCTAGCTTTAGTCCCCAAGGTTTCCACTATATGTTCTTATCACTCTTGAGTTCCTCGATAGTTTATGAGGGTTTGTTGGTTTGTCAGTCATGATACAGGTCTAGGAAGGACAAGTCTTCTGCAGGGAGTTCCTGGATGCAGCAGCCCTGCCTTGAATGGAATGCCTTGTCCAACAATTATCCCCATATTCTTAAATGAAGATACACATTCACATGAAGCCTGTTCATAGATGTTTATAACAACCTCACTCATTTTTATTTTACATGGTGGCTTTACAGTAATATAGTTCACATAATACACATCTCATGCACTTAAAGTATATAATTATGGTTTATTCATAGGAAGCTTTATATTATATAAAACTAAAAACACTACTGTTGTCCTTCCAAGGTAAATACTTAAACAAATTGTGCTACTCCCTAACTATGTGGAACACATATTTAGTTATGTGAATATTGTTTCATTCTTTTGCCTTGGTTTTTATCCTATAAAATGAGAATAAATTATATTAATTGAGAGTCTCAGAGTTAAAAGTATGCATACTGCTTCACATAGTATCTGGCATAGTGTTTAATAATGTTCATAAAAGTCATACCATTAGAATGTACACAGTTTATAGAAAATAATTATTCTTAAATTTACAAAGTTCACAGCTGAGGAGATAACTCACAGATGAAGTTCCTTGGTACTGAGGCTGACAGTCTGAGTTCCATTCCTGGAGTCTACATGGTAGAAAGACAGGAACCGACTCCCTCTCATAAAATGCCCTCCTTCTAACCTCCACATGTGATAGGGCTTGCGTGCACACGCACATACACACACACGCATACATGCACATGCACACAGATAATGTAAAAAGAATTTATGAAGTTTATCATGAAAGGGCAAAAAAAAAAAAAAACCCTCACTTTAATTAGCAAGTTTGGGGCCATCAATATAAGAGCTTTTAACACTACAGAATATTTGCAGGACATAGTCACGGAGAAATGCAAATACATGCAAAATGCTCAGTTTCTTGAGTATAGAAAAATTGCTGGCTACAAGCAGAAGCTATGAGCAAAGTCCTGTGTAGTGCTATCTTTTAACATGATTTCTTAGGGAATCCCAACGACTAGACAAAAAATTAAAAATGTCCTCTGCAATATGAAGCAAGTACACCGATTCTCATCTAGGATATGTTATTCCGGTTTTAATCGACCCAACAGCTCTTAGCTCCCATTTCATGACACTTTCAACGGGCCTGTTAGCATTTCCCATTTCCAGGCAGTTTGAAGAAAGGACATGTCCCTGGAGGGTTCTGTTCCCGCTGGTTTTCATGACAGCCCAGGGGATGCCCAAGGAGTGCTTGTCTTGAGATTACATGCATTCTACTTCCCAAGAAGGTGGTAAATAAAGGGGGAACTGTTCTTGGGAATTCAGCTAAGATACAAGGAAGTAGCCTGAATTATCTCCCATTATCTCGTGGTGTGAATATGCACCAATTCACACAAGTCTGTCTGACTCAAGTCAAAACCAATGCCATTAAACCAGAGGACAGTGAAAAAGAAAAATAAAGGCTCAGGGGCTTAGAAAGAAACACTCCTAGCTTGCAAAGAGAGAGCTGTAAAATGCCAAGGCCTTATTCTAAAAATTCTAGACTATCATATCAACTAAATGAATTGCAGCTCTTCATTCTTCTAGTTTGTGGCTTAGAGCTATTTACAGTTCAGATATCTTCCCTTTGTTCTTGTCATTCCCAAGCTCGACAATGTTCCCCTTTAGTCATCCTCTAGACCAACTTGGCTCTTATTCTACCCAGTCTGTTATTTATGGACCTTACCGATAACCAACTATCGATGTAACAATAAACTTAACACCCCAATTAGTTGAGCTACAGGCAACTCACTCGGTAAAGGGCTTCTACATGATCGAAGCTATCCATAAACATATAAATAGTCCTGTTTTTGAGTGTGTGTGTGTTTGAAGCATTCACCCATCTGTAAGCATGATATATGGGTCCCACTTTTCTAGGTTTGTGTAATTAAACAGTAATCAGTAAGTCCCTGACTACTACAAAACGCAACTTCTGGAGCTCTGACAACAAATTCATCACCTATACATGTATAAAAGTCACTGCAAAGAGTCTTTTCTTTCTTAACTGCCCTTGAAACCCAGCAACTGAATTCTCGCCCAGGCCCCAAATGAGAGCCACAGGATTCTGATTGTCTCACACTTAATTATACACATTGCAGAATGGACAAAGTCATTTTTGTACTGTGCACGGAGAATAAAAATCACCTATATAATTTCTCTAATTTCACATATGAATTGCTAGCTTGCCGAGTGATAGAAGGAGAAAAGAACACAAGAGCCACATCTCACAGCGATGTGCCTGTCTGTGTAGAAGCGAACGGAGAACACAGGCTGCACTGTTCAGGCGGGGGGGCCTCTCTCACAGACTGGCTATTCTTCTTGGCTTCTTGGCCTAGTGAGGACGCTTATTGTTGCCTTGTGTCAAGCTATGCTTGCTTCTTTCCTGCCTCTCTTCTCTGAGCTTCCAAGTTACTATTCCTGTAACTTGATTTGACCTGAGAAATGAAAAAGAAGAAAACATTAGCCACGCGAACGGAAACTATGGGGCCCTCAAGGACTACCTTCCACAGCTTCTAGTGGCACCTGACTGAGAGGCTTGTTGGGGTAAGTAAAAGCTCTACTGATCTAATGGGGGGGGGTGATTACCTCTGATGATCATCGATTCGAAATTCCAAGTCAGGCCCAGGGTAGAACTATTTCTCTTTATATCGTGTTTGAAATTTCATTTGAACTTGGTAGATGTGAGATCCACAGGCTTTTTCCAATAAGAACGCTGTATTTTCCTCCAATTGATTTCATTATGATAGGCCCAAGGCAAATGCTTCTGCCTCGTGCAATGGAGCTTGCAGCCGAAATGTGCCTGAACATGTTTTATGATAAATGATAAATCCTGCCTTCACCCGGCACAGCCTGCGAAAGCAGATGGAGTTCGTGCTTGGCTCTCAAAGTAGGAGAAACTACAGGCCGGAGGCAAAGAATGGGATCACTCCGTGGCTTCCTAGTTTCCTCCTGATGGATGCCAAGTCCAGCACGCTGAAGGTTTCCAGTAATGGGTGGCAATTTTGGCTTTCTTTGGACTTCAAGAAGAGAACTTAGTGCTTCTGAGCAGCCACTTATTCCCTTCAGAATAAGAGCCCCAAGGACTGCAGAGATAGCTGAGGGGTTAAAGCCTTTGCCTCTCAAGCAAAAGGACCTGAGTTCAGTTCTTCAAACCCCACTTAGAAATGCCAGGCAGAAATGAAGGGGGTCTGCAATCCCAGAGGGCAGAGCTGAGAAACCCCAGAGCAAAGCATTAAGGAGGTAGAGCAATCCAGAGTGACTGTGGAGGTCACCCTTGGGCCTCCACAGCCACATACTCAAAAGCCCTCTTATACATACACACACACACACACACACACACACACACACACACACACACACAGAGAATGTCCCCCATTTAGATAGATCTACTTTCAGCTCAATGCTACTTTAGCATATTATGGGGTCTAAGTAACTTCATCTCCAACTACACTTGAAAAATGAATCCAAAAAAGATCCCTCATTGGGAAGCTAGTTGGTCCGCCTACAGAAATGCATGTGGATAGCAGAATTTGTGTTTGCCCTGAATTACCACAGTAGCCAGAGGGAGAAACCTGCCCCCCCCCCCCCCCAGAACTCAAGCTGATCCCTGTTTCCTTCTCCCCCACCTGTGTTTCCAGAGCTTCAAGTGTAATGCAAAGTGTGAGAACTGTTACTCCATCTGCACATGCATTGTAGCCTTAAGCCATTAATCAGGCAAGCCACAGATTTATTCTTTCTGCGTGTTACTATAATTACTCTCCATAACACCTACTGAGCTTGCCATTTCATCTCCACCAATGACTTTTTTTTTGAATTGTATCTGTTCCGTATTCATTTCTTCAACACTCTTACAGATTGGAGCTGAATTTCTAATCTGGGTAAGCTAGGATGCTCTTGAGCTTTCTCCAAGTGTCTCCTGAGGACTCTAGCAGGGTAGCTGTGCACATGGGCAGACGGGTGGGCCTTTCCGTGAAGGTTAAAAGCCACATTCTGAGTTTGCAATCAAGCCACCATCCCCTTTTGCTAATGTTGCAGAAGTAGCCCTGAAATAATGTCTCAGAAACCAAATAGGGTGGAGGAAGAAGAGTTTAATGCCCGCGTCTGCAATGAAGTCTCTCTCCAAGGACTCCCACCCTGAGCTTAATTTGTACTGTTGTTTTATACAAAAGCAGGAAGGGGTGGAGCAAAGACAGGACTTTACAGAAGCAAATGCACTGCTCAATAATATGACAGTCCAGATGGAACATAGGCTGGCCTGTGACCGAGACTGTTTTTAGACGGAACCTGAGATCAGTGCCCAAGCGGCAATGCAGTGCAGGCCATGGGGTGGGCTAGCATCTTGGAAGTATTCTTCCTTGACTGCCTTTGCGATTTCAGTAATTTTCTACCTTAGCTGATGTCAGCAGAAACACAGCGCTTTGCATTTTTCTACCTCGCTAAGAAGACAGATATGTCTTTGAGGCACGTGATACTGTTGAGTCCATCTGAAGAAGGCAGCTATTGTCTACACACTCATCTCAGAGAAAGGGAAGGATGCTTTATGCACCTGCCTGCTTTGAACACGGCCGAAGACCACGTTCTCAGACCCAGAGAAAACTAATACCAGGCCCGGGGATGGAGCTTCTACCATTCTCCACACAGATCTTACCACTGGAGGGAATGAAGCGAAGTCTCCTCCTTGGCTCAGGAAAGCGAGCTGGTTCCACTTAAAAGTATACCTCTGCCATTCTGAAATCCTGGTGTGAACCTCGGGAAATGGATCTTTGCAGATTTTGACTGACTGCACCCTATTCGGTGACTCTGCTTTGAAAATGGCTGCTAAAAAATAGTTTCTTGAATCGTTGGCCCTCCTCATTTTCTCTTCTTCTGTGGTACGTGTTTTTGTTAAGAGATTGAGTAGATTTGGCTGCAATGATGGCACACGCTCGTAATCCCAGCACTCACGAAGCTGGAACAGGAAGATCACAGTTGGGAGACTAGCCTGGGCTACATAGTAAGTTCCCAACTAGTTTGAGCTATGTAGGGAGTAAGAGACTGTCTCAGAAAAAAAAAGGAGGGGGGGAAGAGAGAGAGAGAGAGAGAGAGAAAGAGAGAGAGAGAGAAAGAGAGAGAGAGAGAGAGAGAGAGGGAGGAGCAATCATATCAGTGGAGTGGCTGAGAAGGAAAATATGAGAGTCATACTTGGGTTTGATTCCCACTCCTGCTGCTTAGGAATCGTGTGGCCTTGGGAGAGTAGCTCGGCCTCTCGGATTTTCATGGAGAGAGAAAATAATCACCTACTATAATGCAATGAATGGCCTACTGGGACCCTTGCTATAATAAGCACTATTATTAATTGGAACCAAATGAGAGGTGACATTATCTGCCATGACGTCTTTTAATATCTCAGGGCATCTCCGTATCAGCAGGAGAATAAGCCTTCCTTTTCCATCTTCATAGAAAAGAGATCATGGGCTGCTTGTGACACAAGGGATATTGTGATGGTCAAAAGTCCATGGATATTCTTGCATGATCTGTGGAGACACTCTGATCTCTTAGCCAATGCCTTCGCAGATGACACTGGACTACATCATCGAATAGCTGGCTCAGATGGCAAAGCTTTTCCCTCCCTGGGTTTTGTTTTAGTTATGCACTTTGTAGTGTATGTGACCAGCCTCTAATAGTTCTCTGGCCGTAACGAACCTTTTCCAACGTAGACATTAAGATACAACTTCAGTGTTCTAAGAGAGGAGCAAGGGCTCACCCGAAATATCTTTCACTAGAGCTCTCTTCCTAGCACTCTGCTTAAATGGGGATTTTTTTTACATGTCTTTTGTATGTGCTTACATTAGTCATCCTAAAGAAAATGTTAAGACCCTTAGATGCAGTTGATATGTGGATTAGTGAAGCTGTGTCAGTAATATGGGACGTTTGCATCCAGAGAAATGTTCATATACCAAAGCAAAACTAGCTACATTGGCATTTTGATTCCATTCCTTCCTCCCTGCTAGCTGTGATGTTCATAGTGTGTGTGTGTATGTGTGTGTGTGTATGTGTGTGTGTGTGTGTGTGTGTGTGTGTGTGTGTGTGTGTGTGTGTTTATATTTAGATGCATGTGTGCAGAAGGCAGAAATCAATTTCCATTGCAGTTCCTCAGAAGCCATCCACCTTGCTTTCTGAGACAGGGTCTCTCGCTGGGACCTGTGGATCATCACATACACTAGGCTGGCCAGCCAGTGAGCTCTGGGGATCAGCCTATTGCGTTCTGCCTAGTCTGGGGTGACAGTCTCTGGCCACCATGCCCAGTTCAGATGGGTCCTCATGCTTGCATGACACATGCTCCCTGCTGAGCTCTCACCACACCCCGTGATATTGTCCTTTTTTATATATTGTATTTTCTGTATTTATTTGGAAGGGAGAAAGAATACCCATACCATGATCTGGGTGGAAATCAGAGGGCAATTTCAGAAATAATTTCTTCCGCATGTGAACTCAAAAGGATCAAATTCAGGTTCCCAGATTTGTACACAGGTGCTTTTAGCTGGCAAGCTATCTCACGATATTCTCTTAGCCTCTTTTAAGCCATAATGCTGCTGACGTCATATAATGCAAGGACTCTCATGTAGAACATACCCACTATAACCCTCAGAATATGTTAAATACACACTACTTACCAATTCCCCAAAACCTGAATTTGAAGTCAGTTGGCTGCACGACCTTTAGAATATATTACATTTCTCTCTGGGCTTCCAATTCCTCACTTGTAAGTTAACAGTGGAGGAAATGTAATGCTTTTAAAGGCTTTTCTAGTTCTTAATCAAAATGTATTGATACATGTATCTTGTGCATGCACGCACATGGATATAGTATACATAAGCATATATTTCCTACGTTGGCATGAGAACAGCTTCACTGTAAGTAGCTCTGCTCCCCCTGATACCAAACTTGAGTGCCTGGGCATAATATTGAAAATAGATGGCCATGCTGGAAAAATATAAAATCAAGACATGAGGAAAGTGGAAGTCGACACACATTTCAGAGCTCAGAGGTAATTTCATTGTTTTTTATTATCATCTGTCAAGCTTAAAGCAATACTTGAGACTAGAAAATGGATTGTCACCGAGGTTTCTGAGGACGATGGCTTTCGTGAGTCTGTGTAAATATATTCAGAAAGACTTGTTCCTACTTAATAACCTGCGGTTTTTTCCTCTTGAATCGACGATGCATTCACTTATAGCAGTTGAAAGGCAGGATGTCCTCTGCTGTCAAGTCAACTTGATAGAATAATACAAAAATCTGAAAAATTCAATCAGATCTTGTTACTTCTCAAGGGACTGTCTCGACATCTTATTCTGTATAAGGAGAAAAAAGAGAAAGCGAGGTGCTTCTGTGGTCTTGTACATGGCACTAGTCAAATGGAAGAGAGTCGGTACTAGCCCGGAGGGAATGAGTCGGCACCAGCCTGGTAGAAGCAAGTGGGTACCAGTGGAAGCCAGTGGGCACTAGTTGGCAAGTGCCATGTCCACCTTTCCCCTCACATTCTAAGGCATAGTAAGTATGACCAAAATATGGGGTTCTTTGGGGGGCATAGCAATGCCTAATGGGATTTACAAGGTGGTGAAGTCAGGGGCTAGACTTATTTGCTTATTTATTGCAAATAAGTGAATCTAAAGACCTAATCTAACAGGAGAGTACAGGTAGAAATAACATCTGGTAAGTATAGTCCTTCACATGACTGTCTGCGAAAGAGGCCCAGGAACTGCATTATCCCAGATGTAGGCAATTGTAACAAAACATCCTAGTGGAGCTATTCAACTTGATTCAGCAGGCAAGTAATTGAAAATGATCGTGCTAGACAAGAGTTCAGTTCCTGTCCCCTTGTGCGCCCGACTCCTGATCTATAAGCTGAGCAGAAAAATGTTTCTGCTGCGCAATCATTTTGAAATTTGCAGAGATGCTGAAAATCGGAGGAGGAGCTGGTATCCACACAAACAGCTAGTACCACTGAGTAACTCCTACCTGCCACGCACCAACAGCTAGTACCTACTGACTACCTCTTACCTGCCAGGCACCATCACTAGTGCCCACTGAGACCTCCTGCCTGCCAGAAGCTAACAGTTACCGTTGCAATCCTTTCCTTGGAAGCAGATGATCATCGAAGCTTTAATGATGCAGTAGATTCTACAGATGTCTGCTTTACTCCAGACCTCTTAGTCCCATAGAGAGTCATGAAACAGAAGCTTCATGATGTGGTTTACCTAAGCCACAGCCCTCTACCTTTCCCTTCACTGTTTTCTGCCTGTTGTGTGATACTTTTTCCTGAGAAAAGCATCTATCTGTTCATCCCAGATAGGAAACCATCAACAGACCAAAGTAATACTACGCCAGAGTCCAACTTGGCAAACCAATGAGTTAATTGGGGGTAACTTACAGGAGTATGAGCAAGAGTTATTTACAGGACCCGGGATGGTTCCGAACAGCTACAGCGCCAGTCCACCCAACATGAGTGATGGCTCATAGAAAGGGCTCTCTGCAGAACAGGCAACCCACTGGGCTCCTTAGAGAGGCTCCCCCAGAATGCTCAGCTGATCTTGGGGGGCTTCTCTCCCAGCAGCTAATTATTGCTTTCTTCACCTTGGGGAGTGGGTCTGTGGATCCTAAACCTTATGAGGTGTCTACTTTCTGAATCTTATGAACTACCTTCCAGGATGGAATGCTTCCATTTGCTATATAGTGACCTCCTCAGGGTAGCCATGGAGGGGTGGGGGGGAAGGGGTGGGGGGAAAGAATAACCAAGATGGCCCCCCATGGATGCCCAGAGGAAATCTGCCAACGATACTGCTGCTTGGTACATTTTTCTTTCATTTGAAAAATCTGCATGTCTAACTTGAAAACTAAGTTTAGATTTTGCTGGGATTGCATTAAATCCATAAACTAATAATGAAAATTAGATCCTGGTCATGTTGGGACGCCCAGAAGCAAAGGTCTTCTTTCCACTTGTTCAAATCTACCTTAGAAGGGTTTGTAATTTTCCTAAATACTTTATCTTTTGGTGTGTGTGTGTGTGTGTGTGTGTGTGTGTGTACGCACACGCGTGTGCACACATGCATGATTTTGCAATAGGATACTTGAATGTGTGTGCCTTTGGAGACCCAAGGGAGACATCAGAAATAATCCTAAGTTACTTTACCTCCTTATTGTTTTGCTTTGGGGGTTCTCAGATTCCACCCTGGCATCCGAACTCAGGTCTTTTTGTTTATGAGGCAAAAAGCTTTCTTCTCTCACAGGGTTTACTGTGTATCTCAGGCTGGCCTTGAACTCAAGACCTCCTCCCTTAGTCTTCAAAGCTAAAGGATTACAGGTATGTGCCACCATTCCTGCCTATGTCAATAGTATTATTCCTTTCATTTATCTTCCATTTTTACCATATATAAATGTGTGTGGGAGCGTATATCGTAAGTGCATAAATGTGGACATATGTGTGAGGGGAGATGTTTACAAGAGAATAAATATGTGCTGATGTGTGGAGGCCTAAGGTTGATATCAGAATTCATTTTCAATTGCTCTTCCCTTATTCATGTTGAGACAGTTCTTTAATCAAACCCAGAGCTTACTGATCTTGTCTGGTTAGCCAACTTGCTCTGGGAATTCCCAGTCTCCATCTTCTCCAATCCCAGCATTTTACATGGGCTCTTGGAATCTGAACTCAAGTCCCTTTATTTGTTCACCAGGTGTCAATCACTGAGCCATCTCCCCAGCTCCAATTTTATTCTGCAATTGAATTCAGATTGATGTAACTCAAAGGCAGAGACCTACCTCCATGTTCGAGTCTTGGGGCTCCATCCCCTACATGTCTAACATAAACAAAGAGAGATGCAGATGGTTTGCAGTGAGATGCATGAACCGATAGAGGCACTTGTCATGCAACCTAAGGACCTGAGTTAGATCCCCCAAACCTGAAAAAGGTGGCAATCACTCATCCTGTAAAGTCATCCTTTGACCTCTGTGGCATGCACACCCTCAAACACCTCATATGTACTATTACTAATAATAATGTTTTTCTGTTGTCTGTCTCTTCATTGGTTACTAATACTTCTCACAATGAATCACTCTCTTCTCCTAGCTTTTTGCTTAGAGGCGGGGAAAGGGAAGCTGTTAAAATTGATCATAGTGGAGAACTGAGAAGGCTTTTTAAAACAGGCTAAGAAGTTGCCTTCTGAGTCCACACTCAAGACTTCTTTAGTGTCTGTTGAACTTCTTTGCACTTCCCAGAGCTCTTTTCCCTCTTTCACATGTTCATCAGGATCTTCCCACCAGTGAAATGGACATCCTGTGAACTCTTGCTTTAAGAAAGTTGTTTGCTTATTGAAGGATTAGATAAGTGGGGCATGCTCCCCGCAAAGAGGAAGAAGAGTAGGTTATTCAATATCATTCATCTCCACGTATCAGAAGAGAATCTATATTGGGTGGAGTCACCATTAATTAAGAACACACTAAATGTTAGCCACTGAGTTAAAAAGTTTCCCTGAATCAACTCATTTACTTCACTCTACAATAGCTTAAGAAATACGATTAGCACCTGCCTTGGATGGATGAAGAACTTTGGGCTCATTGAACTGAAAATATCACTTATTAAAATCACAGAAAATGGGCTGGAGAGATGGCTCAGGGGTTAAGATTCTGCCTTACAAGCAGAAGGTCCTGAGTTCGGATTCCAGGTTCCATGTAAAAAGTAGCAGGCAGAAATGGCAGCACCCTGCACCAGAGCCTGGTGGGCAGAGTCTGAGAAATTCTAGAGAAAAGCAAAAAGAAGGTAGAAGGAATCCAGGATGAATCGCGAAGTCATCGTTGGTCCCCCACAGGAACACACAGTCCCCTCTAGTACACACACACACACACACACACACACACACACACACACACTAAATAAATTAAAATAAAATAAAATCACAGAAAAATGAATAAGTAACAGAGCTGAGATTTTAAGATTTTCATAGTTTTGCTATGTCAAGGCCTGTCTCTAATGACTATTCTAGCTAGTATTTTGTGTGTGTATGTTTTGGTGTGCCTGATTAGTTAAAATATGAATAAAGTTGAAGTCCCAGCCAAGATGCCTGGCAGCCTTCTCGATTCTTCCGTGTTATCCTCACATTTTCCCTGGTGCTCTCGTCAGCGTCCGTTGCAGACTCTGCACTGGAAGTCTACACTGCAGACGAGGGACTGCCCAGATCTCTGAGCTGCAAAGAAAAACCCAGGCCAGAAGGTTCTGGACATTGAAATTTGCCACAGATCCTTCCTCATTTAGAACCTGTGAAGCCCACGGTGTTTTCTCTGCGAGTGATCAATCGCTGAAAGTACAAAGAGAGGCTGAGATTAATTTTCAGCTAGATAACACAGTTGAGAAAGCAAAGCAGACATTTTCAAAGCTCAGGAAAGACCTTCGGCCTATCCCTCCCCCACAGCCCTGGTGTCATGATTACAATTCATCACATGCAAAAAATACCCTTCAGTCAGCAAATATTCACTGAATATCTCACTTCCAGAGCCTCATGCTCATGCGCACAATGCCTACACAAGCTAGAGTGATGGGGAAAAATTAAGCAAGTGAATTGCTTGCATTTGGTAAATTATAAGAATGTGAAAGATTAAAGAAAATACAAATATCAGCTCTACTGACAAGCAGAATACAAAGAATTAGTGGAAAATAACTGGCATTCGCAGAATGAATTTTCTAGTGGAAACCTCATATTCTACCAACTAGTATTTGCTGAAGAGTTATTGCACTGTAGATACACACTGTGTCCTGGGAACACGAGGGTCAGTGGAACGGTTCCGACCTCAGAGCTGAACACCGAGTGCAGAAGCAGATACAGAAGGGAAAGAATAATCACAAATTTATTTGCATGATAGGAGCAGAAGCAAAACGATGAATACAAGTCCCAGAGTTGGTTCATCTTTATGCAAATGCACAAATCTGGTTGCAAAACTGTACATCACTTCTGGAATATTACACAAGAAGATTTTGAGGTTTGCAGGCCAGTGGGTGTTTCGCCAAGGAAGAAATGAGGTACAGAGAGAAGGCGGCTAGCCCAAAGCTAAGGTTTACCAGGGTGGGACTAGGAAAGCCCCTCCTACCGCAGGCCAGGGGCTTCTCCCACACTGCTGAGACCTTCCTTGGAGTTAGATTTCACTTTCCAGCACACGACCTTCTGAGGTTTTCTAGGATAAGCATGCCAAGGGCCAAGGGGAATGTGAAAGACTTCAAATAAACACTTCCTGGGCTGGAGAGATGGCTCAGGGGTTAAGCCTCTGCCTTGCAAGCAAAAGTTCCTAAGTTCAGATTCTAAGTCCCACATTAAAAAAAAAAATACCAGTCAGAAATGGTGGCAGCCTATAACCCTGGTAGGCAGAACCTGAGAACAACCAGAGTGAAGTAAAAAAGGAGGTAGAAGAACTCTAGGATGATTCCCAAAGTCACCCTTTGTCCTCCGCAGCGACATACAGTGACCTCTGATACACACACACATACACACACACACACACACACACAATAAATAAATAGTTTTTTTAAGAGAGCAAAGATGCCATGATATTTAATAAATAAAGTGAAAAAAAAAAAAAACCACTCGCTTTCAGAATGTGACCAGGGTAATAAACTGAGCTGCTTGTGTTACTGCAAACCACTCCCTGTATAACAGGAATGTAAACAAACAACCACCAGGTTTCTTCAATGTCATAACTTGAAGTTTCTTTAAAGTATTTCTTATTGATGAGTTGGTTAAAAACTTACTTCCTTTCAGGAATTAGCTTAGCTCTCTCATTATTCATAAAATAATGAAACCAGGAAAACTACTATTCCAACACAGTCTGAATCCACTTTCAAATTTGTTCATTAAATTGTAGTTTTCTTCAGAATTGATGAGAATCTTAAACATGTTCACTCCAAGCCAAAGATTCCTTTTGCTATAAGTTATCTAAGAAAGCTTACTCAAAAAGAAAAAGCAAAAGATAAACTGAATTAAACATGCTTTTCAAAAGAATCATTTATAATAGACAGTAGAAATTCCACAAATGCCTTAAATATCAAACAGTGGAGAAAGGCTAATACATTGGACCCGTTTTTAACAAAATGCTCATTAATAACTCTAGAGAAAAACTGTTTAACATAATGCATATTTTCCCTTTCCGCATTATGACCGACTAGGTAAAGTGAAAATTCTATAAGAAAATTGGATGCATACTCTGGAAGCCACCTAGAAAGTGAAACACCAACAAACATCATTTTTATAGCTAAGTGCTGGAAAGTATTTTACAGCTATCCCCAGGGAATCAGGCATGATGGCCCCCAGGGAATCAGGCATGATGGCCTCCAGGGAATCAGGCATGAAGGCCCCCAGGGGATCAGGCATGATGGCCCCCAGGGGATCAGGCATGAAGGCCCCCAGGGGATCAGACATGATGGCCCCCAGGGAATCAGGCATGAAGGCCCCCAGGGAATCAGGCATGAAGGCCCCCAGGGAATCAGGCATGAAGGCCCATGCTTATGGGAGACAGAGGCAGAAGGACCAGAAGATCAAGGTCACCCTTGATTACACAGCTAGTTCAAAAAATTACACCAGTAGGAAAAACCTGGCATCAGTGAAAAGGCTGAGCTTTGGAATATTTTGAAAACATCTGGGGAAATCCTAAGTAAGTATTGACTCAGAGAGGTAGCACAATGTAATCTAGGGGTAAAAAAAATAATAAAAGTTGAATCGAGTCTTGGTCAGCAAGTATGATGTCAAATGGGGCAGTGGTCAAAGCTAAAGAATCCTCAGTCCCACAGGGGACTTAAAGGTGCAATGCCAACTTCCAAGGCCACACAGGGCAATTTATTTCAGAGCAGGATCTTGCTATGTAGGCCTTGCTGGCCGGGACTCATTATGTAGCTCAGGCTGACCTTGAACTCTCATCAAGTCTTGTCTCTGCCTCTTATGTGCTGAGACTATAGCCTTGAGCCACCAGTCTAGCCTCTGTGCAGTAGATCTTTAAGGATTAAAACACTAGGATTAAAACACTGAAAACCCATGTGAAGAAAACCAGGCATGATGACATTGGAGAACAGAGACATATAGACCCTAAGTCAGCCGAGCCTGATTACTAATTACAGGCCAGCAGAAGACTCTGTCTCAAAGAACAAGGAATGACGCATGGTGTTGACCTCTGACCTCCACACTCATGCACCCCCCTCAACACACGTGTACCTATGCATGCAGGAACATAAACATTCACAAGGACACTACAAAGAAAATTATGTGTTGGAAAACTTCCAAACCATTGCAGGGCAGGAAATGGAGAAATAAGAATGAAAAATTTTGACTAGAATACACTGAATGAGATGGCAAAATAAAGCAGCGAAAAACAAAAAATTAAAATATTAAGCTTGCCTACAGAGATGAAATTTGCATTAAAATCACTCGAATCAACTTGAAGTTGTTTTCAAAATCAAATCAAATAGAAAAAAAAAAAAAAACTTGGCATAGCAAGATCCACGTTACATGAAATAGATGTGAACACAATCTCTATCTACCAGAAAATTTTCCTGAATAGAAAGGCACCGTGTCATAAGATGTACAAACACATCTGCGGAATTTCAAAGCTAAGTGTTTGCTGGGCGATTGGCCGTGCTTCCTGGTTTACTGTGAGAGCAAGCATATAAGTTATAAAACCATAGGAAGATATGAATAACACACTTGATGCCAAGTTAGGGAAGAGAATTGTTCATACAGTAAACAAAAAGTAGATCTCCGTAAATGCTGAAGAATGGTATCATACCAACTAATTTCATTAGAACAGCTAAGTATTTATAATAAAAAATGATTAAAATTCCCATACATTGGGAAATATTTTAAAAAACTAAACAGCTCAAAGAAAATATAGAAAGCAATTTCACACTAAGAAAACAATGAAAATGTTTACATTTAATTTTAAAAACATAAAATTTATTACTCTAAATTCTCACAAAAAATAACAAAAGAAAAATATCAAAATATCAAAAGCAGGGGCTGGAGAGGTGGCTCAGGGGTTAAGCCTCCACCTTGCTGGTGGAAGGTCCTGAGTTCGGATCCCAGATCCCATGTATAGACGCCAGGCAGAAGGGGGGGCGGCCTGCGCTTCTGGTCCTGGTAGGGCCTGTGAATCCCGGGGCTGAAGGAGGTGGAGGCATCCATGGTGGTTCGCGAATTCGTCCGTGGCTATACACATACACACACGCACACACATACACACGCACATGCGCACACACAGGATATATATGGTAATCAGTTGCTACCAACGTCAAGCGCCACATTCCTCAATGGACAGCCTTCTCAGTGGTATAACAGAATTAGAAAATTAAAGAAATTAGAAACCCAGTTAAGACACTTTGGGGCTGTGCATGGTCGAAACATCTATTATCTAATCCTAATAATTTGCATCTCTGTTTTCTTTGAAAACTTCCCAAATTCTACCCCCCCAAAAAAAAAAACACTTCTGTACAGTCAAGGATTTTTTATTCCACTACTCCTCCCCAGTGCTGGGATTCCAGATGCCCACACCACACCCACTCCCTCAGGCTTTGCAAGTGTGCAAGACACTCACCCTCCCCCCTGAGCTGTATGCCCAAATCAGAAACTTCTTTTTATTATTTATGCTCATACAAACTTAATAGGTACACCAGTTCCCTCCCTCCCTCCCTCCTCCTCCCCCGACTCCCCTACTCCCCCTCCCCCACCCCTCCCTCCCTATCCCCCAGTGCCTCCCCTCCCCCAATCCCCCAGAGAATCCTTTAATGTGCATGCCAGACTCTCCTCTGGGTCCTCCTCTCCAATGACGTACAAGGACCCAGCGGCATTTCCCTGAACCCTTTCCTGCGTTCCCCTTAAGCATAGGAACACTACTGTGGCTGTCAATCCCTTGCCTCCAAGGATCTTGGTGCTTTTAGCAAATGCTAGACTTTGTGGGGTCAATAGTGTGTTGGACATTGCGCAGGGCATGCAAAGTCCAATTGTGATTGCTTCGGCCCTAACTTATGTGGAGTATCTTGCATATCATTGCTCCTCCCATCCTTGTGCTCTTACAATCTTACCGCCCCTTCTTCCGCGAATGTCCCTGAGCTTCAGGATGGAGAGAGACTAGGCTGGCCTAATTCTAGGTGGTTGATATAGTCTCTGAAGTTCTGGATTATGGTTTGTTGATTTTCTTTTGCAGTTTTGCTGCTCCTCCAATACCCTTCTCTCCATCCTGATGGGTATTGGATGTCATCCCCTGGCCAGAGATAAAAAGCTGTTAAACTAAAGTCTTGTTATAAGAGTATATTCAAAGGTAGATGTAATAAAAGTAGGAAACCACAGTGAGGGAGGGGTCAATCACCCATTTACAAAATGGTTACTTATTATCTGCCATACTATATGCCCTCCCCTTCTGGTGAGATCATACCCCCTCAGTTGTAAATGATCAGGAACGAAAGTCTGTGAACTTAACCAGATTTCTCATTACTTATTTGCAGTCCTTGATGGAGGCCTATTTTCTCTGCTGTAACATGGTCTTCTCTCTCCTTGTTTCTGGTGTGGCCCTCCTACCCCATACCTCCTGTTCATAATCCTTGCAATTACTGTGGGTATTACAGAGATTTATCTTTGAGTGTCTTTAGTTGGGCTGGGTGGGTTTTTGGTCCTAGGAGGCACCTATTAGGGAGAACATACGGCCCTTAATTTTCTGGGTCTGGGATACTTCACTTAACATAATTGCAGAAACTTCTTTTTCACACATAATTTTAAAAATTATTCATTGGGGAGAGAAGGAGAGAAAGCGAATAAGCATGCACCGTGCACATACATGGAGGTCAAAAGGCAGTGGAAGTGGGTTCTCTCCCGGTGGAATTCCGGGATTGAACTCGGGCGCCAGGTTTGCATGCAGACACCTTTACCCATGGAGCCATCTCACAGCCCAGGGATTTCTTTTTAATACTATCCTGCTGGATTGTTTTCTTCACTTGTGTGCCGCAGTGAGCAGGCTGTTTGCCCTGTACTTTCTTTATCTTCTCTGTTCTGACTTCAGGTACACTAGAGGCACCCGCTTTGCTTCTTATTCTTTGCAGGTTGTTTTTCTGCATGCAAGAGTCTGTCCTTTAGAGCCCTCATAGGCCCAGAGCTTCCCGTCCCACAGCAGCTCACATCACTAGTGTCCACATTTGGCTCTCTATGCCAGACACCCTCCTTCCTCCTTCGCTCAGTCTATCCATCTGCAACAGCTTTGTCATTCACTTTGCTTTAATTGATGTATCACTCAGGTGTGACGGTTACTCTTAACTGTCGCTGTGAGAGAGCACCCAAAGTCAAGCAACTTAAGGGAGAATAGGAGATTTATTCAGCTTAGGGTTCCAGAGGGGAGACACAGTCTTTCATGGGGGAGGCGACATGGCTGGTGGCTGAAGCTGGAGGCAGGCTAAGTTACTGCAGACATCCTAGAATCTCTCTTTTTTTTTTAATTTTTTTATTATTATTTATTCAATTGCGTGTGTGCGCGCGTGTGTATATGTATGTGTGTGTGTGTGTGTGTGTGTGTGTGTGTGTGTGTGTGTGTGTATGTGTGTGTGTAGAACCACAGACGAATTCTGGAACCACCATGGACGCCTCCACCTCCTCATTTACTCTGCCCGGGGATTCACAGGCTCCGCCCTACCAGGACCGGAAACACAGGCCGCCCCCGCTTCCGCCCAGCGTCTATACGTGGGGTCTAGGATCCGAACTCAGGACCTTCCGCCTGCAAGGCAGAGGCTTAACCCCTGAGCCACCTCTCCAGCCCCGAATCTCTCTTCTTTTGAGTCTTCTGTTCTGGGGTTCCTTTTACTGGAAGGTTCCAGTCAGATCTAAAGAGGTTCCAATCAGATCTGTTGTAAATGTATTTATCTGGATAATCTCTTCAAGTAGTCGACAGCTGATCTTAGTTAATGCCAGATGCGGTCAAGTTGACGCCCAAGATTAACTATCACAGCAGAGTTCTCTGAACAACAGAATCTCTAGAATGTAATATATATACATAAGTTTATTAAATTAACTCAATAAAAAATAGTGTCCTTCAAAGTAGATGCCTGTAGCAGCTTCATTCTTGACCAGAATGTCCTGAGTGAGCCTTTACCTTGCTGGAGGCTTAAAAACACTGAGCTCCAACATTAATGAAGAACAGCTGGGCTCTGACATCAGCAACGAACAGCGAACAGCAACAAGGCCTAGGGACCAGGTTCCGAAGGCAGCGGGAACAGCAGCAGGTGGAAAGGATGAAGCTCTGCCTTTGCTAAGGACAGAGGTAGCAGCGGCAGCAGCAACAAAGAAGTGTGGACTCCACAGCAAGTCGACACGGGATAAGGGAAGAGCAAGTCCTTCCTCCTTGCACCTCCTATCATCCGGTCCACCACTGGAAAGTACCACCCACTATGGGCTGGGTTCTCCACAGCAATTAATCCAGTACCTGAAAACTTTTCCAACCATTAACCTTCCACAGCTGTGCCCCAAACAGTCTGCACCTGTCAAGCTGACACTGAAATGTAACCAGAACAGTCGAACTATGTCCATTTCAATTTCAAACACGCCTCCTCTGAAGGCTGAAATGGCTTAGGTCTCATCATTAGGATGCCAGGTTTTCTTTTTCTTTTAGTGCATCTTCTGATGTCTTGGTAAGAAATTGAATTAATTTCAAATACATATAGACATACATTTGTCAGCACTTTTTGTTGCATGTTCTTTCTTTGTATTCAGATTTCAGCAGTAAATCCCTTTGGTTCCAGTAGGTTACACTGTGGTAGATTTATACAGACCACATGACCACATCCAAACACCCTCTCAATTTAGCTGTGCTTGACATTTAGGGGAAATAACCTGTGTGACAAAATTAGAAGCTGCATTGAGCAAGACTTTAATAGCAACAGCCTAAGCTTTTAGCAACTTCTGTACCTCACTCGGGCTATGAATAAACTTTCACTTTAATGTGCAGGAAAGATGAATGTGATTGAGGACAAAGCAGTAATTAAGTGAAGTTCTTTAGGTGTGTGGAGGAATTCATGATCATCCAAAATAGAACACCCAGTGTTAAGTCTGTTCTCACAGATATTAAGCCTCCAGGTATGGGCTTATGGCATAGGACCCCTGATGGTTATGTTAATTTCACATGGATACTTAGGGTTTGATGAAGTTCCAATTCCTATGCATTTCAGAATAACAACATTACAGGTTTGTTGGGAGTACTGGAAACCTGAATGTTCTTCCCAAAGTATTTGTTATTGCATCTCCAATACCTTCATTGTCTACTTGAAAATCCCCTCTCTACTTTTCTCTTTGAGACACAACCTTCCCTGGACTGAGGAGATAGCCCAGTGGGTAGTGTTTGCTGCATGAGCCTGATGAATGGGGTTCGGATCGCCAGAACCCACATAAAAGTAAGATAGAGTAATCCTGGTTTGCCTACAGAACATGCGAAGTAGAGGCAGAATTCAAATCTTACAGGCCAGATAGCTTGGTTCATGTAGTAAGGAGACCCTGTCTCAAGCCAGGTGGAGATGCAAGGCCTGATATCTGAGGCTGTCCTCTACCTCCCAATTTGGGTCGTGGCACACACGCACACACACACACACACACACACACACACACACACACACACACCAGGTACGTATGCACACAGGCAACAACAACAAAAAAATGAATAACTCATCCTTAGTTCTAACATTTCAAAAAAAATGCATTTTGAATAACTAATACATGTTTTTTAGATATTTTCTTATTTAATTTGAGAGAGAGAGAGAGAAAGAGAGAGAGAAAGAACATGCATGCTGCAGTACATGGATAGAGATCAGAAATCGGGGTTTGAACCCAGGTCACCTTCTCAGAGCAGGTACCTTACCTGCTAAGCTCTCTCTCCAGTCCTCCTCCCCCCAAAAATATTTCTATAGCGAAAACGACATCTCCTCCTCCCCTGTCTTTTTCCAAATGGTTTACTTGCCAGACAACAGCCGTTACCAGCAAAGTCCTGCCTTTGTAAGCATCCAGGGAAATTCTATTTGGTTAACACAATAGGAGCAGCTATAGACTCATCTCTGCCCCAAATGGTTTTGTTGTCATTGTTGTTTCTCCTCTCTTGGAATTTCCATTTGGATGTGGGAGAACTGCTCATTCTTTTCTACCAGCTGCATGTATTGTTTTCTGCTGTGGTTCTAATTTGTTTGCTGGGTCCTCTGTTTTGCGAGGTTGAACTTTATATCTCTGTGAGTTTGTATTGTTGTCATAGTTCTTCCCCTCGAAAATGGAGCTCATCTCACTTGCATGCCGCTGAGCTCCTTAGTGACATAAGGAACAGAAGGAGAAAATGAGAGAGTCATCTCTCATCACGCGCATGCCCTCGCTGCTTCTGTTATCTAGCGCACTTGATGTACTCCACATCCCAAACCCGGGGTCAGCTGCACACACACACGCACACACACGTACTCACACACATGCAACACATGCGCGCGCACATATACACACAGAGCTGTCAAACACAAATGTGTGGCTTCCCCTGGGGGCAACCCAGGCTGCCACAGCACTGTGTAAATGCTAGTAAGTGTCTTATCCTTGTCTCTACCTGCTGTCCTGGCAAACAGCGAGACAGCTTTCTGGCTTAATGACACCTTGATTAATCCCAGGTGACCCTCCCGGGCAGGTGCAACTCAGCCAATGTGGTCACTCAGAAATGTTTGTGTGTGTATGTGTGTGTGTGTGTGTGTGTGTGTGTGTGTGTGTGTGTTGCATGTGTGTGAGTGCATCGACATACATCGACACCTTTGCAAGCAGCGCTGGACCCACAATTAAACTGAGCAGACAGCTCAAAACCTCAGTAACCACCCAAATTGTCTCTTCAAAATACATTTTGTTCAGATGTAGCAAGACAGTTAAATTTAACAAGATGCTTTTAAATCCCAGTAAACGCTGCATGTGGATATGTTGAACTGCTGTGTAGGAGACAGACATTAGTATTAATTGCTGCTACATTATTTTAACGGCTAGTATTTAACTTTCATTATTTCCTATCAAATTTGGATGTTCAATGTGCAGAATCTAAACTTAATGTATAAGCAATGATGCCTAGATTTTAGAGGCCTTCTTCATTCAAAGGAGAATAAAATCTAATATGTGTAATAAGTAAATCGCTTCACGAATAGTACAGGCAGCCTCACAATAACAACACATGGTGTCTCGATTTTTGTTGTATTTTATATGTAAGGAAACTGAGTCGCAGAATGGACACTCCCCTCCCTCCAGCCGCCCAAGGTCCAACAGCCAGGAAGTGATGAGGCCATGACCTGAACTCAGGTTGGCTGCACCAAGATCTGAACTCTGGTTGGCGGCACTTAGAACCGCCTGCTAACAGTCAGTCCTACTCTCCTAGACAGTTGCAGACTTGCAAATGCTTAGCTTTCAAACTCGAGGCAGGATGAGCCTGGGCTAGAATCCTGACCTACGCCTGTGCACCACGCGTGTGAAGTGCCAAGTGCAAGGATAGGTGTGTACCAGGAACTCAAGTGTGCGTCCGTTGGACAGGTATGTATAGAGTCATTCACCAAGAACAGGCCCAGGCTACGATGCGAGAGACCCACTCATGAGCTGTAACGGTACCCCACAGAACAGCGGTACCACGCTCTCGCCACATACACGAAGGAGCTTCGAACTGAAACTGGACGACTGCTGACAAGAAAAGGCACCTGATACTGTGAAGAGATTTGGGTCAAACTGAAAATAAGAACAGAAGGTTCTCGAAGCAAGTGGGAACAAGTACAAGAACAAGATGTGATGTGTACAAACACATGTACTCACCCATCCGCACAGGTGCAGGTAGGAAGCTTAGTAACTTATGCTTTACTGTTTTCTTTACTTTGTCCCATTTGGAGTATGACCTGGAGCCTTTGACTTGGGAAGGCTATCAGGCAGTCAAGGACTGGCGTTCTAATTTTGATCTCTGTGAGTCCCGTAGGGGTAGAATTGAAGGACACTCAGCCTTTACTGCCTTTTGAACAGTCTTAGCACACAGGAGGAGGTCGGCAAGCATTAGGTCACTGAATGCAGAGATAGTCACCAAGTGTTAAGTAAATAAAGCACAAAGCATGGGGAAATTCTCTACCTTTTTCATGGCACTGCGTTTCATCCACAGTCCTTTCTGAAGAGTTCCTTCAGAAGCTACTGAAGCCCAGGCCTGCCAGTTGGAACCCGACCACGCAGGTGGAGTCCACAGAAGCACACACAGCAAGAAAATGTCATGGAGAAGTCAGGGGGTGGAGGGAGGGGGTGGGAGAGGGGGGATAAGTCTGCTCCAGGATCTTATGCGGCACACAGTGCGGTCCGCAGGAAGAAACTCACTCCCTCTGAGCGGACAGCTGAGCACCATATGTTGACCCCCAAGTTGTACCCCTCCTGTGTTTTTCCGAATAGATGCACAGACGCGTGGCGAAAACTGATTCCGGCTCGGCAAGGTCAGCAAGAGACAAACAAGAAAGCAGACACAGAGCGCACCCCATCTCCACTCGGGGATTCGGCCTGATGACATCCTAAGAGCGCTCGGCTAAAACCAACTCTTCCCTCTGCTGAACGGATACAGGACTCGAACAACTTTAGGGGAAACAAGAAGTTTCATTCTTGCTTACGATGCCGGTAACACTCATTGTCAGGGCGGGAAAATTCACCCCAATTCAGGAGCTGAGGGAACTGGCTACACCATATCCACCAAATGGCTGAGAAAAGAACACCTTCTCACGTTTTCCAGAACGCCTGTGTCCAAAATAGTGAACCAGCTTTCTTCTTCCTGTCCGTGTTCCCAAGGAATGATCCCACACGCTGTAGCCTGGATCTTTCCACATCAATTAAATAATCTCTGCAGGATTGCTCAGGGCTTGCTTATTTAACTACTAAGCCATCCCGGCTATGCTCAAAGATTTCGTCCTTTAATTGTCAAGTGGATACCAGTATCTCACTCTTTAAAGGCCTCTTGGCATTCAGGAGTCATTAGTAATTTGAATTAGGCCAGAGAAAAGAAAAGAAAACTCATGTGACCTATGTAAACTTAGCAGTTTGCTTGGCGCTGGGTGTTCGAATGTTCTAGAAGGGCTTTCTCATACTAGGTACCATTATTATTTGGATTTTGTAGGGGGCTTAGTAATATTCTGTGCATGTATTGTAGGATGATTAGCAAAATCTCTGGCTTTGTTCTATTTAGTTGCCAGTAGAAATTCTCTAATAATGACCATGATACACGTTGCTTCTCTTACAATAATATACTGTATACTGTCTGCAGTCCCAGAATACTTACTCAATATGTACTTTGAGAAGAGCAATGTACTGGGAATTCTGGATTTTATAACATAAACAACAGCCAACATTAATGGATCAAAACCCCATTTTACTTTATTTCAGCTGTATGACAAAAGAAAAGTTTCTTAGTCTCTCTGTTTTTCAATGTTTTTATCTATGGTATGGGAATGATAATAACACTTCTACAAGGAAGAACCCCTGGTATATAGCAAAGGTCATTCATGTTTTACTGTTACTATTGTTATAATTTTCATCATGATAATTATAGGGCATGCTGTGTGACATGATTCCATTTAATGTTTATTAAATTGGTACATTATTTCCATTTTATAGATCATGATATAGATGATTAAGTTCTTGAGAGATAAGTGGTAGGATCAGTCCTAGAGAGATAACTAACCAAGTAGCAGAGCCAGAACTAAAACCCAGAATATCATCACACAAGGGCTCCCAAGTGGAACATAATAAGACTGTATGAGATAATGTACATGACGAGCCAAAGAAAGATTATGATCCTCAATGAGTAACAGCTACTTTTATTGGCATCGTTACAATGGCGTCGTTGTCCTTCTTGAATGATACAGTAAATATGTAGCATGTGGTTGAGTAATGATATATGATGGGTGTTCCGGTGCACGTGTCTTTCCAACAGTTGTTGGGAGCAAGATCTGAGTCTTTAACCAAGATACAGCATCTTAAATGGCTGTGCACTGTGAGTGAACCGGCCAGCCATAAGGAAGAAGCACAATTCCCGCAGCTGAGGACTCTTAAATCCTATCAGGTTGCAAACAGCTGTGCTCTTTCATAATAGAACTTTCTGCCCTATTTCCCCATTCGGGCATTCGCCCTCATGAGTTACATCTTTGATCAAGAGTTGGGCAGCTAGCATTCACGAATGGTTTGATTTGGACTGTAATTGGGCACCAGAGTCCAGTCATCTTTTAACTTCACTTTTAGGCTCTGTCATAGTTGGGCACAAGGTGTCAACTTGACAATTGAGGGTTTGGGCTCTAGGCACATTTGTATGTAGAGAATTAGTGCTTGAGTTAGGCCTGGAGCAAACCTGCAGGAGATTGACTAGCTGATGGGGAAGGCCCAGCCTATAGTGGGTGGAACTAAGCTCTGGAATAAAATACAGAGAGCTGGTTGAGAGAGTTGGTGTCTTTGTGTACACTTGGCCAGACATGCTGGTCTGGCAAGTAAGGATCGTCCCTCTCTCAGCCATTGTGTGAAGATAGTGTGGCCAGTTCCCTAGGCCCTGGTGTTGGTGCATGCTCTCCTGCTAAGATGGACAAACAACTATAACCAGGAGTTGTAAGAGGGAAAAAAAAAAACAAACCTTGTTTCCTTAAGCCTTTGGATGGTGATTTTATCATCAACCATGCAGATGAACTCAGGCTCAGACCAAAAACCATGCTGAGAATTGCAAGTATGTCCTCCGTCCCTTAAACAAGCACTTTGTACAGCAATGTCAATAAAGTAGACAGCACCGCCCGTTGGGACGCGCGTGAGGTCCAGCCGGGCCTCACCCCGCGCCCTAGGAACCCAAGTCAGCCCACAGGGACCGGGCTCCGACTCCCATCATCCAGCCGGAGCCGCGCGGGGGCCGAGGGACGAGGAGGACCTCCCCCTGCGCCCGGGCCCCGACCCAGCTGCCCTCGGGTTAAATAGCTCCACGCCGATGCGCCCATCCTCACTTTTCACCCCACCCCGCTCCGCTGGTGGGACACGCACGCGGTCCACCTGGGCCTCACCCCGCGCCCTAGGTAAGTCCCCGTTCGGGCCCCGCCCACCAGGACCCCAGGCCAAATAATTCAGTTTAGTGAAATTGAGCGATCTTAAGAGTTAAAATGACAATGCCAAAGTCAAAGTGCAAATCCATGAGAAGCAACACTCAAGTAAACAAATTTCCCACTGAAGAAATTAATCCCATAATGTTAGACTCCAACAAGAACAAACCCGCGGAAAAAGGCCAAGAAAGCCTCACCCAGGATAAGGTCTTTCAAAATATGATCATTACCATGTTCGATACTATGAAAGAGGAAATCCGGGAGGAATTACATAATCGAATCAATCGCTTTGAAGAGGAACACAACAGACATCTGGAGGAGTTGAGAAAAACAGTGCAAGAAACAAAAAGTGGCATAGAGCAGTTAAAACAAACTCAAGCAGAGTTTAAAACTGAGCTAAAAGACAAGTTATCTTCAACCCAGAACGCCACAGAGAGTCTTATCAACAGAACTAATGAAGCAGAAAACAGAATTTCAGACCTTGAAGATAAAGTGGGAGTACTAACCAGCTCAATGGAAGAGGTGGTTAAAGCCAAAAAGATACTTGAGAGAAATATCCAAGAGATATGGGACACCCTGAAGAACCCTAACATGCGTATTCATGGAATACCAGAGCAAGAATCTCAAAATACCACCCCTGAGGAAATTTTTCAAACGATCATCAAGGAAAACTTTCCTCATCTAAAAAAAGAGAGGCTCATCCATATACAAGAGGCATTCCGCACCCCAAACAGATACGACCAAAATAGAAGCACGCCGTGGCAAATAATAGTTAAAACACTCCACATTCAAGATAAAGAACTGGTGCTGAGAGCTTCAAGGGAGAAAAAACAAGTCACTTTTAAAGGTAAACCTATTAAAATAACAAATGACTTCTCAGTCGAAACAGTAAAAGCAAGAAGAGCTTGGAGAGACATACTTCAAGTATTGAATGAGCAAAAATGTCAACCCAGGCTGATTTACCCTGCAAAACTATCTGTCATGATCGAGGGAGAAAGAAAAATTTTCCAGCACAAAGACAACTTGAAGGGATACATGTCCACCAAACCAGGCCTTCAAAAAATGCTAGAAATGATACTCAAGCGTGAAGAAAAAAACAGGCATATCCAGGAGAACAGAAGGCAAATATAACACCATTAAAAGCGAAGCAATATACTTATAAAAGCTACTAAACATAATAAATGTCTGGAATTAATAGTTTCTCCATTATAACACTAAATGTAAATGGACTTAATTCACCGATCAAGAGACACAGATTACAAACTTGGATTAAAAATCACAATCCATCAAACTGCTGCCTGTAGGAAACCCATCTCACCACAAAAGATAGGCACGCTCTAAAAATAAAAGGCTGGTCAACAATTCTACAAGCAAATGGAAGCAGAAAACAGGCAGGGGTAGCCATTATGCTATCAGACAAAGTGGATTTCAAACCAAAGAAAATTATAAGAGACACGGATGGATACTACATTTTAGTCACAGGTACAATTCACCAGGAAGACTTCACAATACTGAACATATATGCACCCAATACGGGCCCCTCCACATTCATTAAGAAAACCCTACAGCGTCTAAAGCAAGAAATCAACCCCCAAACGATAATTCTTGGGGACTTCAACACCGCCCTCTCAACATGGGATAGATCAACTGGTCAAAAGCTTAACAGAGACACTTTGGAACTTAATCAAACCCTGAAAGAAATGGACCTTACAGATCTCTATCAAACTTTTCACCCACACACCAAAGAATACACATTTTTCTCAGCAGCACACGGAACTTTCTCCAAAATAGATCACATACTTGGCCACAAAACAAATCTCCACATATACAGGAAAGTTGAAATTCTAGCCTGTGCCCTATCAGACCACCCCGGCCTCAAGCTTGACATCCACAACACAACAAACGACAGAAAATACACTAACTCCTGGAAACTTAGCACTATGATGTTGAATGAGAACTGGATTCAGGAAGAAATTAAAAAGGAAATTCAAGATTTCCTGAAAGTGAACGATAATGAAAATACAACTTACCAAAATCTCTGGGACACAATGAAAGCTGTCCTAAGAGGTAAGCTCATAGCTCTTAATGCATACATCAGAAAAATGGAAACATCAGAAATAAATAACTTAACGATGCAGCTTAAAGCTTTAGAGAAACTAGAGCAATCTGATCCCAAAAGTAGTAGAAGAGAGGAGATTAGCAAAATAAGGGGAGAAATATCTGAAATCGAGATTAAGAAAACGATAGAAAAAATCAACCAATCAAAAAGCTGGTTCTTTGAAAAAATCAACAAGATTGATACACCTCTAGCTAAACTAACCAAAAGCAAGAGAGAGAAAACCCAAATTAACAAAATCAGAAATGAACATGGAGTTATCACTACTGATACCCAAGAAATCCAGAGAATTATAACATCATATTTCAAAAACTTATACTCTGTGAAGTTTGACAACACAAAAGAGATGGATGAATTTCTAAGTAAACACAACTTACCTAAATTGAATCAGGAAGTTGTGAATTATTTAAATAGTCCTATAACATATAAGGAAATTGAGGAAGTAATCTCGAATCTTCCCACCAAAAAATGTCCTGGACCACATGGATTCAGCACAGAGTTCTACCAGACATTTAAGGAGTTAATAACACCAATACTCCTTAAACTGTTCCATCAAATAGCAAAGGAAGGAACACTACCAAATTCCTTCTATGAAGCTAATATCGTTTTAATCCCAAAACCCAATAAAGATTCACTTAAAAAAGAAAACTATAGGCCGATCTCCCTGATGAACACAGATGCAAAGATTCTCAACAAAGTCTTAGCAAATCGGATTAAAAAACATATTAAAAAGATCATTCACGGGGACCAAGTAGGCTTCATCCCCGGCACACAAGGTTGGTTCAACATACGCAAATCAATAAATGTAATTCATCATGTAAACCAGTCCAAAGTCCAAGATCACATGATACTCTCGATAGATGCAGAAAAAGCTTTTGACAAGATCCAACAGCCTTTTATGATCAAAACGCTAGAGACAGTGGGAATGGAAGGAACCTTAATCAATATAATAAAAGCTGTATACAAGAATGGGGAACAATTGGAATCATTCCCACTTCGATTAGGAATTAGACAAGGCTGTCCACTCTCACCACTTCTATTCAATATTGTACTTGTAGTCTTAGCTGAAGCCATAAGACAAGAAAGGGACATAAGAGGGATTCAAATCGGCAAGGAAGAAGTCAAGCTATCCCTATTTGCAGATGACATGATCTTATACCTGAATGATCCCAAAAACTCCACCAGGAAGCTCCTGGAACTAACTGAGAAGTTCAGCAGGGTGGCAGGATACAAAATAAATGTGCAAAAATCAGAGGCCTTCCTATATGCCCAGAATGAAAGAAGTGAAAAAGCCTTGAGAGAAACAATCCCATTTACTATAGCCCCTAAAAAAATGAAATACCTTGGTATAAACCTAACTAAGGAGGCAAAAGACCTTTACAATGAAAACTTTAAAACCCTAAAGAAAGAAATAGCAGAAGACACCAGAAGGTGGAAAGACCTCCCTTGTTCCTGGATTGGCAGATCAACATCATAAAAATGACCATCCTACCAAAGGCAATATACAGATTCAATGCTATACCAATCAAAATCCCAAAGCAATTCTTCAAAGAAGTTGACGAAACAATCTCAAAGTTCATATGGAGGCACAAAAGACCCAGGATAGCAAAAACAATCCTGAGTAACAAAAACACTGCTGGAGGTATTACCATACCAAACCTAAGTCTATACTACAAATCCATAGTTATAAAGACAGCCTGGTACTGGCTCCAAAATAGACACACAGATCAATGGATAAGGATTGAAGACCCAGATATAAGCCCACAAAGTTACAGCCATTTGGTCTTTGACAAAGGGGCCCAAAGAATCCAATGGAAAAAGAACAGCATCTTCAACAAATGGTGCTGGCAAAACTGGATCTCCACGTGCAGAAGATTAAAGCTGGACCCGTACTTGTCACCATGTACAAGACTTAATTCCAAATGGATCAAGGACCTTGATATCAGGCCAGAGACTATAAAAACCATAGTCGAAAGGATAGGGAACTCCCTCGAGCTGATTGGGCTAGGCCAACAGTTCCTAAACAGACATCCAATGGCACAGTCACTGCTACCAATTCTCAACAGTTGGGATCTTGTGAAATTAAAGAGCTTCTGTTCAGATAAAGAGATTGTAACGCCAGCTCAAAGGCAACCCACAGAATGGGAGAAAATCTTCACTAACCACACATCTGATAGAACTCTGCTGTCCAGAGTGCACAAAGAACTTAGAAAACTAAACACCAAGGAAACCAATGGCCCAATTAAAAAATGGGCCCTGGAACTTAAAAGAAACTTTACCAGGGATAAAATTAAAATGTCTAACAAATATCTTAAAAAATGCTCCACTTCCTTAGCCATCAGGGAAATGCAAATCAAAACTTCCCTGAGATATCATCTCACCCCAGTCAGGATGGCAAAAATCCACAATACAAACAACAACAACAGTTGGAGAGGATGTGGAAAGAGGGGAACTCTCCTACATTGCTGGTGGGAATGCAGGCTCATACAGCCACTCTGGCGAGCCGTCTGGAGATTCTTAAAGAAATTAAAGATTGAAATGCCATATGACCCTGCGATTCCACTTTTGGGAATAACCCCCCATGCAGGAGAGGTTCACCTCGATAGCACAAGTGCGACCATGTTCATAGCAGCACTGTTTACAATAGCAAAGTCATGGAATCAGCCCAAATGTCCAACAGTTGACGAGTGGATAAGGAAACTGTGGTACATCTATACAATGGAGTACTACTCAGCCATCAAAAATGATGAATTACTGGAATTTGCTGGGAAATGGATGTCATTAGAAACAATTATATTAAGCGAAGTATCCCAGACCCAGAAAATTAAGTGCCGTATGTACTCCCTAATAGGTGGCTGCTAGTACCAAACCCACCCAACCCACCTACAGACAGTAATTGCAAGGATTATGAACAGGAGGAATGGGGTAGGAGGGCCACACCAGAAACAAGGAGAGAAGGGACCATATTACAGCAGGGAAAATAGGCCTCCACCAAGGACCCAAATAAGTAATGAGACATCTGATTAAGTTCACAGACTTTTGTTCCTGATCATTTACTACTGAGGGGGTGTGATCTCACCAGAAGAGGAGGGCATATAGTCTGGCAGATAAAAAGTAACCATTTTGCAAATGGTTGATAGACCCCTCCCTTAGTATGGTTTCCCACTTTTATTACATCTACCTTTGAATGTGCTTTTATCACAAGACTCTAACAGCTTTTTGTCTCTGGCCAGGGGGTAACATACAATGCCCACCAGGATGGAGTGGAGGGCATTGCAGGAGCAGCAAAACTGCAAAAGAAAATCAACAAACCACAATCCAGAACTTCAGAGACTCTATATCAACCACCTAGAACTAGGCCAGCTTAGTCTTTCCCCATCTTGAAGCTCAGGGAAATTTGCGGAAGAGGGGGCGGTAAGAGTGCAAGGGCAAAAGGATGGGAGGAGCAATGATATATAAGATACTCTATACTAGTTAGGGCTGAAGCAATCATAATTGGACTTTGCATGCCCTGCGCATTGTCCAACACACTGTTGACCTCACAAAGTCTAGCATCTGCTAAAGGCACCAAGATCCTTGGAGGTAAAGGATTGGCAGCCACAGCAGTGTTCCTATACCTACGGGGAACACGGGAAAGGGTTCAGGGAAAGGCCACTGGGTCCTTGTACGTCATCAGAGAGGAGGACCCAGAGGCAGAGTAAACAAGGAGGAGGCGGTCCATGGTGGTTCCCGAAATTGTCCGTGGTTCTACACACACACACACACACACACACACACACACACACACACACACACACACACACGCACACATGCAGAATTGAATAAATAATAAAAAAAATTTAAAAAAATATGAATTGGGGAATGAACTTAATCTTAAAGTCCTTTGATGATTCTATCTCACGAGTAAGTAACTACAGCACTCCTTTGTCTCTTGCATTAGTTTCCTGAGAACTGCCATTACAAATCACCACATTTGGTGAACTGAAGAGTTAGATTTTCTTCTCTCCCATCTCTGGAGGCTGTAGGTCTGAGGTTCAGGTGTCTGCGATATGCTGCGTTTCTGGGGAGAATCAACGTCCATTCCTTGTTTCATGCATATGTAACTCTAGCCTCTGCACATCTCTATGTCTTGGTTTTCTCTTCCCTTCAATTCTCTGAATAGACGCACCATCACCCTTTCGACTTTAGAGACTTTGAACTTGCCCGTTCTCTCTGTCTATACCAGAGCCGTCTGCTCTTGGCCTGGCTGAGTCCCATCTCCCTTCAAAGCTCAGGTGACATCTCACCACTTCAGAGATCGTTGTCTCCACCAATCCCATTGCCTCCTCTCAACTCCTGCCTGCTCCTTCTCTAGAATTCAGCCCCATGTCAAAATGCAGTGCATTTTTGTCCCTCATTAGAATATAAGTTGGTTCTCCTGGGTATTCTACTAGCTTGCTCCCTCTTCATTTGCATAACCATCATGGTATAAGGTCCTGTACCATTGTTTAGCAAAGAAATCACAAAGTAGCTCTGATACATTAGCTCTTTGCTATTTTCTCCTCGTTACTTACATCATCCCCCTCTGCCCAGCGAGACTCATCTCCTCCCTTGACTACTCAAATGTCCCTTCTTGTATATATGTCCTGCTGAGTATCTCATATATGCAAGCCAAGTGTTAGGCATTTGAAGAGATTTTGACTATATTAGGCACAGTCATGAGGCTTAAAGAACTTGGACAGGAAACAGGTCAGAATAGACGGTGAATACTATTTTTCTGTGTGTGTGTGTGTGTGTGTGTGAGTGTGTGTGTACAGGAGGGCACTTGAGTATGTGCTTGTGGAAGCCTAAGGGTAACATCAGATCATCCTGGATTGTTCTGTCTCCTTAGTGCTTTGCTCTGGGGTTTCCCAGGCTCCACCTTCCAGGACCAGAATCTCAATATTCTACCACACCTACTCAACACTTTTTTATGTTTTATGTGGGATCTAGGGATCTGAACTCGGGTCTTTTTGCTGGCTAGACTTGATCCACTGAGCCACAGCTCTAACTCAGGATGTAAGTAATTCTAAGACAATATGTGCTCAGGTCAAGCATGGAAAAAGTGGAAAAGTGTCACCGAAGCAACTCAGACCAAACCTTTTGGCCAAACGGATGGTCTCCAGGGAGTGGGGGGACACAGCGTGGGGACCATCTCAGGAAGTTGCTTTCACAATGAAAGAGAACTGGTATTGATGCAAAAAGCAGGAGTAATTCTCCATTCGTAACCTCCAGGGTCTTTGTCGCATCTGCGGGGTGGGTATAGTAGAGCCCATGTGGGGTGGATATCGAGGCGCAGCTGTTGCACAAAAGCCGGGAAGTCAAGGGTAAAAGACACGGAGCTTCGAAGAGCAGCCTTTTCTGCCTTTCCTCCTGCTCCTTCTAGGCTGCCATCTCCTGGGCCTGGAGCAAGTAGGCAGTACAAGTTAAATGTCCACCCTCGAGATTCTGACACCCCATAAGAATTCTACGCTAGCCAGCGGAGAAGACAGACATCGTTTACATGGAAACCAATATGAAATACGAAACTTGCTCTGAAATGGGCTGGCTCAGATCAGATGTCCTCCCGACAGAAGGAGACGGTTCCAGAAACACATGTCCTGCGTCATCCTGCGGATGTGCTGCTGGGTCCCTTACCCTGCATTTGCAAGCCGAAAGAGGTCAGACCTAAGAAGCAGCACACTGGCTACAATTACAGCTGCTATCGAGATTGGTGACTTCAGAGCACTGGGAAAGTAGAAAGAGCTACAGAGCCACAAGACCGAGCATTCCTAAAACTCCTGCTGGTGTACCAACGAAAGGGAACTGAAGAGGGGTTAGGGTGCCAGAAAGGGCTGAAGGCAGAGATGAAATGCTACAGACAAAGGAACAAGAGAAAAGAGGGAGAAATATCACCTATCATGGAATGTGAATGTCAACACTGGAGTTTTAATGACTTGCAATTTTCTGGGTATAACGCCATCCTCCATATGTGTTTAACTGTATTATACATTAATTGTTTAAGCATATTGGTGCCCTGGTTTGAATATAACTCATTTATACCCACCACCACTACCCCCCACACACACACATGCTCATGTGCTTGCATCCTTAGCTGATATTAATCCTTGGGAAAGTCGTGGCACCTTTAAGAAGTGAAGACTCTCTGAAGGAAGGTAGGTAGCCCTTGAGGTTTGGTGGCTCAGCCTTTGCTTCTGAGAAGTTTGTTCTTTCTCTCTCTTCCTTTCTGATGTCTACAGTGATCTGAACGAGCCTCCTGCTTCTGTCTCTAAACCAAGCCTTCTGTGATGGGATTCCGACCACAATAGACTATTTCCCCTCTGAAACCACAAGCCAAATAAATCTCCCCTTCTTAAGTGATAGCTGAGTGCTATCGCACCACAGCAGAAAGGAAAAGGAACCAGAACAATTGGCCTGGTGGCATCGCTACACGTGGTGACATTAGCAACTGACATAAAACGAGCCCTAGGTTAAGGTGACCAGGGGCCCAATCACAGTTCCAGTAGATGACGACACTGTTAGTTTTGTTTTGTTTTTTTTTAATATTTTTTATTATCTCCGCTCATACAAACTTAATAGGTACACCGGTTCCCTCCCTCCCTCCTCCCCCCCCCAACCCCTCACCCCTCCCTCCACACCCCCCCAGGGCCTCCCCTCCCCCAATCCCTGGAGAATCCTTTAATGTGCCTGCCAGACTCTCCTCTGGGTCCTCCTCTCCGATGATGTACAAGGACCCAGTGGCATTTCCCAGAACCCTTTCCCGTATTCCCCTTAAGCATAGGAACACTACTGTGGCTGCCAATGCCTTGCCTCCAAGTATCTTGGTGCTTTTAGCAAATGCTAGACTTTTGGGGGCCAATAGTGTGTTGGACATTGCGCAGGGCATGCAAAGTCCAATTATGATTGCTTCGGCCCTAACTTGTGTGGAGTATCTTGCATATCATTGCTCCTCCCATCCTTGTGCTCTTACACTTCTTACCGCCCCCTCTTCCGCAAATGTCCCTGAGCTTCAGAATGGGGAGCATTAGGCTGGCCTAGTTCTAGGTGGTTGATATAGAGTCTCTGAAGTTCTGGATTATGGTTTGTTGATTTTCTTTTGCAGTTTTGCTGCTCCTGCAATGCCCTTCACTCCATCCTGATGGGTATTGGATGTCATCCCCTGGCCAGAGATAAAAAGCTGTTAAACTAGAGTCTTCTTAATAAGAGTATTTTCAAAGGTAGATGTAATAAAAGTAGGAAACCACAGTGAGGGAGGGGTCAATCACCCATTTGCAAAATGGATACTTATTATCTGCCAGACTATATGCCCTTCCCTTCTGGTGAGATCACACCCCCTCAGTTGTAAATGATCAGGAACAAAAAGTCTGTGAACTTAACCAGATGTCTCATTACTTACTTGAAGTCCTTGATGGAGGCCTATTTTCTCTGCTGTAACATGGTCCCCTCTCTCCTTGTTTCTGGTGTGGCCCTCCTACCCCATCCCTCCTGTTCATACTCCTTGCAGTTACTGTATTACAGTGATTTATCGTCGAGTGTCTCTAGATGGGCTGGGTGGATTTGGTACTAGGAGCCACCTATTAGGGAGTACATACGGCGCTTAATTTTCTGGGTCTGGGATACTTCACTCAATATAATTGTTTCTAATGACATCCATTTCCTGGCAAATTCCAGTAATTCATCATTTTTGATGGCTGAGTAGTGCTCCATTATATAGATGTACCACTGTTTCCTTATCCACTCGTCAACTGTTGGACATTTGGGTTGATTCCATGATTTTGCTATTGTAAACAGTGCTGCTATGAACATGGTCGCACTTGTGCTATCGAGGTGAACCTCTGCTGCATGGGGGGTTATTCCCAAAAGTGGAATAGCAGGGTCATATGGCATTTCAATCTTTAATTTCTTTAAGAATCTCCAGACGGCTCGCCAGAGTGGCTGTATGAGCCTGCATTCCCACCAACAATGTAGGAGAGTTCCCCTCTCTCCACATCCTCTTCAGAATTCGGTGTTGTTCGTATTGTGGATTTTTGCCATCCTGACCTGGGGTGAGATGATATCTCAGGGAAGTTTTGATTTGCATTTCCCTGATGGCTAAGGAAGTGGAGCATTTTTTAAGATATTTGTTAGACATTTTAATTTCATCCTTAGTAAAGTTTCTTTTCAGTTCCAGGGCCCATTTTTTTAATTGGGCCATTAGTTTCCTTGGTGTTTAGTTTTCTAAGTTCTTTGTGCTCTCTGGACAGTAGAGCTCTATCAGATATGTGGTTAGTGAAGATTTTCTCCCATTCTGTGGGTTGCCTTTGAGCTCGTGTTACAATCTCTTTATCTGAACAGAAGCTCTATAATTTCACAAGATCACAACTGTTGAGAGTTGGTAGCAGTGACTGTGCAATTGGATGTTTGTTTAGGAACTGTTAGCCTAGCCCAATCAGCTCGAGGGAATTCCATATTCTTTCAACTATGGTTTTTATAGTCTATGGACTTAAATCAAGGTCCTTGATCCATTTGGAATTAAGTCTTGTACAAGGTGACAAGTACGGGTCCAGTTTTAATCTTCTAGATGTGGAGATCCAGTTTTACCAGCACCATTTGTTGAAGATACTGTTCTTTTTCCATTGGATTCTTTGGGCCCCTTTGTCAAAGACCAAATGACTGTAATTTTGTGGGCTTATATTTGGGTCTTCAACCCTTATCCATTGATCTGTATGTCTATTTTGGAGCCAGTACCAGGCTGTTTTTACAACTATGGATTTGTAATATAGACTATGGTTTGGTATGGTGATACCTCCAGCTGTATTTTTGTTACTCAGGATTGTCTTTGCTATCCTGGGTCTTTTGTACCTCCATATGAATTTTGAGATTGTTTGGTTAGCTTCTTTAAAGAATTGCTTTGGGATTTTAATTGGTATAGCATTGAATTTGTATATTGCCTTTGGTAGGATGGTCATTTTTACAATATTGATTCTGCCAATCCAGGAACAAGGGAGGTCTTTGCACCTTCTGGTGTCTTCTGCTATTTCTTTCTTTAGGGTTTTAAAGTTTTCATTGTAAAGGTCTTTTACCTCCTTGGTTAGGTTTATACTAAGGTATTTCATTTTTTTAGGGGCTATAGTAAATGGGATTGTTTCTCTCAGGGCTTTTTCACTTCTTTCATTCTGGGCATATAGGAAGGCCTCTGATTTTTGCACATTTATTTTGTATCCTGCCACCCTGCTGAACTTCTCAATTAGTTCCAGGAGCTTCCTGGTGGAGTTTTTGGGATCACTCAGATACAAGATCATGTCATTTGCAAATAAGGATAGCTTGACTTCTTCCTTGCCGATTTGAATCCCTTTTATGCCCCTTTCTTGTCTTATGGCTTCAGCTAAGACTTCAAGTACAATATTGAATAGAAGTGGTGAGAGTGGACAACCTTGTCTAGTTCCTGATCGAAGTGGGAATGCTTCCAATTGTCCCAATGAGGACATTGAGCATAATCCTTGTTGTGGGCTTGTTGTATACAGCTTTTATTATATTGATAAAGGTTCCTTCCATTCCTACTGTCTCTAGTGTTTTGATCATAAAAGGCTGTTGGATCTTGTCAAAAGCTTTTTCTACATCTATCGAGAGTATCATGTGGTCTTGGACTTTGGACTGGTTTATATGATGAATTACATTTATTGATTTGTGTATGTTGAACCAACCTTGTGTGCCGGGGATGAAGCCTACTTGGTCCCCGTGAATGATCTTTTTGATATGTTTTTTAATCCAATTTGCTAAGACTTTGTTAGAATCTTTGCATCTGTGTTCATCAGAGAGATTGGCCTATAGTTTTCTTTTTTAAGTGAATCTTTATTAGGTTTATTGGGATTAAAACGATATTAGCTTCATAGAAGAAATTTGGTAGTGTTCCTTCCTTTGCTATGTGATGGAACAGTTTAAGGAGTATTGGTGTTATTAATTCCTTAAATGTCTGGTAGAACTCTGTGCTGAATCCATCTGATCCAGGACATTTTTGGTGGGAAGTTTAGAGATTACTTCCTTAATTTCCTTATATGTTATAGGACTATTTAAATAATTCACAACTTCCTGATTCAATTTAGGTAAGTTGTGTCTCTTCTCTGTTATCAAATTTCACAGAGTATAAGTTTTTGAAATACTATGTTATAATTCTCTGGATTTCTTGGGTATCAATAGTGATATCTCCATTTTCATTTCTAATTTTGTTGATTTGGGTTTTCTCTCTCTTGCTTTTGGTTAATTTAGCTAGGGGTGTATCAATCTTGTTGATTTTTTCAAAAAACCAGCTTTTTGACTGGTTGATTTTCTCTATCATTTTCTTAATCTCGATTTCAGATATTTCTCCCCTTATTTTGCTAATCTCCTCTCTTCTACTACTTTTGGGATCAGATTGCTCTAGTTTCTCTAAAGCTTTAAGAGGCATTGTTAAGTTATTTATTTCTGATGTTTCCATTTTTCTGATGTATGCATTAAGAGCTATGAGCTTACCTCTTAGGACAGCTTTCATTGTGTCCCAGAGATTTTGGCAAGTTGTATTTTCGTTATCGTTCACTTTCAGGAAATCTTGAATTTCCTTTTTAATTTCTTCCTGAATCCAGTTCTTATTCAACATCATAGTGCTAAGTTTCCAGGAGTTAGTGTATTTTCTCTTGTTTGTTGTGTTGTGGATGTCAAGCTTGAGGCCGTGGTGGTCTGATAGGGCACAGGCTAGAATTTCAACTTTCCTGTATATGTGGAGATTTGTTTTGTGGCCAAGTATGTGATCTATTTTGGAGAAAGTTTCGTGTGCTGCTGAAAAAAATGTGTATTCTTTGGTACGTGGGTGAAAAATTCAATAGAGATCTGTAAGGTCCATTTCTTTCAGGGTTTGATTAAGTTCCAAAGTGTCTCTGTTAAGCTTTTGACCTGTTGATCTATCCCATGTTGAGAGGGCAGTGTTGAAGTCCACAAGAATTATCGTTTGGGGGTTGATTTCTCGCTTTAGATGCTGTAGGATTTTCTTAATGAATGTGGAGGGGCCCGTATTGGGTGCATAAATGTTCAGTATTGTGAAGTCTTCCTGGTGAATTGTACCTGTGACTAAAATGTAGTATCCATCTGTGTCTTATGATTTTCTTTGTTTTGAAGTCCACTTTGTCTGAAAGCATAATTGCTACCCCTGCCTGTTTCCTGGTTCCATTAGCTTGCAAGATTTTGGACCAGCCTTTCATTCTTAGAATGTGCCTATCTTTTGTGGTGAGATGAGTTTCCTGAAGGCAGCAGATTGTTGGATTGTGGTTTTTAATCCAAGTTTGTTATCTGTGTCTCTTAATCGGCGAGTTAATACCATTGACATTTAATGTTATAATGGAGAATTTTTTTTTAATTCTGGACATTTTTTATGTTTAATGAATTTTGTAAGCTTATTATTTTACATTTATGTTTTTGTGGTATTATACTACTCTTCTGTCTTCCTGGATATGGTTGTATTTTTCTTCAAGTTTGCATATCATTTCTAGCATTTTTTGAAGGCCTGGTTTGGTAGACATGTATCCCTTCAAGTTGTCTTTGTGCTGGAAGATTTTTCTTTCTCCCTTGATCATGACAGATAGCTTTGCTGGGTATATCAGTCTGGGTTGGCATTTTTGCTCATTTAATACATGAAGTACGTCTCTCCAAAGCTCTTCTTGCTTTTACTGTTTCCATTGAGAAGTCATTTGTTATTTTAATAAGTTTGCCTTTACAAGTGACTTGCTTTTTTTCTCTTGAAGCTCTCAGCACCTTTTCTTTGTCTTGAATGTGAAGTGTTTTGACTATTATTTGCCATGGCGATTTTCTATTTTGGTCATATCTGTTTGGAGTGCGGAATGCATCTTGTATTTGGATGAGCCTCTCATTCTTCAGTTGAGGGAAGTTTTCATTTATGATAATTTGAAAAATTTCCTCAGGTGTGGTATTTTGAGATTCTTGCTCTGGTATTCCATGAATGCGCATGTTAGGCTTCTTCAGGGTGTCCCATATCTCTTGAATGCTCTTCTCAAGTACCTTTTTGGCTTTAACTACCTCTTCCATTGAGCTGGTTAATTCTCCCACTTTGTCTTCAGGATCTGAAATTCTATTTTCTGCTTTGTTAGTTCTGCTGATAAGACTCTCTGTTGAGCTTTGGGTTGAAGATAACTTGTCTTTTAGTTCAATTTTAAACTCTGCCTGAGACTGTTTTAACTGCTCTATGCCTATTTTTGTTTCTTGAACTGTTTTTCTGAACTCCTCCAAATGCCTGTTGTGTTCCTGTTCAAAGTGGTTGATGCGGTTGTTTAACTCCTCTTGGATTTCCTCTTTCATAGTATTAATCATGGTAATGATCATACTTTGAAAGTTGTTGTCTTGGGTCTGGCTTTCTTGGCTATTTTCTGTGAATTTGTTCTGGTTGGAATCCATCCTTAAGGGGTTGATTCTTTCAGTGGGAGATTGGTCTTCTTGGGTTTTGTTTCTCATGTTTCTGCACTTGACTTGGGCATTGTTGTTTTGTCTTCTAGGGTTTTTCAGTTTCTGTGTGTTTTTGACTGAACTGATTTAGTTGGTATTACTACACTTGGGCATTGTTACCAGTGCTTGTCTTGGGGTTGGATATGTTTGTCTTTTGTTATTGTTATTTCCTAGTTGAGGCTATTAGGCTGTTAGTACATCAGTTAAATCAGGTTAAGTAGACAGGAGGTGAATATTAGTATGGTAGTGCACTTTTACCATGTAGTATTTTGGTGATATGTGAGAGTAGTGGTGTATTCCCTGGAGTTGTATATATTTTGGGGGTGGCTGTATGGAAAAGTTAATCTACAGTGATTAATATTAGAAAGGAACAGTAAGGTGAAAAAAAAAGGGAGGTTTACTATCTTTGGGCTGGATGTGAAGAATCTCTCCCATGTGATAGGATGATTGTAGAGGTTTTCAGATGTATGGCCTTTGACCCTTAGAACTTTGCTTGAGTTTTCTTTGGACTCTATTGAATTCTGAGTAGCAGTGTGTCTTCTGTAGACCACTTGCGTGGGTCCCCGGTGGGTCAGAGAAGCCGAGGGGCTGATGTTGTTGGCAGAATTCTTCACCTGGGGCGCGGACAAAGGCGGCACAGGAGGGAGAAAGAGGGCTGGGGTCCCGGGGGCGCGGCCCAGGCCAAAGCCCGAGGCAGCCCGGGGCGTGCGGCTGGGATCCGGGGCGACCTGGGGGGCTGGGGGGCTGGGCGGACTGACACTGTCAGTTTTGTAGGATTATGTTAGCAAACTGCCACACACTTGGTGGCTGAAATAGAAATTTAGTTATGGTGGCCAGAAATCCAAAAATCTCTTAGAGCCGTGTTTCATCTAGAGAGAAGTTACCATCATGCTGTACTTGATGGGTCTGGGTGGTCTCTAGGCATCTTTACTTGATGAGGCTTTGAAGAACTGTTCATAATGTGTTTCTATGTGTCCCAGCCGTCTGTTCCCGCTTGTTCTCCATCATCTCTGTGAATGACACCACCATTCACCTATTTGCTTCTGGTTTAGCTTTCCTCCTCATTTGTGCTCCTCATCGCAAATCTAGCTGCTAGTGGATTTGCCTTTCCTTGACTTGTGGCCCCCATCACTCCCGTCTCTGAGGTCACATTGCTTTCTGCTAGGTTCAACTCTCACCTCTGCTTTAAGGACTACCTACATTAATCTATCCGTAGATCTTGAAGTTAATCACATCTTTTTTAATCAATAAGGAAGTATTCAGAGGTTACAGAAATTTGGATGTGGACACATCTTTTTAGAAGTTCTCACTAGCCTACCTTGAGACCTAGAGTAATTAGATGAATTTCTGAAAGTCGTTGTGCTAACAGAGGAACCAGATACAGAACTCCAAGGAACAGAGGTGAGAAATGATTCCCCATAGATACCAACCCAAGTTAGCTAGCATCTACTAACCTAAGTTAGATAATAAATGCCAACCTGAGTTATATGGTATATATTAACCCATGTTAGATGATAGATACTAACCCAAGTCAAGTTTTGTGTCTGCACAAGTCTTCAATGGTTGTATACAAATGCATAGGCAAAGCATGAAGTATCTATAGTATGTAGACTATATTTTTGTGTAGTAACTAGAGTCTTTTGTTGGTGTTGCTGCTGCTACTATTGCTATTGTTATTGTCATTATTTTCAGATGGGTGTTTGTTCATTTTGGCTACTGAAATATCCTAAAGCTAGATATGTAGATCTGTAAGTCCATGGTAGAGCTCATGGGTAAGATCCTAAATTCATTCCCTAATGTCACTATCAGGATAAACAAAAGATATAGCTTCAGACTCAACTCAGTGAATTCTGTTTGGAAAGGATTGTGTGTGTGTGTGTGTGTGTGTGTGTGTGTGTGTGTACAAAGCAGCACTTGAGTGTGCCTGTAGAAACCCAAGAGTGACATCAGGAATCATACTGAATTTGCTCTGGGATTTCCCAGACTCTGCCCTCCAGATCAGCAGCCAAAGTCTCCAAACATTTTTACATGGGTTCTGGGGATCCGAACTCAAGTCCTTTTTCTTACAAGACGAAGACTTTAACCACTGAGCCATCTGCACAGCCCTGGATAGGATTCCATAAAAGACTGCTTATAAGAATCTAACAGAAGGGAATGACTAATGAAATATGTCAACATTGACATGGGAGAAGGATGACTTCAATATAGCATGGACCTCAAGTCTTACAATTAGGAAGAAGAGCCCATCCATTCATGGATTCATCCGTTCATTCAGCAGTCAGTGGGGGAATTGTATCAGGAAACATGCTTAGTGCTTGGAAGACAATCCATTTACAAGATGAATGTCTGTCTTATTTGGGGGACCATAATGCAATGTGAAGAGACAAACAGCAATAAAGGAAGAATGCCACTTTGAAAATCAAAAATTGCTATGCAGACACAAAGTGGACAGTGCATGTACCAGAAGAGCTTATTAGAGAAGATCCTATTTTGGATAGAGAAAGAAGAGAGGGTCTCTTTAAAATTTAGGTGAGAATGAAGAATCTTACTATATAAAGAGGCTACGAAAGGCACCGTATTTCTGACTAACATCATAAAGAACCAAGGAGCCCAGAATATTCTTGATGTAGTCAGAAAGCCAATGTAGCCAAGAGGAAGAGGAAAGGTATAAGACTGAAGAAGTGAACAGAATATATTCAAATGATAATTGAAGTCTTCTAAATATGTGCGTATTTTGCGGTAAGGGTATAATTGATCTAATTTGCATCTTCACCATCTTTGTGTGGAAAATAGATTATGAGACGGCAAGAGGAAAACGAAGAAACTACTTAAAGTCTGCAGAGAGGGTCTAGGCAGTAGATGAAGGTCAGAACTTGTAATGGCTACAGATGTTGAAATAGGAGGGAAAGACGTGAGATGGTATTTGAAGCTATATCTTCCAAGACTTGTATGTTGCAGTTAGCCTGCATGGTTGCTAACACGTCACCATCAAACAGCTTAAGGGAACAATGGGTTTATTTTCTTACAATAAATTGGTTACAGTCCCTCATTCAACTTTCCATGAGAGCTCACACCAATACCAGGGCTGAGGGAACTGGCCACACCATCTCTGCATAACGGCTGTCTGTATTTTATTCCAGGACTTAGTCCCACCCATCATGGGCTGGGCCTTCCCCATCAGCTAGACAATCTCCTGCCAGGTTTGCTTTGGACTTAACTCAACCATTAATTCTCTACAAATGTGCCCAGAGCTCAAACCCTCAACTGTCAAGTTGACACCTGTGTCTAACCATGACAGTGTACTTAATAAATGCTAAGCATGAGGAGGAAAGAAGCCAAACCAGGTACAAGCAGATGACTAGTGGTACAGTTTACAGAGATGCTAGGGGAGTTCTGCTCAGGTTTGGACTCTACCCTTTTCTGTCTCTTAGGTGGATTTTCCTCTGTTGCTCTATGCTCTCGGGACCCTCAAAGTCACGTGAATTAAACATGGCCATGCCTAAATGACTTAGCATAGAGAAATCCTCAAGTGCTCAAGGACAGACAATGTGCAGTCCATCACCAGCGAGGAGCTTGGCCGCCCACTTTGGCTTCTTTTGAGTAATACAGCTACTTCTCCTCCAAAACGTGGCATGAGCTCACATGCATGAGAAATGTTTGTACTTGATGAGATGTAATTAAGTTCACTGCTGTTGCCCGGTGGGCAAGTTCTTGCTTACTATTTAGCTGTCTTATGCTTCTTAGTGGAAAAAGCCCGACAGAACTTTCTCAGCCTCTAGATCAGTTATATTGGTGTGAAATATAGTCAAACTATGATTATTTTTTTTAAAAAAATCCAGCTGAGAAATAGGGAGCTAGCTCAGGGGTTAAAACCTTTGCCCCGCAAACAGAAAACAGGAAAACATGAGTTTGGATCTCTAGATCCTACGAATGTCGGGCAGAAATGGTGGTCTGCAAATCTGGCCCAGGAAGGCAGAGTCTGGGAAATCCCAGAGCTAAGCAATAAAGAGGTGGAGCAATCCAGGATAGTTGGCAATGTCGCCACAGGCACATACACTCAAGTGCCCTCTTGCATACATGCCCACACATGTGCCATGTCAAGGAAAAAAAATCCAGCTGAATTGAAATCTCCTTCGATATAACTTGGTGAACTAGGTAGATTGAAAACTGTAGGGATAGGTTTTTGCCTTTTTGTGCTTGTATTCTTGTGAATGGCAGAGCACAAGGTCGGCCTCCGTCATTTGTCCAGGATTCATCCCTGCCTGCTTTAAATCCTGCTGCACAGCCTTCTCTCCATTTCTCCAAGCTTACCAGGGCTCCAAAGACTTTCTGTGGACAGGACTGACTACAAGCAGCACTATGTTGAGAAATCTCCCTGCGTCAACTCAAGTATTTCACAGCAGAGTGAGAAGGAAATAATAGTGTCGTCCTTAAATGATCTCATTGGGACTGGCCTGCAGATTAACTGACTCTTCCCTGAGAGGCCGTTCACCAGCCAGTGCAGAGACCCTGATCGCTTCTGTCCTTGCTGCATCATGTGACTCGAAAACTTCCTCAAAGGACTTGTTCATTTGATTTGTTCATTTCCATCCTTTCTACTATAACAGAAGTTCTTTGAGGGAAGCCCTCATCCATCGCATCTTCCTGTATCCACAGGGCTGAAATTGTGTCTGAAACATAGAAGATGCTTAATTAAAAAAAAAAAATGGTCCTATGTATAAAGAGGTGCAGGAGCTTCTGACTGCATGTCAGCTGACCTGTAGAAATCCCCGCTCACCTGACCTCCTGCACCTGCTCTACAGCTCCAAGGGGGTCATGCTTATAATTTTCTCGATGTTGCACAACTTCTTGTCTCTGGAGCCAGAAATCCAAGCCAGGCCTGCCTGGTACTTAAGTCCTTTCTGTTCACTACCACTCTCCACTGCAGTATTTCAAGAAAATGGGTGAAAACTATATTAGGATGGTGGTGATTTTCAGTTTTCAGAATCTTTTCACCCAACTGACGGTACAATCAATATCAGTGTTGTTCATTCAACTGAGGAATAAGACTGAGCATGCGATCTGCTCAGCATACTCTACTGAGCCACGGAGACTTCTAGACTAAGGGTTTGAGAAGTAGCATTCAGCTTGATAAGTGCATAAGGAGCACACACTCTCGCTCTAATGTTAGATACGGGCATCAACTTGACAACTGAAGGCTGAGCTCTGGGTATATCTGTGTAGAATTAGTTATTAAGGCAAGTCTTGACCAACCCTGTAGGAGGTTGATTGATATGAGAAGCCCCCGCCCATAGTGCGTGGGACCATTCTCGGGTGGAGTTAGTTCAACAAGTGCACATACTTTGGCAGTCTTGCTATCTGGCAAGTGAGGTTTGCCTCTCTCTCAGTAAGCCCTGTGGCTATGGTGTGGTCACTTCCTTCCGTTCCTGGTGTTGGTGTGAGCTCTCCCCACAAGCTGGACTAAGAACTGTAACTGAGAATTACAAAAAGGAATAACAACCCCCCCCCCATGCACACTTTGTTCCCTTAAGCCCTTTGGTTGTGAATTTATTACTGACACGCAGGCAAACTCCAATACTATCATACCGTCTGGCTCACTCTCTGTCTTCCAAAGTTGATCACCTGCCCCTCCATCTTCTGCCATTTATTTTGACTCACAAGCGGGTCATCTGCCTTCTGCCCCACAGCTTGTCAGAGAATCACAAGACTGGCACGGCAGCTCAGAGTGTGCTGGTCACCAAGAGCCCTCCAGGCCCTGGCAGACGTGAGTGCTGCCTGCCTTATTCATCACAGTGTCCCCAGAGACCATCCTTCCATCTGTGGTCTATGAAAGTATTTAAAAGAATGATATCCAATTGCCCGGAACCAAAACACACTTGCAATATACCATACTTCATTACGGATAAATACTGCTCCACCACACCTCTGGGGGAGACAGATGACCTGCAGAACAGGGTCCCCAATCACCAAGTGTCTCTGGTTAAGTGATACTATACTGTGAAAAGGCTTAGAAAAGTATTAAACAGCATACGGACACAAAGCATTTTGTGGATGATTGATTAATCAGCTAGGAAGTGAATACACGGCAGGATTGCCTAAATAGACTCCTGAACAGATAGAACAGAACAAAACAAATAAACAAAACAAGGCTTTGTAGAAAAAGTTTCAAATGGCAAGAAATACTTAGGCAGCAAAAGACAATTTTCTAAAATGAAAGGGTTTAGAAGAATGAATCAGCAATGAATGTCAATGCGAAATTATTTCAAAAGTCTGAACATGTCCCTGATTGAAAGTACTTCCAAGAGTGATACAAGTGCAACAAGAATGATAAAGTTCTAGACCCAAACCTGCTTCTTACCTTTCCTGGTTAGTCAGCATTAAACGCCTGAGATCAGAATTCCTCCGAATGCACCCAGCCTGCATACCAAAAGACGGTTTAGACACATGCAGAAAATTCCTATAAAAGAGTATGTAACAAGCAGGAAATGTAAACCCCAGGTTAAAAAAACTTAAGGAATCCAGGGGCTTATTTCCCTCTGAGTAGTACTGAGGAAAAGTTTTTGGAGGAGATAAATGGGTCCTTAAGATGAGACAGGACTTGAGTTTAGTTTCAGGCCAAATTTGGTGCATGCTGGAGGAGTTTTCTCAAGCACTCTCTCTAACTCAAAGATGAAATTCGAAGACCATTTTGGCAAGAGCAGAAGGTTTTCAGTTACATTAACAGTTGACTAATTTGAATCCTGCCAGGGACTTTGCTCAGCACTTTCTATCTGTTATTTCCACGAAACTTCACAAGGCTAATAGTAATTACTGGCTATACACACAAGACAGCAAGACAGCCTCAGGTCACATCCCAGGGAAAACATGGGCCAAGCAAATGATAGAGCTGAAACCAGAATCAATGTTGGATCTCAGAACACAAGCTTTAACTACCAGGTCTTTCTTCCTGGTAAGGAGTGAGGGGAGGTGAAAGGAATGCTTGGGTTCCCACGAATCAATCCATTTTTCTCATACAGTCGTACTAATGTATGTTTGTTGAGCACGCTGAAAAATGGAACTTTGTATGCTAGGGATAAAGGGAAGAGGATAGACACGGTACTTAGATAAACTTGAAAGAGCCCAAGTGACTGAAAAATCACTCAGCTTGTTGAACAGCTGAGTGAAGAGCAAATTTCTTATATATTCTTCTTGGATAGAGTTGAGAGTAGAATTGGGAAATAGATGTTAATAACCCAGGAATATTTCCTTTGCAATTTCTGAGACAAGAGCAAAGCAAAGAGGTAACAAATGTCCCTCAAAGACAATGAGGGATTGAGGTCTCAATCATCCTCTTGTCTGTATGCAAGTGTGACAAGCCAAGTAATTGGACCCCTCTCTTTGGGGGAGGGTCCACTTGAAGACCAAAGCTGGCTAGGATCTCTATACTTGCCCTCTGTCTCCTTTCCCAATGAAGCTAACTCTCTCGTCCTAGTCAAAAGTTGTCTCTTCACTTATGAATTCTCCCAGGTAGATTAAGCTGTTTTTTTTTTTATTTTTCACATAGCAATGTCAGACACAGTATCTGACATAACGGAAACCTCCCACATGTTAGATGGTGGATGATGGATGGGTGGAAAATTGACTTATGTTCTCTTTATACCCCGACTAATCGGCAGTGTGCCTTGCCTAGACAGGAGCTCACTAAATGCTAGTTGGATGGGGATAAAGGCGAGGCAGATCAGAGGAAGATAATCGAGACCAGCCCCCACTTGGAATCGGTCTCCTTTTGGGCAGCCTATTGAAAGGCGTTATTGAGCAGAGAAGAAGGGAGTTGACAGAGACAGTGTCTCTGGACTCACTCCCGGGGCCTTTTTAGAAGAGGAAAGTTAATTATGGAACCAGATTAACAGCTTCTTTTCTGATACAGTCAAAGTAGAACCAGCAGGATGCAATTTAGCGTGTCCCCACTTTCCAAATAGCAGCAAATTTTCGTAGAAAACAAAGAGACGCTTGAATTGCAAATTACTCAGAGAGCCAGCTAGCAACCCCAACGGAAGAATATTTCCGTGACTTTCAAAACCCCACCACTGCCTTTTCCGGTTTAACCCTGTGGAGGGGCGGGGATCCTCATGAAGGCTTGAGCATCTAGTAACCTTGCTGCTTAGCAAGTGGAAGGAAGCTCGATTACTTGAGGCTTACATAGGATGCTGCGAACCATCTCTAGGACTCGACCCCATTTTCTACCCTTGGGAGAAGGCTCTGTAGATGGCATATCATGCAATCGCAGCAAGATAGTATGCCCATGAGGACAGGCAGGGACGTAATGAGTAAAGCAGATGGGAGTCCATAGGCACACAGTGAAGTATGGGGTGACCCACAAACCCCATCTTTGTCCTTCAGGAACGAGAGATTGTTGGTCATTGTTAAATGGTCCTGAAAGAGTCTGTAATCTGGATGATTAATTGAAGTATTCTTTTAAGCCAGTGTATCTAGTTAATAGGAGAAAAAAAATTACGCCTATAAACTAGCATGGGTGATGGATCACAGTTCTTGCACTACTTCCCGATTTGATAGAAATGGAAACTTGAGATCAGGAGAAGGAAACAACTTTCAAAGACCACAGAGAGGCCACGCCTTCTCATGCCAGATGCACAGCCTATCTGAAAATGCCACGCAGTTCACCTCTGTTCCCGCCCCCTGCGGGACACCACGCCGTCTCAGTCTTATAAACCCACAAATCAACTTTTTAACTCAAATAACTTCTGCCTTTTGTGTAGGATTCTGAAAGTAGAGCAAGGACAAGGAACGGTTTGCAAAAAGCACGCGGCGCTATACCTGGAAGAATTGGAGGCTGGGCGGGAACACAGACAAGCTGCCACCAGTCAGAGCCACCAGAGAGAGGGCAAGGTGACGTCTCGGTTGGGTTGGGTGAACCCCAGGAGTGACAGGAAAGCAGGGGCGAAGGTCGCTGTCCCCTGTGCTTGCCAGGACCAGGCAGGTGGCAGAAGTGAGCAAAGGCCAGCGGGGATTATGACAAATGAAGGAAGTGCATGCGCCCTGCCAAAAAACTGCAGGTGCAACACAGACAGAGGAGCCATGCACAAGGCACGTCTGAGCTTTTTCTTTGTCAGAGGTTTGGTTTTTTTTCCTACTACTTTTACAAGCCTACTGAGCATTCATCCCTGTCTTCATCTATCCCCGTCCAAACATCCCCTCCCTTCCCTCTATCAACCCCTCCCACCCTCCCACCCAATGCTTCTATGGACCCCAGGGTTCACCCCTGCCCGGGCTGGCCCATCTACTCTTATGGGGATTCAGGCCTCTGTGATGTATCAAGTTACTTCTCTTCAGGCCACTCCACTGATAGGGGCATTTCCCTTCACTCATCCAGCTTTAGACCCAAAGGTTTCCACTGTGTGTTCTTATCTTCCGTGCATTCCTAGGTAGTCTCTGGGGGGCACGTGGGCATGTCAGTTATTAAACTGGTCTGGGAAGGACAAGTCTCGCTGCAGTGAGCTCTCAGATGTCTTGCCCAATGGTGAACCTTCCTGCCTTTAGGTTCTTAATAATCTCACGACCCTTCCTCCACGAGGTTCCCAAAGCCTTAGAAAGGGGAGAGATGAGGTTGGCCTGATTCTGGGTAAACCTCGCTGAGTTGGTCTGAAACCTACTTCTTCAGGTAAAATGTTTCCATGTTTGTGGTGAAAAGCATATAAAAGCGGGAGGAAGACTGGCTGGAAAGACGAGCCTATGAAGTAGGACAGGAAAGAAAGTGGAAATGGGGAGTTAGGAATGAATATACGTAGATCCATTGCATTTATGTATGAACGAATGTGTCAAAGAATAAAAAGAACTGACATTTTTAAATGTATTTCAGTTTTAAAAATCTGAATTGGGCCAACTCCATCAAGATTCAGGGTTAGGCCTGTAGACTTCCTGGAGACTTGCGCTTTTAATGATTGGATCCTGTGTGTGTATGTGTGTGTGTGTATGTGTGTGTGTGTATGTGTACTGACATGTGAATACGCAATCTAATGATACAGCTATCTCCCTTGGTAACCTGTGAAAGACTACTCCGTTTTCTTCCAAGCAGAAACGTTTAAGGCCAATAAAAACAGAATGAATGTGTCAACTCTTCTCATTTTATTATAATCAGTAAATCGGGATAAAGAATAAAACAGAAAGAGATTTTGAATAGAGGTCCTTGGCCTGCTAAGAGTTTCAGTCACAATACGATGAGAATTATACCTTTTCCATCTCCCTATGCAAATGAAGTTTCCTGGCAAGAAGGCAATAAAACTCAAGTGTCTCATGAAAAGAAAGACACAAAAACAAGCAAGTGCACATTGAAACTGGCTTAAGCAATAAGAGAGGTACTTGCTGCTCATATTCCTGGAAACTTTAAGTATTCAATCATGGTTGAATAAAGAGTCTTTGTCCATGTCAGAACTAGGTACATACCTTCATTCAAAATCACAGTCTCAGTACACACACACACACAAACACACTCATTCACTTGTGCACATGCACACTCATGCATACATACACATTCATGCACGTGTGGTTGCATACACACACGTGTATATATGTACTCGTGCACATACACACATGCATATACACACACATTCATGCACATGTGCATGTATACACACACACACACACACACACACACACACACACACATTCTGCTGGCAGATAAGAAAGCATTCTCCCCATACCCAGTATAATAAAAACAGATTTTTCTCTTCCTCTCTTCCCTCTTCCTTTTCAACACAAGTGTTAAGTCTGGCTCCCATTCACCTGAATCAATTCTCATGCCCCTTCCTGAGCCAGTCAATGTGGCAAGAAGAAATGTACCTAAATGGTGGCACCAAGGCACGCTCCATGTAGTGATGAAGCATTTGCTTTGGGATCCAAGGGAACATGATTGGTATTCTAGATGCTGGTTGGTGAAATGGTAGGCCTAATTCCCTTTCTATTGACATAACTTCCTGGGAAGGTATCCAGGCTGCATGTGCTGGGATCTCTTTAGTGCTGGGATCATCCAGCTGGAAAGAAAAGGGAAACAATCACACCCCCCATGCTTTCATAGTTATGTTCTCTCCTGTGTCTTTCAGGCTGGAATTGACAGGAAGATCAAGATTGACCGGCGACATTTCTACCAGTGAAAGCAAGAGTGTGGAGTAAGTCATCTATCTTACTGTTTGTCAGTCATACAACATGGAAACTCTCTGGTGTGAGAATGATCTTCGGTGCCCTATAATTCCTTCCCTGAGTCCATCTAAGCAAATATCACCTGACCCAAAACAAATCAAATGCCAAGCATATGGCTTAAGTGTCTATAATATATATATACACATTTTTTTTTAATCCTGAGCAATTTAGGAACTGTCAAGGCATGCATCAAGTCATGTTCTTGACTGCAAGTCATAGAAAATGGAAGACTTCAAGTGGCACTGAGTATTAATTGGGGGGGCGTACAAGAGGGCACTTGAGTGTGTGTGGGCCTGTGGAGGCCCAAGGATCGGGAATCATCCTGGATTGCTCTGCCTCCCATCGCTTTGCTCTGCGGTTTCCTAGGCTTTGAGGTCTGTAATTGTAGTCTGCCACCACACCCACTTGGCATTTTTACATGATATCTGGGGATCTGAACTCAGGTCCTTTTGCTTGTGTGGGAAAGACCTTAACCCCTGAGTCACCTCCCCGACCCCTAAGTATTGATTTTGAAAGTTAGTCACTCGCTCTCATAGCAGGAAGTCCTAAGAAAGAGTAAGTCTATCAAAGATTAACCGAGTAGACCAGTAAGTCAGCAGCTCTGGGTTCTGGCAAGTTCTGAAGGATGCCTCTCTGCCTCTCTCTCTCTCTCTCTCTCTTTCTCTCTCTCTCTCTCCACTCACTTTCCTTAAAGTGCCCAGCGAAACCTCCACTCGCTCATTTTCTAGAATGGGTCACACACATATTCTTGGACCAAACCACCTGCCATGATTGGCTTCAAGTCATCGCTAGTGTTCTTGAGTCCAGGAAGTAGAAATTTTTTTAAAAAAAGTTAGTCTTATTGGAAAAGAAATGAGACAGGTGAATGTGAGGGCCAGCAGAAATGTCTGCCGGAAGATGATACTAGCAGATCTCAGCAGTGCTTCTTCTAAGACCCAAGTGAACCCAGTTCCAGTATCTCACACATCCCATAACTGCTCACGAAGCAGGCATCCTACCTTGGCTAACCTTTCCTCAAGTCACAAGTGAAAGAAAAAACAGAAACACTTTTGACTGTGGTTATAAAACCAAAGGCATTGTCATTGCACCATATGCAGATTGTTTCTCCAATTTGCATAATTATAAACTCCCCTTCAAAGAGTAAACATTGCTGCCAACTTAAAAAAAAAAAACAGCAACAGAGCAGTATTAAATATGCATTGCCTAATTTGACTTTCTGATTTGTCTGAGATCTTCACAAAGACAGGCACAACTCTACAGACATTGAGTGCTTAATAAGGCATCCCACCTGTCTGAAAGGAAGTCAACAGGAAAAGTAAGCTGAAAAACAGAGTTTCTCTTGAGTGGGGAGGGAAAGGGCGGCAAGCTGGAGAATTTCAGTGGAGGCTGATAAATTACTTATAGAAATTGATTATGTCGGGCTGGAGAGAGAGCTCAAGGCTAAGATTCTGCCTCACAAGCAGAAGGTCCTCAGTTTGGATCCCAGGTCTCGTGTAAAAACACCAGGTGGAAACCATGGCAGATGGCACTGCTGGCCCCGATGGGCGGAGCCTGGGAAATTCCAGAGTGAAGCAAAAAGGAGGTAGAAGCAATCCAGGATGATTCCCGAAGTCATCGTTGGTCCTCCACAGGGCCCTCCCCCCAGGATCTAATTCAGACTGCTAGGTTCCCACAGCAACTAGCTTTACCCACGGAGCCATCTCATACTCCCCCATTCAGTTTTAATGTCAGAGGTAAGCTGAACACATATTTGCACAATTATAAGGGAGTGATTGGATTGATAACAAAGACTTTCCTTCCCTCCAAATTTTCCTTTGGTTCTGCTTTTTGTGTTTCCATTGTCCGTGGCACTGGTTACATAAGGACATTCCCTATGGTGTATAATGCACTTTGAGTATCCTTTACCCATGCCTGTTCCTCTCCTTCTCCCACCCCAGCTCTAGACAGTGTTTCTTCTACTGTGACATCATGTAAATATGATTATATACATGTCTATATAAAAATCTAGCAACCAGGAAAAAGAGAGTATATATGTGAAACTTTTTTGAGGGACTCTATCCAATGTTTTTCTCATTCCAATCATGAATTATCTTCCTGATCTGATGAACTGCCTATCCACACTTCAAAATCATTCTTTCTAGAAAGCTCCATTAATTTCTTCCTTCATTTTTCAAACTCTTCTGAATATTCCATTTTTGATGTCTCCCATCACTTGCCTCCCTATCTTTCCTTGCTTCCCCTTTCCCTGGTCCCTTTCCTTAAAACCTCTTTTTCTGCCAGTCACATGAACCTTTTCTAAATCCCTGGATACATAGATTTAACTTCAGAGACTAGGATCTGCATATGAGAGAGAAAGTCTGTGATATATGTCTTTCCAAACTTGGGTTGTCTTACTTAACATACTGATTTCCAATTTGATCCATTTTCCTGAATTTTTCATAAAATTTCCTTTTTCTTAATATCTGAATAAAATTCCATTGGGTATAAGTTCGACATTTTCACTAGCCTTCCATCTGTTAATGGACATCTAGCCTTACTCCATCTCCTTACTTCTGTGAGAAGATTGACAATGAACATGGATCTCTATACTAGGACCCAAAGTCCTTTGGTTATATGCCAAGACATAAAGTACAATAAAAGTCCTTCACAATAAAAGTCCTGAGGAAAGTAGGACTAGGTGGCTTTCAAAATAATAAAGGCCTCTTCATACTGACTTCCAAGTGGCTGCACTAGTTTACACTCCCACCAGCAGTAAGAGTTCCTACATCCTTACCAGCATTTGTTGCTACATTGTTCATGATGACCATTCACCCTGGGATGGGATTTGGGCCTAAGGGTTGGAAAAATTATAAATTCACTATATTCGCATATGTAACATTAAATTTTTAAAAAGACAGATTTTAAAATCCAAAGTTCTAATTTGCGTTTTTCTGATGGCAATGATGGGAATGATTCTTTAAAAGTATTTATTGGTCATATGTATTTCTTCTCTTCAGAACTGTCCAGACCATTAGTATATTTATGGACAGGCAGTTAGGTTCCTTCTGCATTTCAGCTTTGCCACTCTTTATATATTCTAGAAATTAAGCTCTGTCTGAGGTACAGCTGACAAAGGTCTCCTCCCATTCTCTCCCCATCCTGTTGATCGTTACATTTGCTGTGTAAAGCTTTTCAATACCATATCTCATTTATCAATCCTGGGAGCTCCTTCCTGTTTGGAAATTCATGACCTACACCTGTGTCCTGAAATATTTTCCTTGTTTTCCTCTAGCAGTTTCACTGTTTCCAGTTTTAAATTAAGAGCTTTGATCCAGGCTGAACTGATGTTTGTGTGAACAGACATTTGTTCTTGGGGAAATATGCAATTTTTTAAACACCGTTTGTTAAAATGACTTTGTTTTTTCCCAGTGAAGGTTTTTGACGTTTTTGCCAGAAATTAGATGTCCCTATCTGCATGGGTTTGTCTGCGGGTCTTCTCTTCCCTCTGTGTTTCTGTTCTGTACCAGGATGATAGTCTTGGTCACTATGGATCTGAAGTACAGAGGGGTAGGTACCGTGTGTGGCATCTCCAGCTGTGCGCTGATTCAAATTGCTTTGGCCATCCCCGGTCTTTCCTGTGTTTCTATACGAATTTTAGCACTATGTATGTGTGAGGAATGTCGCTTGAATTTGATAAGGATTGCCTAGAGCCTATAGAATGCTCTTGGAAGCGTCACCACTTCCGAGCATTAATTCTGCCAGTTCTGGTGCTTAGAAGGTCTCTCCATCTATCATCTTCTTCAATTTCTTTTTCTGATGTCTTGAAGTTTGTTTTACAGAGGCTTTTAACCTCTTTGCTGACGTTCATTCCTAACTATTGTGAATGGACCATTTTTTTCCTGATTTCGTCTCAGCAAAATCAGTTCATTCTTTGTATATATATGGAAGCTGCTGATTTTTGTATCTTGATTTTACATTCTGCCACCTCACGGAAACTATCAGCACCAGAACAAGAAGCAGTTTATTGGTGGCCCATGGGGTCTTTGAAGTATGGAGTCATGTCATCTGCAAATGAAGAAGTTAAACTATCTGCATTTCTAATCGGTATCCCTTTCATCTATTTCATTCTGTCTTATCGTTTTGACTGAGATTTGAGCACTATGTGGAATAAGAATGTATCAAGTAAGGCATGCTTGTCTTGTGCCTGGTGATAGAAGAATAGTTTCAGTTTTCCCCCATTCAGTACAAGGTTGGCTATAGGTTTGCCACATGTAGCCTTTATTATTTTGAAGCATGAGCCACCCTATTTCTACTTTCCTCAGGACTTTTATTGTGAAGGTATGTTGTACTTTATCAAGTGACTTTCTGGATCTATCAAGATGATCTTGTGATGTGGAGTCTTTGTGTATCTTACCTGGCTTCCATGATTCTGGGTTTCCTACAAAAACATAAGACTATCAGCTAATGCTGCAATTCACCCAATGGCTTGACCTTGGAAGGATTCAATCCCCAAGGCTGACCCTCCTTGACAGGAGGATGCAAGAAAAGTCACTCAAAATGTTGGCTGCAGAGAAGCTAACATCTTTTTCATCTACAGAAGTGACATCCCATCTCTTTTTCATAGTGCACTCATTAGACCTGCATCACTAAGTCTATTCTAGACTCAATCTGATAGTCTGATGCCTAGAAGGCAGGCAGCGTTGGGAACCATTTAACAAACTGCCTGCACATCATCTGCACCATGACTTCTTAAGAGGTATACTCTCACTACAAGTGAGGAAGCAGGCACAGGAGGCAATATCACTTATTCAAAGTTGCTACTAAGATGGCCAGAGCTGGCAGTTGGGCACAGGTGTACCTGACTTTAAAACAGACATTGTTCTCTTCCTTTTCCCTCTCTGTGACTATTCTATAAAGTGGAGAGATGGCTCAGGGGTTAAGACACAACCTTGCAAGCAGGAGGATCTGGGTTTGAATCCCAGACCCCATGCAAAAATGCCAAGTGGGAATGAAGGCAGGCTGCACTTCCGGCCTGGCAAGCAGAGCCTGGGAAATTCCAGAGCAAAGCCAAAAGAAGGTAGAGCAGTTCAGGATGAGGCCCAAAGTCACCCTTGGATTTCTACAGACATACTTAGTGCCCTCAAATATACATGGAGACACACACCAAAGATAGATAGATAGATAGATAGATACATACATACATACATACATACATACATACATACATACATAATTATAAAAAGTGGTCTCCAAAATATTTTGGTCATTCACTCCAATAGCAAAACTTTTCAGAATTCATCCTTAGAATGTACTGCAACAGTTTTCTAAGATATCTCTTGGCTGATAATTAAACATGAGTAAAAGCTTACTCTTTGGATGGAATGAATAAAAATTCATGCCACGTGAATTGTCCTGCTGTCTACTAGGATCACTCCTACTTTGGAGCCAACCGTTCAATGCTCTCCAGCGATGACATCTTATGGTCCATGACTCCCTAGAAGGAAATCAAGTGTACTGGGCAGAATGGCTGCTTCTTACTTAAACTTGAGAAGAGAAATGCACTGTCAGCTCCCTCCATCCCCAGAATGATGCTAGGAGAAACATGAAATGAATTGGTGTTTAGACAGCTCTTTGTGATATCACATTTCCTGGGAAAGAATGTGCTAGGGTGGGAACAGCCCTTCTTCTTGTCTTGGACCTATGAGCTTCATTCTGGAAGGAAAATAAATGAATTTAATTTAGCTTAATAGCTAAATAGAAAATATCTCCTCATGAAGCTCCCTATTTGTAGATTATTTTGTTATAGTAGGTTATACAAGACCATTTTCATGTGAGTGTATACTGTATTTTGGGCATATTCACCCCTATACCTATGACCCTCCCCTTTCCTATCCCACTCCCCACTTATTAATCCCTTTTGTTCTCTTAGATGGTTTGACTTCAACTTTCATATGCATGCAAGTATTGATATATATGTATGCATATTCTAGGCCAGATATATATCTGGTCTAGGATACACAAAGTTTAGAAGCTATGTGATGTTTGCCTTTCTGAGACTGGCATAATTTTCTCAATATGATTATCTCCAGATGCATCCATTTTCCTGCAAATGACACATAACTTCATTCTTCTTCTTTAAGACTCAAAAAAATTCCATTATGTAACTTAAACTACATCTTCTTTATCCATTCTCTTAAAAGCATACTTTCAAATGCTGCCTCGGATTGCATATTGTGTAAATATTCAGATGCTCTGCCTCTCAGATAGGCTGTCTACATAAAAAAGAGCTGCTCATTGTTGCTTTAAAAGTATTTATGTGTATGTTTTAAGTAGGGAACTCATAGGCATGGTAAAAAAAATATTTACCATGTGATCAATAATTGATGAAAAGTAGGCTTCCCACCTACCTCTAATTTCCCATTCTCCTTTCCTTAAGCAATCATTTATATAGAAATTTTCAGTGAAAGTTTTTATCAATACAGATGTATGAGCTGATTTTCTACCTCCTTAAACCTAATCATCTTGCCCACTAGCTACATCTTGTTTCTGATTTACTCATTATTTCTTGAGGATGGTATCGGACTATGAGCAATAATTAACTTACTCTTTTAATGTCAACATAATCTTCTATAATATGACTACACCAAATTGTCTTGCTCTTCTTAGCAATAATATGATACCTATATCTATTAAAGAATTGTTTGGAAAAAGCATTAAACTTTCACTTTTGGTATCTACAGCTTTCTTCTGATCATAGAAAACCCGTGTCATCTTTACTGAGACCAGATTGTGAGAAGTGACGTTGAAAAACAGGCACATAGCCCAACATTTTCTATACTTCTCCATGGTAATTCTTTCATTAAATTCTCCTTGTACCAATACTTGGTACCTTAGCAGAACAACCAAACAAGGCTATTATGTAATTACTCTTCCAGCCTTCCTGGAAGACTATGGAATGAAGGCCTTATCTTCCATCTTTGGATTTCCCAGTGTGGTTGTAAGGAATGTGTAAGAACTTTGCCATGGAGTAGGTACTAGGTTTTATCCAAAATACACAGATGCCTTCCAGCAGTGGTAGCTTGGTGTACTGAAGAGAGAATCAGCTGCCCTTGTGTAGGTGAGTTCCCAAGCTCTCACTAGAAAATAGGAACTAGATGTTAACCAAGCACTCACCACGGGTGCCAACCTTGGCACATCCCTCACCACCATTGCCTACCTGGCTCTGGCTGTGTTTATTCTCGTTCTCCATCAGCACCAGGTGATCCCTAAGATCTGATCCATCAAGTGCTTTCTGGCCTCGTGACTTGCATTCCTAAGTAAGGGCCTGCAGTTTGACTCTCTAGCCCCCTACCTCGTTTTGTTTGACCCTTCAGGTGAGATCACTCAGAGTTCAACATATAAGGCAGCCTGCCTTCCTGTCTCCCAACTGAGTGTCTGTGGGGATAATTAAAAACTGCCCAACTAAAATGAGTTCCGACAGCATTGAGCATCCTTAGCAGGAAGACGCATACTCTGAAACCCCAGCCCCTGAGTTCTTACTGGGCAAGATTTTTCCAGAGTGGACATATTCTTATAAGCACGGGACTGACTAGGCTGATTGAAACTTACCCTTATGTCCACATCACAGTGGGGAAAGGACACACTAGCAACACCAACAATAGTAACAGAAGCTACCTTTGAGTTCCTACTCCACTAAAATCTACAGGAAGCAGTTCATGGCTACAGTTCATTGGTAAGAGCTTGCCTATCAGGTGCAAAGCCCTGGGCTTAATCTTCAACACTGCATAAACCAGGCCAAGGAGGTATTACACAATAAGCCGTAGGATCCTCTTGCCCATAGCTACAGTTTATTGGAGGATACTGAATGGTCTTATTGTCTCCAGCGGCCCTTCGGGGCAGCTACAATCATTATACCCATCTGAAGTCTGGACTTATGGAAGACAGAACTATTTGTTGAATTTACACAGCTAGAAAATAGCAGAGCCGGAATGTGAAATTTCAGGACACATTACATTGTTCCAGTGATTTATGGTGACTTGTGATTGAGATGATATCTCATCCACAGTCTTCAGCTGCTACAGCAGCTCATGTCTAATCACATGAAAGGGGCTTCCTGCCTCTTTTACCCTTAGCTCCTACAGTTACTCTAAGAGCTGAAAAGACACTTAAGAACCATTCAGCTAGGAAAACAAAGAAATAGCACTATCAAGTTTAAATCAGGCAGGAGAACTCACATGGACCGAGCCTGCCCTCGTAAGCTGTTTACTTGAGCACTGAGTTCGGTTAGATGCTTCCTCTACCCCTTCCCCCCAGAACCTCTGGACATGGAGTTCTACTTGGCTGGGTGCACATGGGTCTGACCTGGAAGACTTAGGCTAGGATGAAGCCTGGGAGTCTGGCTGATATAGCGATGGCCCCGTGACTTCTGCAGAACTGTCGTGGAGCTCGGAGAGGCGGGTGTCAATAGAGTAGAACAAACTTCAGTTCTGCCTCTAAATCTCTCCAGGCGCCCAGTGACTCAGGGAGCTGGTAACGCGGGCAATAAGTGAAATGCCGCCAGTGTGATTTCCCCCCTCCCCCATTGGCTGGTTTTATTCATGGCTCGCAATGGCCAGCCAGGGAGAGAGGGACTGTGTCACCCTGAGACGCTGTCATATGGATGGGAAGACCAGACCAGGCAGGATAGAGAAGCCCCCTGCAGAAAGCTTTGACCTTCACATGCAGACAAAGCCTGCCTCAGTCTGTGTTACTTGCAGAACAGAATAATCAAAGGGATGGGGGGAAAAAGCAGCCACTAGAGATTTGCATTCTGGTTCGAAACCTAAAAGTAAGAAATGTAAAGCAGTAAGTCCTTCATGGATCAGTTTCCTCCCTACATAGTCTCTTCAGAAAAAGAGAGAATGACCAGGGACTGCTGGGGAAGGGAGACGGGGCGTCTTGCTTGGGTGTTGAGATAGTTTCTTATCTAATGGTAACATGAGAGGTGTTTAGATGGAGGCCTATTATCAGGTATCTAAATTAGTATGAAGAATCTGATCCTGTCTAGTATTAGTTATCTCCCTGCCCACTGTTGTTTAGACTGGTAATGTGCTCTCTGTCATTGGAGAGCCAAGGTAGGGTCTTGGAAAAGGACTTTGCCTTGCAAACGATGTCCCCTTTGAGCCACACAGCACCATGGGGGTGGAGAAAGGATATATTTAACTCATACCGCACTTGCATTTCCTTTTATCAGGACCACCACTGGAAAGCACTACCCACTCACTGTGGGCTGGCTTTTCTACAATCAAACTAAGCAAGAACCTGCATGCTTGTTTAGGGGTCTGATCCAACCATTGGTTCTTCACAGCTGTGCCCCAAATAGCAACTTTCAAGTTAACACCCAACTCTAACCATAACAGTTCCCACTGCGTGTTAATTATTTCTCCTGAGTTTCTGTCTGCTCTATGGAGGAATGTTGATGTGTCAGCCATTGTACTGGTGAGGGTAAGGCTCTTACAGTGAGTTCCTGGATGTAACCCCGTCTTAAGTGGAATGACCTGGCCAGGTCTCCCCATCTTTAGGGCCTTGCAGTCTTACCACCTCCTTGTCCCCAAGATTCCCTGAGCCTTCAGATGGGAGGAGGTTTGATTTGCCTGATTCAGGCTGAGCATTTCAGGGTTGCAGCCCTCTGTACTCTGATTGGTTGGTTGTTGTTGGTTGTTGTCTGTTTCATTGCTTTTCTACTACACTCGGCTGCATCTTGCTTGGGTGGTGAGATAGTTTCTTATCTAATGGTAACATGAGAGGTGTTTAGATGGAGACTTATTATCAGGTATCTATGGTTAGTCTGCAGCATCCGATCCTGTCCAGTGTTAGTTATCTCCCTGCCCGCCATTGTTTAGACTGGTAATGTGTTCCCCGTCTTTGGAGAGGTGGGGTAGGGGCTAGTAAGCCGGTGGTTGGTTATCTGGGAATAACTCCACTCCCTACTATGTCCTATTCTTGTTCTGGCGCAACAAAGTTAAGGGAGAAAGCCAACTTTGGGGTCTGCCGTGTCATGTGTCAGTGACTGTTTACAGCTGCGGACAGATTTCTCCCTAAGATCTAATACCCTGTGGATTTCCATTAGACCAGCAGATCTGGTCCAGGGAGATGGCTCGGCTGATGAAAATGTTTCCCGTTAAGTCTGTTGACCTGAACTCGATCCCTGGGAGGAAAGAAGTGACTCCTGTAAGTGGTCTCTGACCTGCACATGTGCACCCAGGCACAGACAAGCATAAACGTAAAAAACAAAAGCAACAGCAGACCCAGTAATACTGGGGATCTCTCTGAGTATTAAAGTATCATTTGTAAGGCCAGACATGTTACACACAGGCCAGAGCCCAGGCATCCACCCAGCTTGTTCCACAGACACCACCTGAGCTGGCTTTCTGGATGATGGACAGGCCCAGGTGTGTGTGGGGGCGGGGGGACAGATGAGGGGAACAGATCTGACACAAACCCAAAGGCACAGCACCCCTTGCAGATATAATCGCACATGAATATCTAGATATGCTTGTTGGCAGCAAGGAAGGCTGTTGAGAAGAATGCCGATTGGTGCAACCATTATAAAACTGCAGAGAAACTCCAAAAGCTAGAACAATTACCCATGGGCCAAAAACCCCATATGCAGGCATTTTAAGCATAAGACGTGAAATGAGAACAGCAAAGCCATTTGTGCCATGGGTTATTAAGAACTATGCACAGCAACCAAATTTATAAAACCATCCTTAATGTCCATCAGCCAAAACATGAATAAAGAAGATGTGACATATATATATATATATATATATATATATATATATATATATATATATGAACAGACATATATACTTAATGGAAATGTAATGTATCTTTAAAAACAAAGAAATTTTGTCATTTGTGACAGTGGGGATGAAATTGAATGACAGTGTCTAAACTAAGCATAGGAAATCGCACCGTTGCTTCTATATGGAAGTTCTGATAATCCATCTCAAAAGAAGGAAAACTAAACCAGTGTCCACAGAGGCTAGGGGATGGGCAGAACAAGGTGCAAGGCCTCAATCAGACACCACGAACCAGCTTTTCTTTAACTTGGAGAGACTTTGCACACTGGCATAATATAGTAAATAATGCATTGTGCACTTCAAAATCACTGAGACCAATTTTAAATGTTCTTGCCACATAAAATGATCATTATTTGAGGTGATAGATATGGTTCTCAGTCTGATCTAATTATCTGGCATCGAGTTCATAAATCACTACTTCGCTTTGTGCCCCACAAATGGAACCTTTCAGTTTGCAGAGGAGGTGGTAAAAATTGGAAAAAGAAAAACTGCTTTCTGTAGAGCCACCAAGTGGTTTGAGTGTTGACACGACTCATCCGAGCCTACTCAGAAGGATGGTAACATTGCTTGTCTTTTATTTTAGTGAATATTGCTCTTTACTGACCATTACAAGGACAGAGAAATAGAGTCTCAAGGGACAGGTGTCGATACATAAAAATGTAAGAGGATCAGATGGACAATCTTACCTTTACTAAAAAGAAAAATACATGTTTTTATTCAACTCTGTAATGTGACGACTTTTCCTTTAAGCGACAGAATGCTTTACCCTCAGTATTTTTCCATGTTTTCGTTTTGCATTTATAAAATGCAGATTTTTCATGTGCCCACTTTGTAAGGTTATGAAGACTAAATGACCGAATACATAGAAAGCATTTCGCAGAATGAGCACATAGTAATTGTTCAAAGCATGTTAGGTTATTAGGATAATTGCTGCTAAACTATGGATTTGTTCTTTATATGCAATGAAATTTACTCACATCTAAAGAGTAAGAACTATAGCAAACAATCTGGATGGATGCCTTTATTTACAATAAAAATATTACATTTATATAATCAGGAGTAACAATTATTATTTTAGATAATATATTGGTTTTCTGTTTATTATTATTTTTCTAATTTTATAAGCATACTGAGTACTTATCCCTGCTTCCCTTCTTCCCGTCCTTCCCATTTCCCTTCCTTCCTTTCATAAATCCCTCCCACTTCCTCACCCTCCTGCCTGTCTGTTTCTTTAGACCCCAGAGTTCCCTCTGGCATGTGTACTCCTGTGGGGGTTCAGGCCTCTGTAGCATACCAAGTTGCCTCTCTTCGGGCCACCCACTGATAGGGGTATTTCCAGCTTCAGTCCCCCAAAGTTTCTACTGTATGTTCCCATCTCTCTTGAGTTCCTCAGTAGTCTCAGGGGGCATGTTGGTGTGTCAATCATTATGCAGGTCTGATAAGGACAAGTCTCATTGCAATGAGTTCCTAGATGCAGCAGTCTTGCCTTGAATGGAATGTCTTGTCCAATGGTGACCCTTCCCATCTTTAGATTCTTACTATCTCACCGCCCTCTCTTCCTCAAGGTTTCCAAAGCCTTTGGATGGGGAAAGATTATGTTGGCCTGATTCTGGGTGGAATTACAGATGATTCTCCTACCCATGCTTCCCAAGTAGTGGCTTCCAGGTCTGCACATGGTTCATAATTACCCTCCATTTGTGAGAGGCCCAAGACTCTTAGCCAGCAGGAATGAAGGTTAGCGATGTTAATGATCCCATATTAAATCAAATATAGCAATAATCCCAAATGCAGCATGATACTGACTCTGTAAGTCACTTAACCTTTCTAATGCCAACCTTCTCACCTGACCAAAAGAAGAGACCAGTACTTACCTCATAGGATGGATTCGAGAGTTTAAGGCACTGCTTTACACAAATGATCATACTGACAACCATCTGCCATTTCTTACAAGTTTACTAAGGACAGGATATGTGTCCTTCTGAGGGCACCGTGGCATGAGGGTGTGTGGCTTCAGAACTGAAGCTGGAGTTATAATTCAACCCCAGTTCAATTTCCTTAGCAAGTTTAGCAAGTCTCTAGATCCTCCATGGCTGTAGAGAATGGGTACACAGAGGACAGATGACATCAGGAGCTGTGGAAAGGAATCAGTAGGTAAAGATCTTGCAGCAATGTCTGAGGACCAGAAGTTGAACCCCTGGCACCCCCCAGAAAGTGACAAAGACGAGCAATCCCCACACAGGCTGGCTAGCCAAATCAGGTTTGGTAAGAAATCCCATCCCCGTAAATACAGTAGAGAGTGAATGAAGAAGATGTCTGTTGTCCAATGCTGGCTTCCACATGTTCACACACATGCATGTGAAGACATAAACACATACCATACATACGTGTGTGTGCAGAAAAATAACATTTAATTTTAAAAATAATAGATGACAACATAAGTGTAGTCCCTCATACAGACTTTCACTCAGTATATAGTGAATTATAAGGACTGATTCTTCTAAACTTTTAGGCATCCAAGCAGTAGTATATGATTTTTGCCCAAATTGCAAACCATCTCTGTCATGCTTTGTTTGATGTTGTTGAAATCAACTAATTTTTTTCTTCTCCATGAAATTACAGTTTTAAGATTCTGATTTCTTTCTTTTTCTAGGATCATGTTGTAAAATAAACGCTCGGCCTCTAAATGTAAAGTATCTGACAAACATTACCATGTGAAGTACATATCCCATTGGGGAGCTGCAATGAGGAAGCAAGACTCCTCTCCCAGTGCAGAAAAAAAGGTGCTCTCAGAGCCCCTAGGGAAATAAATTCAGAGTTCGCTGTATTTAGAATAATTTAAGATTTTGAGAGACATCCCATTTTTAAATTAAGTCTAAGTAATAAGAGGTGGAGGGGATACCTAGTTAAAGCAAAATGAAAGTATGTCAACCCTAATTTCTAAACCTGTATTTCACAATACAAAACAACGACAAAAGCCCAAGAGCAATAAGAAGGCAAGCAGGAAGGTGGAGATAGGAAAGTGAAGAAAGAGACAGAAATGCAATGGAAGAGTGATGCAAGGAAGGAGAGAGGGGGAAGGAGAGGTGAGAGAGGGTTCGGTAAATACTTAAATATGATGCACATTTATGTTGCAGTTCTTCAACTTTCAAGGGCTTTACTGTGTGTATGCATGTGAGCTCATGTGTATTCATGTGTGCTTGGGTGTGCATGTGTGCTCATGTGTACTAATGTGTGATATGTGCTCATGTGTGCATATATGCACATGTACTCATGTTTGCAAGGTGCTCATGTGTACATATGTATTCATGTGTGTGCACATGTGCTCATGTGTGTGCACATGTGCTCGTGTGTGCATATGTACTCGTGTGAACATATATGGTCGTGAGTGCTCATGTGTGCACATGTGCTACATATGTATGCTCATGTGTCCAAATGTGCTCATGCAAACATACATGGTCATGTGTGCACGTGTACTCGTGTGTGCATATGTGCATATGTGTGGTGTGTGCGCGTGTTCTCATACATGCACACACGTGCATGTGCCTATGGAAGCCAAGGACCACTCGGGTGTTGTTCAGGTGTTGTTCAGGTGTTGTTCAGGTGTTGTCCCCACACACTGGCCACCTTGTTTTGGGACAAGTCTCCACTGTCCTGTGGCTTGTCAGCTAGGCTGGGCTGGCTGGTTGGCCAGCGAGCCCCAGGGATCTGCCCGTCTGTGCTTGCCCAGTGCTGGGAATACAAGCATATCCCCCCACCCTGTTTCCCCATTTTAAGTGGGCTCTGGGAGCTGAAACCTGGTGCTGAAGTTTCCCAGGCAAGCACTTCACTGACAGCCATCTCTCCAGCCCCCCTGTGGGTTTTAAATGGCAGTTACTTCCTCCTGCCAGGCACTAATGTGACTTGACACCTGTCCAGCTGTTCTGTCCTTTGGAAGTCTACCGAGAACCCGGGTGGCATGGCGGTGCCGGGGGTCAAAATGATGAACTGCACCATTCGCTTGTAATCTGGGCAGTCGGCCTCCAGCACTCGAACCACCAAGCTGGGAATCTTCCGGCCAAGACTCGGCCCTTAAACTAAAACACAAACATCCTGACTGCCGTAAAGCAGCCAGGTGGCAGGGTCGGTTAATGAGAGCGAGAAGTTTCTTTCAGCCTTTCCGCTCCTTGCTAAGTGGTTCTCTGGAGGTGGGTTCACGTAGCCACTTGCTTCTAAAGTAGAATTAAATTTTGTGGCCCCGCCATTTGCCATGCCGAGAAGCACAGAAGTGTCCCTGCTCAATACCTAGGGAAGTGCACTTTCATTCTATATTTTAATTAGGCCCAGACATCTGGCGTGGCCCTTGAGCCCTTATTTGCACACCTGCAGGCTATTGACTCTAAAGAAGCCAGGCTGTGTGGAGACCCTGCCTGCAGATGGAGTCTGCGGTCATTTAATTTAATCGAACAATTGCGTGGGCCTTGTCCGATGTGTGACTGTGAAATGTGGGCCTCAAGGTACCATGGGCTGCTCCTTATGTTGCGCACGCTTCAGGTCCCCTGTCAGAACGCGAGCTTGGCAACAGAGCCGAGGAGAGAGGCGGGGCCCTGGGAATTTTAAAAAGATAGTGAAATCCACTAAGGAGTCAGATCATCAACTTTTCTGTTAAGAAAGCATGCCGTGAGGGGCCACAGCATCCAGTAAGGACCAAGAGGGAGGTGCCTGAGAGGGAGGCCAATGTGCAGGAGGTGGCAGAGTGGTCCTACGTGCATTTGTATTCCTAGGACAGTGGGGAAGACCTCTTTTCCATACATAGGGCACCATGTATGGAAAATACATGCATCGTGCCCATATATAAATACATCGTATACATACCAAAGTAAAGCTTAGCCTCTAAAAGAAAAGTGTCCGACAAACATGTGAAGTACATGTCCCATTGGGGGACCCACAATGAGGAAGCAAGAGACCCCCCCCAGTGCAAAATAAAAGGTGCTCCCAGAGCCCCATGGGAAATAAATCCAAAGTCTGCTGTATTTAAAATAATTTGAGATTCCTTTTTTTATTTTTTATTATTATTTATTCAATTGTGCATGTGTGCGTATGTATGTACGCGCGCGCATGTGTGTGTGTGTGTGTGTGTGTGTGTGTGTAGAATCATGGACGAATTCGGGAACCACCATGGACGACTCCACCTCCTCCTTGTTTACTCTGCCCCGGGATTCACAGGCTCCGCCCTACCAGGACCAGAAGCGCAGGCTGCCCCCACTTCCGCCTGGCGTCTATACGTGGGATCTGGGATCCGAACTCAGAACCTTCTGTCTGCAAGGCAGAGGCTTAACCCCTGAGCCACCTCTCCAGCCCCAATTTGAGATTCTTGAGAGACATCCCATTTTTAAATTAAATCTAAGTAATAAGAGGTGGAAGAGATACCTAGTTAAAGCAAAATGAAAGTATGTCAACCCTAATTTCCAAAGCCTGTGTTTTCACAATACAAAACAATTACGACAACAAAAACAAAAAAACAATTTTGGTGTGTCTACATGTATTTATGTATGGGCACAATGCAAGGCTTCAGGGAACCTTGCCGTTTACATTGCTCTTCTTAGTCATGCAACCCAACGCCACTTAAGGTTTCCCAGGACTACTCCATAAGCATCCATGGGACAGTAGAATGCACACCAAGCCAGAGGAAGCAGTCTTGCCTGACCGTGGAGACACGCTGGCTTCTTCAGTATGACCTTCTGGATGCTCAAGAAGCTTTGGAGCTGCCCAGGGTCCAAAATCCCACCTGCTGATATGTGTCTCCACACAGGGATGCTCACAGTTGTCTAACTATCTCCTGCATGCTCGGCAAGGAGGATTTGCATCTACATGAGGGGGCAGAGCACTTGTAACAAAGTGATAAAAGACAGGAAGCTAAAGACAAGAGACTGCCCAGCAAGGCATCGATGAAATGTAAGAAGGGCAGGGAGCGGTCTGTGACCTGGGAAGGTGAAAAGCCTATGCTTTAGTTCTGGATGTAGTCAGTGTATTGTGAGAGGTCTCTAAGGTAAGAGGAAAGAAACCACGCAGATTTTGGGCAGGCCTGGTTCAGGTCTCCCCTCCACCACTTCCCAACTGCATGAAATTTAGGTCATTAGCATAGTTCCTCTAAACTTTGTTGTTCTCTTAAGAAATATGGGAACAGTTCTGTAAATAATACTTCTAGAAATAACATGATCAAAAAGAGGCAATACATATAAAGAACTTAGCAACTTTCCAGATATGTAATGAACCAAATAAATACCAAGAATGGCTCTGGGCGATAGTTGAGTGGTTAGGTGCTTGCCTAGCACACAAGGGGTCACTGGTTCAAACCCCAGAGCTGCCAGCAGGAAAGCAAATACCAAAGAAGCGCAGAAAGAAAAGAAGGCAGGCCGTGGAAATGGCAGCAAAGAGCAAGACCCCAAAATAGAACATCATCTCAGCTAGAAAATAGGAAAATAGGTGTAGTATTATCACAGATGAGTTATGGAAAAACTGAGTCTGGAAAACTGTGAAGAGACAAAGATTGAAGCAGCAATATTCAGGACTAGAATGAAAAGCTGACTTACCCAGAAGGCAAGAGGTCAGGCTTCAAGAGGTCACACTTACCACTCAAGACAAGAATGTTCAGAAACAGCAAAAGTACCAGGAATTCCAGACTTACATATGTCTGCTCAGAGTGGGAAAATCAATTTTTTTTTGCTTGTTGGCGAGGTTTTTGATAGATAGCATAGCAGGAATTTTCTGAAGGAGTTGATGTTTCAGTGAAAAAAAAAAAAAAACAATGTGTTAAAGTTTGGGGGACTATCATCGGGTAACCTGTTATTTTTAGGTTCTCTGAAAATACACACCCTTACTCCTGTATTAGAAGCCAATTGTCAGTTTTATTCTTCTACTGAAATAATACAGTTCCTTTCATGAACACAGATGTTTTAATTCCAAGTCAAGAAGTTGGGAGTCAAACAGACGTGGGTTCCAATACTCAAAGTACCGTTGAATGGTTGTTCCACCTCTCAGTCTCTTCGTTTGTCCAAAGGCTCCATGTTCCTTTTTATAGATGAAAATACAGGTAGGCACTCAACATAGAGAGTGATGCCGAGAATGTGCAGTCAGCGAATGGCAAGTGACCAAAACTGCCATCCATTCAAATACCTGCCTTCAATAAATCCATTAAGAGGGGTACAGACAGGCTACCCCAAAGTCCATGTCTTCAGGATTCTGATGCAAGGTTTAAATAGAAGGCAAAAGCTGTGCTTAGATTATCAGTTCTGGTCAAGGTGTATCTCTCCCCAACATTGTCCAGTTTGTCTTGCAAGGTCATCTGACAAATTTTTAAAACTCTGTAAAGTCCCTTCCCCTGCAGCATGAGATTCCTGAGGGAAATTAATTCCCTGAGGTAAAGATACCCAAAGTGAGTTGCATACATTTGTTTGGCTTTGTTTGGTTTTGGTGTGGTGTGGTGTGGTGTGGTGTGGTTGGTTTGGTTTTGCAATATTTTTTTTATCTCTGCCAGAGTAGTCAAAGCAGCTCATTTTATTCCATTTCCCAAACACAGTGTTTCTTCAGATTGCCCAAGTGCTTCAGGGAAAATGAGAATCCAAAGGTGAGCAGAATGCCCCGTGATCCCAAGAGCCTGGAACTTTTCCACTGTAACTGGAAAATCCCTAGGAGACTGAACGGGACGGAAGCCAAACTCTAGCTGAGGCTAAATAAGGTCTGGATGGATGTGTGCGTGTGCATCGTGCCTTTATCACCCTCAGGGCAACCTATAACAGGGTGAGAAAAACAAAGACCCTGTGATCACATCCCAGGAAGATGCACTGAACTACTTGAGGGTCCTTGTTTAGCGTAGGATCATGTCCTTCCTGAAATTTCAGCAAGATAAACCCATGGGCACCAGCGAGAAGGAATGGCAGCAGCATGCTGCCTTTGGGTTTTGAGGTATTAGGTATTGTTATTTAATGAGTGCCCTTCTTTGGGAAAATGCAATGAATCCAGATCAACTGCTGAATTTCTTGAAATTGAATGTAACAGAATGGTAACATTTTTCTGAGAGCAGAAATTGTTTTGCTGACTGGAGCAGGAGGCACAATCATAGAGCACCTTCTGTCCATGACTATTATCCATGGATTTGGGGGGATCCGTGAAGCACCTGCCCAGGTAACGGTTATTTCAAAACAGCATGCTCACCTCCTTTCTCTTTTGGGATGTTTGCAACCAGTCAGTTAGTAAGACTCTGCCTTATATCCCGAGGATGCCAGGTGCCCAAACTGCTACTTTACCAAGAGCAGGGAAAGGGGATCTTCTTTGGATGCTCAGAACTGGAGAGCCATATTCTAAATCCCTGACACTCTCCGCCGTACCAGAGGATGGAACCCTGAGAACAAATCGAAGAGCGAAGACAGTGGCTGGACCCTCATCCCCATGCGCTGCCTCCGTGGCTGTAGTGGCCGCTGAAGGACCCCAGAGTTCTGGTCTAGAAATCTAGGAACGTAGCCATAGTGAGTAACTGATTCAAACAAGATGCAAGGAAATAGGTGCAATTTTCAAATTTCCTCTCTGGAGGAAGATGCTTCTGAAATGAAAACAGTGAGTATGTGTTGAAAGATGAAATAGTTACATGGCAGAGATATAAAGAGATGGACGGGAGAGCAAGGGGAAAATGTACAATGTTCCTTTGAATCAACAAACTGTTCTTACTTAAATTATTATTAGGTCTATAAAAGTCTGAACTCTGTTACTGTGAAAAAGTGCCTAAGATGAGAGCTGAATGTTTAGCTTTACAAACAGGATGAGACCGTCTCTCCACCCCCATTGCTAGGAATGCTTAGCAACCCTAGAATGTCTGAGACCTTCAAAGACTGTGGCCATACTAAGGGGCATCTCCGCCTTCTTCTGCTCCTGGCTCTCTGGGGACTCTCCCCTTCGCCATACTAACCATGACCACTGTTCCCTGCTTTCCACCATCCCCTGTGAGTTGAAACTATTTCTTCTGCTCTAATACTGTCTCAGCAGGCCCTCACATTTCCTAAGTCTCTTTCTCTTGTTAGTTTCTCTTTATTCGTGGACGTCTATGTGGTGCCTACACCTTGTGCGGATTGCTGGTGCTTCCCATTCTCCCTTTGAACCTAGCAATCAACCTTCACGGTGCCCAAGTTGGGCTCATGGTTTCAGAGAACTCAGTGTGTGTTCATCGAGCCCTGTTGCATGGGGCTGTGGCGCGGTAGTATGTCACGGTGGGAACATGTGGCAAGGGAAGCTGCTCACCTCCTTGCAGTCAGGAAACAGAGAGAAGCAAAGTAGATGAGGGACTAGGATCTCAATATTCCATTCAAGGGCATGCTCTCAATGACCTAACTTTCTTTCACAAGATTCTCCACCCCCTGAAGGCTGCACCACTTCACAACAGTGCTGCCGGCTGGCAAGCTAGGTTTCAACATGTGATCCTTCAGGGGAGAATCAAGAGCCCAAAAGTAACAGAAAGGCTTTGGGTGTATTAGCACGTGTCTTGTTGGATTCAGTAAAAACACATGAGAGAAACTCTCCTCTTTTTAAAAAAAGCATTATTTCAAAAAAAAAAAAGCACATTTTCTTCAAAAAAGAAAATTTTTTTTCTTTTTATACACCAAGTGAAATATATATCATTCATAAGTGACACAGCTCTTGTTATCTGTATTAGAGCCCCCAGAGTAAGTTACCATGCTTACCCATGTTTCCTTCAAGGTATAATTTAAGGACTACAATGTCATTCAAAGTGTGAATTGTCATTCCAGAAGTGACTCTACAAATCTTACAATACAGACGGATCTACCAGACAGATAGTAGACAAAGCTATCCTTATCCCGAAGGAGCCAAAATATTAAATGGCAGCTGTGTCTAGAATTCTATTCAAAGTCAGATAATAAGGCAAACTCAGAGAAAATAATCAGGACTTGAAAGGACTCCGAAAGGCCAGTCTAAGCCTCTTTCAAATATTCTTGAATGGTCATGTTTTATGATTCAAAGGGAATTCTAATGATCGCACCATAATTTATTATGCTTTGATGCTGTTCCTGGAGGCAAAAGAGGTGTCCTTGGAGGCCAGCAGTCAGCCAGCCTTTTTATCCCCAAGTGAATCTCCCAAGAAAATCAGTTCTAATGGCTACTAGTCAAACTAGATGGAAATTACTACATCGATGGCTATGAAAATGTTGCAAAGCTGTGGTAGAACAGAAAAGTTAGAATCGCAGGATTTTCTGAGACGTAAATTGCTATTCTTGCATGTACGTTCATATACACACAGGTAGCTCTCTCTGTCTCTCTCTGTCTTGGTCCCACCCTGCCTTCACCATGCAAATCTTGACCTAAATACTTTAAAACTTAATGGGAGAAAAAAGAGGGATAACAGAGACTTAAATCTGAAAAAAGAGAGGCTGATGTCTTTTCTAGTGCTCAGACTTGCCCATACGAGCTTACCACCTAGGGACAGTGAGACCTTGCAAGAAAAGGACAAAGGCATATGATCCTGACCTCTGTTGACATCTACATGGATGTTTGAACAAAACAGAAGCACCATCTTTTCCCTTGTAGAGGAACCAGAAAAACAGCAGATGGGAAAGGGTCCTGATGTAACGAGATGCTTCTGCAGTGCAGGTGTTTCTGCCTCTATAAAAACAAACATACCAACTTTGAATTAGGTATATACTCTATGACATGTGCTATCCAAAGGCCTTTATTTTCACTATATATTTTAATTTTCATAAAATAACACAATGTGGGCATCATTATACCTGGATTATATTTAAGATAGGTATACATCTGCAACTGTGTGTGTGTGTGTGTGTGTGTGTGTGTGTGTGTGTGTTGTGTGTGTATGTTTAAGTATACGATATATACATATATTTGTTAAAAAGGCTAGATATCACCTACATCATCACTGTAATGAAAACCCTTATGAATAATTTATAATAGAGAATTCACTTCCACCATCACCCAGTCCTAAGCAATGGATTCCAGCACTGGTAATACTTCCTGCTATTGAAAAGCAGGATCTCTTATAGAGCCTCCTGCAAAGATGAGTCATTATAGCATCTATAGCCGTAGCTCTCCAAAATACTGATTTCGCTCCACTGGTCATTTGGCAATGTCTGGGGACATGGTTGATACTTGCACGTGGGAGCCAACTGTGCTGACATTCAGTGTTTTAAACCAGGGACGGTGCTAGGCACTCCTCAGTGTCCAAGAAAGTCCTAGACCAAAGACGCCCCTGTCTGAAATATTAACAGTGCTGAGACAGAGATCCTGCTCTATAGACACCTGAAGCAAGCTGAATCTTTCTCTGCACCAGCTTTAGAGGTCTACAGAGAGAGAGAATGATATATGTCTGACTCCCTACCTTGTGCGTGCCCTGTGTTCTTACCACAGCAACTCATGAGTCTCCCTGCGGCGGCCTGTGTTGATACTCCTCCTTTCTGAAGGAGACTCAGAAAGCCAAGGAATGACCTTAAGCCCAACCTGGTGATCTGAGATCACCAGATTCCGCGTCATCTTTCTTTTAACTGTTTCAGAGCTGACCACGGGATCTTTCTATGAGGGTCAGGGTGAATAACAGATTGCTTCTAGTCCCACAAAGTGGATACTCCAGGCAACTTGAGCCCAACACGTTTCCTACTCATTTGTCAATTATTGCCTCTATTTGTATTTGATTTGGTTGTATGTGCTTTTAAAGTTGATAGAAAAATTACTACAATTAAGACCTCAGAACAAAGCATCTTTTCATGTCAAATAAGCATCTGGGTGTTGGGACTAGAGAGACAGCTCAGTGGGTAGGGCCCCTCCTGCTTGCAAACATGGTGACCTGAGTTTGATCCCCAGAACCTTCATGGGGAAAAAGAAAGATCTGACTTCCAAAAGTAACCCTCTGAGCTCAACCAGCTCATCTCTCTCTCTCTCTCTCTCTCTCTCTCTCTCTCTCTCTCTCTCTGTCTCCCTCTGTCTTTCTCTCTCTCTCTCCCATAAAATATTTTATTTAAAAAAGAATCTGAGGGGCTGGAGAAGTGGCTCAGGGGTTAAGCCTCTGCCTTGCAGGCGGAAGGTCCTGAGTTTGGATCCTAGACCCCACGTATAGACGCCGGGTGGAAGCGGGGGCGGCCTGCATTTCTGGCCCTGGTAGGGCAGAGCCTGTGAATCCCAGGGCAGAGTAAACAAGGAGGTGGAGGAGTCCATGGTGGTTCCCGAATTCTCCCATGATTCTACACACACACACACACACACACACACACACACACACACACACACACACGCACACACACAATTGAATAAATAAAATAATTTTAAAAAGCTATAAAAAAAGAATCTGAACCCTGGGGTCCATAGAAGGAATGAAACGAATTGATGAGAGGAAGGAAGGAGATGAGAAGGAGGGAGGATGGAGGGATGCTTGTAAAACTAAAAAATAAATAAATACATAGATAAACAAACAAAAAAAGAATCTTGGTATAATAATTGGTCATTCTAACAGGTCAGGAAGTCCAAAAAATATCCACGTGATTGACAATTGAAATAGCACCAAGGTAATTGATGGGAAAATTATGATTTCAGCAATAAATGACACCAAGGCATTGGATAGTCATGTGCGAAAAATTAACCTTGACCATCACTTTATGACAGAAATAATATTAAATAAAAACAGATCGTGACCTAAATGTAAGACTAAAGTAAAAAAATGGAAAAAATCTAAGTGACTCTGGGCCCAGCCAACGCTTCTCAACAGGAAGGCATGATAAAAAAAGTCAATTTAGACTTCATAAAATAAAAATGGTGTGCTTCAAGAGACACTATTATGCTGAGTCTAATGACACACACCTATATTCCCAGCATTCAGGAGGCTGAGGCAGGAGGATCATAATTTGAGAGTAGTTGGTGAGATTTTGACAGAGGGAGAAAGGGAAGGAAAGCAAGGTCTGTTAGAAACCTGAAACCGCAATGGTTAGTCAGGACAAACACTTGTATGGCCATAGTCGGTAAAGGGCTATATCTAAAAGTTACAGAGAATTCATGATGAAACAGATCACAAAAACGCAGAGATTTGAGTGGGCTCATCATCAAAAAGCATTTTATGGATGACAAAAAATAAATCATGAAAAGACCTGTGATGTCTTCAGTCAGATAGGAAATCAAATTGAAACCACAACAAGACACCACTTCAGCTGTCCAAAATGGAAAATATTAAAAACACAGGCAAAAGTACTGATTTCAACTATGGGGCTCTTCTGGGAGCAATGGCAGAATCACTGAGAATCCAAAGTTCTGTCATATGTTAAGCATTTAGACAAGCCGCTGTGGTGTAGCTCAATGGTAACCCGCCTGCCTTAGCATGCAGAAGGGCGAGGGTTCCATCCCCTTGTAAGTCATTTCCTCCATGAGTATTTATCAGAGAGAAGAGAGATATACACGACCACACAAACATGCAGATACAATGTTCAGAAAGGCTCCTTGAGCAATCCAGGACTGTACAGCACTCAAATATCTGTCAGCAGCTACAGAGGTAAACAAGTTGTGTTCCAACTATATCATAAAGAATTTCTGATACAACAATGCAGACCACTTTTAAAGAAATTATCCTGAGTGAAGGAAACAGTTTCCCCACTAATATAAAAGTATATATATTGCTAATTAGCTATATAAAAATCTATAACAGGAAGTAAATCAAAGGATTTCTGGATAACACCGAGCTGAGAAGTCAAGGACTTACTAAAGTCAAAAGACATTTTGGGGGTGATAACATATTTGTTTTCTCAGCTGGAGCAATGATTTTATGAATCTGCAATGTTCAGAGCTCCTCTCATTGTATATTTCAACATGTATATTGTATATCGTACTATCCTTCAAAATACTTTGATAAAAGCACAGAGAAATGGAATAAAGAAAGCTAAAATAAGAGAAACAGTGGGACTGGCAGAAATGGCTAAGCAGGTAAAATACTTAAAAACAAACCTAACAACCCAATTTCACATGAAAGCTACACCTGGTGGTATTAGCATCTATAACCTCTGCAAGAGTTATCACGCCGAGAATCTCTGGAAGCTCAGGGACCAGCCAATCTGCCTTATACAGCAGCTATAAAGAGATCTGATCTCATAGAAGGTGGAAAAGTGAGGATCTACACCTGAAGGTTGTCCTCTGACCTACACACATACACACACACACATCATGGTGTATGTGCATACACACACACACACATATATCATGGTGCATGTGCACACACACACACACACACACACACACACACACACGCACACACAGATAAAGGGATCTGTGGCTAAAGAAATGAAAGCAAAGGTGATCTTTGGTTCCCTGTTCATCTGGATCTTTTGCATCTTTGTCCCTGTGTGCTGAGGGAGGCCTGCATTCCCACCCACTCTGCCTCTGTCGTGCCAGTCCCTGGGAAACTGCCCAACCTCGTCACGTTGAGGAAGACATGGTCAACCGGCAGTCTGCCTGCCTCCATAAAGAAGTAACCAGGCAGCAATTACTTTGATGTCACGCATTGGTGACATTGCTGGCCTCGTTCGGGGTAATCCTTGTTATTAAGCATGGCCTGAGTCACACCAATCATTGTAGAATCAAAGGCACAGTGAGGAGGTCGCCGAGGTCACTGTCTGTCTGAAGACCCTGTCTGGGCTCATCTTTCATCTGCTCAGAGCCCAGCCCAGCCGAGCCCTGACTCACTTCATGCAATTTGCTCGCTGACTAATGTCTTTGAGAGCTTATTTGTTTTGACCTCTCGAGGTCTCTTTTTCAACCAAGCAACAGTGCAACATGAGCCACACCAGCACATTTGCTTCCTAAAAACCATCTTCTTTGCTTTCTACCTCATAGACCACGTGTCTAAGAGTTATACGTCTACATGGGTTGATTGTATTTGGGGTGATGATAATGATGCTCACAACAGATGTCATTAACATCTGCTTTCCCTGTGTCTACTTACAATGACTATAAAGCAGTTATAAGCTATATTACACATGGAAGAAATTTCAACAGACTTTGGTTGCTAAAGTATCCTAGATGCACGACCTTCGCCAAGTTTTTAGCTTTGATGACCTTCAACTTTCTCCTCTGTAACACAGGAGAGTTCAAAGGTTTAATAGGATATATACCCTTCAAAGACGCATATGTACTAGGTAGTCATAGTTTAGGTCCTGGAATGTGACACCAGATAGTCTATGTTTCAATCTGGACCTTACTTTGTAACACCCTGTGTCACTATTTTCTCATTTTTAAGATGTAGGTGGCACAATAAGCACTTGGTCACATGTTAGGATATGAGCTAAATCAGTTAATACATACAAAGCCTGTATTGCCTCCCGCAGCACAGATGAGAAGTCCATAAATATTAGCTGTCATCATATTTCTTCCATAGTTCTCACTTCCTCTTCTTCCCATGACAATTCTTTTTCTCCCCTGCCAGATCCCCTCCTGTTTTCAAGTCTTTTCGTTTTTGTGACCCACTGGTTTTACCTATTTTGCCTCTGATGTCCTATGCCTAAATACTTGGTGGAGCATGAATCTTTTTATCCGTGGGTGTACCCTTGAGGAAAGCATCTTGCATTTCTTCTCGTCCACATTAGCATTCATCAGTCTTTCAGGGAGGAGTTGTATCTCTTGGGGTCTTTCCCCTTCCACATCATATCTGTTATGACAGTTACTCTCATGATCCCTACTGCGTGATAGATGCTGTATAAATGGTAGGCACTGTTCATGTAAACTTGTTTTAAATGCTTCCAAAAATCCCAAATCATGTTCATACCACAGTAAGAACGATACCTTTTTTTTTTTTCCTGTGAGTTGGTGTGTGTTTTTCAGCAAAGCAAATAGAATAATAACTAATGTGAGATTTTAATTATCATGCATGCCAGCGGTGGCTGCTTTGCAAATCAAAGCTAATTGATTCTGAGCGCTTGCTACTTCTTCAGCCCTCCTAGCAGCTCAGGAGCAAGCCTGGTATTTTCAGTGTAAACAGCAAGGGTGCTTCCAGAAAGGGTGTTCCGACTCCACAGCCTGCCACTTATAGGAGGGCAGATCCAAGGTGGAATGGAGCCTCGTCTAGTGAGTTCCACCCATGGAGCGCGTCCTAGACGCCGGATGCTTCTCCGAGATGTCAGAACACTGCTTTCCTTGGGCAGCCACACTTCTTCAAACGGTCCAAGCTTCTGCATCACTGATTCTGCACTTCAGCATCGTGTGCAACACCCCTTCATAAAATGGATGCCGGAATTTCATGGCTCTTTTGTAAATCAGTACTTCAGTTTATCTAAATGGCCGATTTTCAAGTTCATGTTTGAAATCTTGTGGGGAAATGGAATTCATAAAGCAGAGAATAAGTACAGGTTTGGAAACTACAACTGATTATTATTGCTACCTTCCACCTCTCTCTCGCTCTCTCTTGCTCTCTTCCTCTCTTGCTTCTCTCTCTCTCTCTCTCTCTCTCTCTCTCTCTCTCTCTCTCTCTCTCACACACACACACACACACACACACACAAAACACTCACACTCACTCTAGCTCCCTGCAGCTGGCCCTGAAGGATTCCTATGAAGCTCCAGGCTCTCTTCATATCACAACTAGAACCTTCTGCCGGAAGTAACTTACCTCACTCAGTTTACCAAAGTATTAGCACATTTTATGAGTCACTCACATCCCCCTTGACGCTGCCAGCTTTGCTTATATACAATTTAGCCACACGATTGTGAGTTGTCTGCTTCCCAAAAGGCAAAACCTAGTAGAGGAGTATGGGCTAGAATGCTCAGGGTCCTGGACCTGATCCCTTAGCTCTCACAAAAAAGTCTCAAATTTCTTAATTTTCACTAGCTCTTTGATTTGTCATGAATTATAGCCTCATAAATTCAATAATGGACAGTGACAGAAACACATTTACTCCTCCTAGCCTACAGAACAGCACAGCGTCAGAGTCTAGCACATTACAGACAGTCTCACATTTGCCTCTGTGGCCCTGTGGGTAACTGGGAGCTATGGCTTGCTGCTATTACAAAGTATTATATGACAGTACCACACTAGTACTGCGAGTGTAGGAAAAAACTAAAAATCATACCACATCTACTGGGTATTGCTTTCACACAATCATAAAGCCAAAAGGTGTGAAGTTAAATGATTGTAAGTAAAAGACTTTCTTTAAAGCAAAAGGTCCTTCCCACGCTATCAACCATTCCTCCAGTTATTTAAAGGATTCAGGGAGAGGGAGAGAGGAAGAAAGATCAAGACCGAAACAGACTGAACATTCTGAGAACCTTTAATGTGGAAAGACAGAAGGAAAACTTCGGATAACTGAAGTCCATGAAGTTACTATGTGGCTAGAGAGAAGAAAGATAGGTTTGGTCAGCAATCTCTTCGCTAACGAATGTAGCTAGCAAAGTTCCTGTTTGTGGTGTGAAAATAAAGATTGTGGAAGAGTTTATTATTTATTATTGCATGCAATACAAATAAGAAGTAGAAACCGCTTTTCAAGAGACTGAGCAAGTCAGAAAAGATGATAAAACTATAACCATTTACTCTTTCTTTAGTGTTGGCAAATCAGTGACAAACATGCTCCTAGTCCACCCACAATGCTCCAGGTGTAGCTTCTCTCAGAGTCGCTCACGAAAAAGCGTGCCACCACCAATTCATTAGTCAGCACCGGGCCTGGGATTCAGAAGCTCCTGCCAGTAGCCCAGCCACACCACATTTCAGATATGAGAAAGAAAGACCCAAAGGGTAGCAGTTTGCTCAATATCGCACCGCTGATTAATGAAGCAGAACCCCTCTCTCACCAACCCGGAGCAAGGCAGAACATTGACCAAGCTGTGCTGGGAAATTCTTATGTGCCGACATCATCTGGGGAAGGGGAGGGGGAGCTAAGCGCATCTCCCCGCAGCCTTGCAGTTCTGTTGGATACACAGTGTTCACGCTCTTGGCTATTGAAATTGCTGCGAATGATGCTGCAGAAGCACTGCATGAAGGAGATTGTGGCGTAGGCTTTGGCAAATTAGATTTCACTGGCCAGCCCTTTCTGCCTTCATGTTTACTGACTCTATGATCGCCATCATGTGTGGTGTGTGTGTGTGTGTGTGTAAGAGACAGCACGGCGTGTGCCTCTGGAGGACTAAGGGTGACTTTGGGAATCACCCTGGATCACTCTTCGTCCCTTTTGCTTTCTTTGCTCTGGGGTTTCCCAGGCTCTGCCTTCAAGGGCCAAAAGTATAGGAGGCCACTGCCATTTCTGCCTAGCGTTTTTTTTTTTTTTTTTTCTTTTTTTTTATTAAAAATTTAATTATACATTTTAAAATTTTTTTACCAGTTCCCTCCCTCCCCCCTCCTCCCCCCGAACCCCCTCCAGTCCCTCCTCCTCCTCCCCATCCCCCAGTGCCTCCCCCCCAATTCCCAGAGAGTCCTTTATTGTGTACGCCTAACTCTCCACTGGGTCCTCCTCTCCTATGACATATAAGGACCCAGTGGCATTTCCATAAGCCCTTTCTCTTGTTCCCCTTAAGCATAAGATCACTACTATGGCTGTCAATCCCTTGCCTCCAGGGGTCTCGGTGCCCTTAACAGATGCTGCCTAGCGTTTTTTACATGGGATCTGGGATCTGAACTTAGGTCCTTCTGCTTGTGAGGCAGAAATCCTAAGACATCTCTCCAGCCCTACAATTTAACATTTCTGAACTTTTATTTCCCTATATTTAGAATAGTTACCTCCCTTCTCAGGAATCTTCAAGATTATGTCAAACTTTCATTTTAAAGAGCCTCATAAGAGGACCCAGAACTCACCAGGTATTTAACCACAAGAGTCCTTCCCTTTTTCTTTCTTCCTTCTTTTTCTGTTTTCTTACTACCTGGTTCCAGGAATTTTTAACCCTTCTACCTTAGCTCAGAAACTTTGCCTTTCTAACCCTCCCTTGTTTGTTTTGGAAACAGGAAACCCCAACCTTGCTGACCACATGCAGTGCTGTGAGGAACAAGGCTGATTCTAGCAGCAGCTGCAAACTCAGCTAAGAACATAGGCACATACCTCCACCCAGGCAAACCTTCCAGAAAGGTGCCTGGCATCTGTGCTTTGCCATAAACAATGATGAGTATTAGTGAAGACAGAATGCAAAAGAGTAACTAGTAAAAAAAAAAAAAAAAAAAAAAAAACCTAGCTTTCTCCTATGGTGGAGGGATTAGTCTGTGGCTAGAAAAAAAAATATTTAAGACCCCGTAATTTGCCAAAAATGGAAGTTTATCTCACAATTCTGGGAGTCTAGGGCATCACATGGCATCTTAAGAAAACAACTTAAATTTATGGCTGCTCTAGTAGTACAAATTCAGTCCAAAGAGAGTGAGATATCAGTCATTCCTACCAAGTGGCATTAATGTATTCATGTGGCCTCTGCCCTCGTAACCCTAACACGTCTCACAGAGGCCCCTCCTGAGAGCACAGCTGAATGAAGGAATGAAACCTCTACATAAGTTGTAGGAAGAGCCTGGTCAAGCCCAGTCAGTGAGCTCTATGTTTGTAGACCAGGATTCTTCCTAGACCTACCATCTGCTTCTATGACCTCTACAGGCCCCTTTGTCTGTCTGGACTTCCAGCTCCGTGGCCACTTCATAGTTCTAACAATGAGAAACTTTCTAAGGAAATCCAAAGGCTCTACCAATAGAAGGAATTATATTTTATTTTCCTTGGTCTTGGAACAAACCGTGAGGACATACCCTCCCAGCTCTGACTTGGACCTTACATATCCTGATACATTTCTTATGTACACAAATGTCTTACTATGTGACAGTTCGTTTTTTCCCCTCTAACTTAACAACAGGGAACGGGGCTGGCCTAGTTAGAGTCAAAAATGTCTATGGCATCTGTCGTTCACACCTACACATATAGCCAATTAGAGGGCTGTACCCTGACCCTGGGCCCCAGAGAATCAGCTCCTGATCTTTATACAAAGGGTCTTGTGTTGAGAAAGTTCACGACTCAATTACGTCTCGTGACCTAGTTCAGCCAGGACAAAAGTGTGAGGCATAAAAATCCTTCCTTGTTCCTTGCCACACACCTGTGCATCCGTGGTGTTCTCTCTCTCTTCCCAAATGGTGCAAAAGTACTAGATAATTGACAGTGAGTCCTTCAGGCTGCCAGCTGCCTTGCAAATAGTAGGAAAAATTCTCATATCTTGCTAGTTATAAGAAAAGGGAGAGATTTTCCACCTACAAAATAACGCGAAGGGACGAGACCATTATCCGTTACCATGGCAACTGAAACCCGTGCCATGCTTAGTTCATCTTGTCACTGGAAAAGACTTGAGGGAGGGGATAAAATAATATTAAGCTTCTCTGGTCTTCGTCACATATTCTGATGTGACAGTTCCCGACAGGATCTTGGGAGACCTTCGTAAGAGCGACAAGGAGTGGAATGTGTGAGAGGAAGAGAAAGACACTCAAAGGATGTGCTGCGGATGAGTTCAGTGCGGCTGATGTGGTCAGCGTCGAGTTGCAAAGCAACCGAAGGGAGGAAAAGAAAGCAATAAATATTTATGGAGACTCTGCCCCACGTCTAGTGCTGTGCTTAATAATGTGTGTGCTGAGGCGTCTCGGAGCTGCACGCCTGGAAGAGGAGTGAGAGGGGCCAGGACATAAATACAGTTGCAGGTGAACGCAGTGCTGCCACGGGATTAGGAAGGAGATTTCTCGAGGAATTGTCAACACCAGTATCTGAAGATTGTATCGGCGAGGTCAGGAGTCCTGGGCTCTTCCTGGTTAAAGCAGTAAAATGTGCACAGACCTTTGGGAGAGAGGCTTGGGTTTTCAGGATGGAGTGGAAGGTAAAGAGGCTAGAGATGAGGAAGTCGCCCGCCCCACTCCCTTCACCCAAAGTTCAAGGGACATCAAGGAGAAGGAGGCAATAAGATTCTAAGACCCTGAAGGGGGAGGGCCGAGGCTGTGCCAGACTTGACTGTGTGGGCACGACAGGGCTGCTACGTCCATGAAATTACCGTGGCTCTGTGTATTTCCACAAGAGCTACACGGGATGTGTCCTATCATTTCACCATGGAAAGGAAAAGATCTCTAGAGGCCCCATACCTCCCTGAGAGACTGATGGGGCGAAAGGAGAAGCTTTCCTCAGTGGTATGCCCACCAATAGATGACTCACGCGCCAGCAAGTGCTGAACCACGTGCTATCACGGCAACTCAGACGAAACTCAGCGGACCACACATGCCAAAAGACATAAATAGGATAGAGACGGGTGGGGAGGAAAAAAGGTTGTAACGGGAAAAGAAGGGGGATGAGATTGGGGGTTAAGGTGTGAAAATAATCACGCACTCATTGTATTCAGGTATGAAACTCTTAAAAGAATTAAAGTAAATACTAAAAGATGTGGGTGTAGCCCCACCGAGCGCTGGTTCTGATGAGCTACATTTAGGGGTCTGACATATATCTAGAGGGGTCTAGGAATACATCAGGCGCCAGAAGCAGGTTTGTGGCAACATCACGCCAGCAAGGGGAACGAAGGATGGTTCTGGAACTGAACTGGGAATGGTTCTGGGAATGAAAGAGCCAAGTGTGAGCAAGAGATTACACAGGATGCCCAGAAGCGGGTCTGGGGCGACGCCAGGCAATTCTAGAAACTGAGCGAATGAAGACCCCGCAGTGCTTAATGGAATGAAGGAGACAAGCAGAAAATCAAGGTCATGTTTTGGGGTGACTCAGGTAACCACAGCATGTAAACAGGACTGAGTGGGGAGGAACAGGCGGGAGCCCTTAGATCTATTACAAAGAAGCCAAGTTGTTCAGATACTGGTAAGTCTTCAGAATGACACAGCAAACATTTGCATGAGATTGTTCCGGTCTCATAGAATATTATGGAGGGGAACAGGTAGATGTTTAGCTGAGGGTGGGAAAGAAGAGATTCCTGACCCTCTGCAGACCCCACCATGAAGTATATCCCCAGGATACATGTCTCCCACTCCGTATCTAACCAAAACCTGCGTACTCTGTAGCCGACATTACTCAGGTCTTCCCGTCAAGGACTGGAGATGCTTAGTGGTCCTTAGTCTTGGAAGGAGGCAGAAAAGTCCACCCTGCACTATTTATTCTGATATCCAAGAACTCATCTCTGTGAAGTGCAACACTTTTGGTCAGGTTTGGAGAAACTTAGCGTGAGAATTTCGAAGAATCCAGTGAGGACGAGGCGGCCTATCTGAGTTGCCCTTGATGGTGGTCCACCAGTCGGGTGGCTGGCAGGTTGCCTTTGAACCCTGATTTGTGCTCACCAACTTCATAGTCTCCCTTTCAGCAAGTCTAAAACTGAGCTCTTGTACTAAGGGCCCCCAGACTTGCTCCAAAGGCTGGACGCCCCCACATCCACAGCAGGGCGATGTCCGGGTTCCCTTTTGCAATGCAGAGATGCACATGAAGCCGGCGTGTCTGAGTTTGAAACCCAGGGCCACAACCAGCTGGCATGTTCATCTTATGCATCGTTTTGTGTGTTAGAGGGATAATTGTTCCAATCGAGGTTCTCATCAACAGGTGGTAACCAGGAATCAGAAAGACAGGGTTTGGAGGGGGTGGGCTATACATAGAAGCCAAGGGAAGCTGACTGCAGAAAGAGGAGGAGCCCCAGACCCTTCTTTTTTTTAATTTTTTTATTATTTATTCAAATGTGCGTGTATGCATGTGTGCATATGTATGTGCATGTGTGTAGAACCACGGACGAATTCGGGAACCACCATGGACGCCTCCACCTCCTCCTTGTTTTACTCTGCCCCGGGGATTCACAGGCTCCGCCCTACCAGGACCAGAAACGCAGGCCACCCCCGCTTCCGCCCGGCGTCTATACGTGGAGTCTAGGATCCGAACTCAGGATCTTCCGCCTGCAAGGCGGAGGCTTAACCCCTGAGCCACCTCTCCAGCCCCCCAGACCTTTCTTGCTGCTACCCATGGGCAACATCCAAACCTACCTGGAGCTATTTCCTCAGAGTCTCTGGAAAGAAGATCTGAGACGATAGACTCCGTGTGTGTTCCGGAACCGCCCCGCTCACGTGTTAGGTATCAATATGAATAAGACATCAAACACACGTTCCTCTGCACCTTGAATGGGTCAACTCTCCTGCACAGCCTTTGATACAGCTGTTCCGTTCACAGAAGCAGCTGACATTTTACTGTGTATGTGGTCTCTGATAAACCATTTAATAAATGATGTGAAAAGGTCAAAGACAATCCCACAAAGACAAGGCAGGTCCTAGGTCAGCATGGGCACTAGCTAAGTGATAACTCCAGTATTTTACTTCCACTCAGTGATGCTAAGAAATGAGAAGATTGCTCCCTCAGACCCTCAGCCCTCCTGCCCTCCCTCTCTCATAACTCCTGTGAATTTCCACCACTGCAGAATAATTTCCTGCAGTCCTGAGAGAGGCATCCGAATTCTGTGGTTATGAAACATCCACAAGTATCGGAAATTTTGAGGAGAGCAGTCTATGTCTAACTCTGATCCTGTGGCTGCTCAGAAACTCAACTTACATCATTGGGACTGGCACCTAGAAGTTTCTACCATTTTGCTGGGCATCTCTGCAGGAGCCAGGTTGGGTGGCGAGAGTGGGCGGCCTTCTCCATAGGCCGAGAGAGAAAAAAACAGGACAGCCAGAAAGTTCTGAGCTCACACTGGCTCCCAGCACTTTATTTGGTACCCAGTGGCTGTGTGAAGGGTAGATGAAGGGTATTTGGTTTTAATTGGGAAATGCTATCAATTGTCCTAGGCTCATTTAAAAATCCATTAGTATCAGGAAGTGGACAGATTAAGCAATGAGGAAGGGAAAAGAAAAAAAAAAGCTTGTCAGCTCCCACTTTGCAGGGAGCATTGGGTCTGTCTAAGCTTCACAGCAAAGGCTGTGCAGAATGCTAAGAAGCTGCGAGTGGATTGCAAGAGGCCGGGGAGGGAGAATAAGTGTCTGGGCCAATTCACAAGAAGTCCTGGGCAAGCGTGTTGTTCTCGCAACTTCCAAAGATGACATTGCTGAGATCCACACTGCGAATGTCAGGTGCCTACAGCTGTTTCTGGCAGCCCCAGGGGATGGGGGGGGATGAGGGGGGCTCTGCCATCCAGCTGCAGGCCACCGCAGCACCCGCGGACAGCTACTGTCCTCTGCTCCCTCCCTATTCAGCTGATCAGGTTAGGCCCACCCTTTGATCTTTCAAGCCATGGCAGACCCGCAGTAGAAAGAAGAAAGGCAATAGAAAGATAGCAAAAGACAGAAGGAAGCAAGGGAGAGAAAGGCTAGCAAAAGGGCAGCGGGGTCAAGGAAGGCTGTCACCGAGTGAAGTGCTTGCTGTATGCACGAGCCCTAAACTCAGTCCCCAGAGGCCGTGTGATGAAGTGAGGCATGCTGGTACGAGGTGGTATGAGCTTGGCATCCCCACACTGGCGAGGCAGAGACAGGCACTCTCCAGACTGGCAAACTTCAAGTTAAAGACTCCCGTCGCCAAAGACAAGACTGCTGACGGAAGTGGGAAGGAGGGAATGACGCGTCTCAGGAGTTAAAAAACCTTTGCCTCATAAACAAAAAGACCTGGGTTCAGATCCCCCCTGCCCCCTAGATTCTCCATAAAAATACCAGGTAGAAGACTGAGGCACAAACCTACGCTTCCAGCCCTGGAAGGCAGAGCCTGGGAAACCCGCTGAGCAAAGCAATGGGGAGGTAGAGCAATCCAGGTTGGTTCCCAAAGTCACCCTTGGGCCTCCACAGGCACACACACTCAGGTGCCCTTCGGTGCACACGATCACACACATGCATGCACACTTACACGTATTGATAGCTGACACATGAGAAGGAACTAAAAGTACCCAAGGATGACCCCTGCCCTCCACACATGTGCACACACAAACATGGGCATATACACGAAAATATGAAGGTGTGGAAGCAAACAGGAAGGATAGGTGGGACAGCTGCAGGGTTCCTTTTGTAGACAGCACCACGAACCTGCTGTCCTAAACAACAGGAACGTATTCTCTTGTAGCTCCATACGCTAGCAATCTGAAACCAAGGTTTCAGTGGGACTAGACACCCTCCCAGCACCTCGAGTGGCAGATCCTTCATTGCTCTTCCAACACCGGCAGAACAAATGGCCTTACCTGGCATCTCTTCTCTCTGCCTCTTCACACGGTCATCTGTTGTGTGATACTTTTTCCTGGGTAGGGGTTCGCCACACAAATGTCCATCCACTCCAGATAGGAATTCAACCACGGACCAGAGTAACAATTACACGAAGGTCCAACTTGTCCAACCAATGAGTTTGTTGGAGTTACGTACAGGAGTGAGGCTGAGGGTTACTTACAGGAGCAGGGATAACGCAAAGGCAGCTACATCACTGGAAAGCCCACCCAAACACGGATGAGATGCGCAGAAGCTACGCCCCAGAACTCTTGGCATGACTTGTTCCTGGAGAGTCATCTCTAGATTTCTGGCAGCTCGGCGGACTTCTCCTTACTGCTGGGCTGGATTGAGAAGTCTCCTCCCCCCAGCAGTTGTTTACTGATCCCCCTCCCTCCCCCACCCCCTATTCCTTACCTCTCCCACCCCCCCACCCCTCCCACCCCCTCTTTGGAAAAGCCCTCCACCCCCAGAACCCTGTCAGCTTCAGGAACTTCCTGAGATTAAGTAGCTGTTTCCTGTCTGGGTTCCTCCAAAATGGAATTATTTAAATCACTGCCCAACTTCCTCTTTCCTTACATCCAGGCAAATCCAAAATGGTATCATGCTATACCTGCAGGAAAATGTCATGCAGTACCCTCTTTCTATATTAGGTCCTATTACCCTGAATTCGAGTTCACTCCAGTCTAAGGTAACTAATTTCATTTTACTCTGGTTATATCTACAAAGCTTTCTCACTATATAAGGTCACATTTGCAGCTACTAATGGTTAGGACTCCAGCATCTTCAATGAGAGACAGTTCAATATCACTAAACTTATTCATTTTTCTGTCTTTCCTAAGTGTTTGCAACGCATAACTGAAGTCTTTCCACCAACCAAGTGGCCCAGTTCTACCAACCCAGTTCAACCACTCGCTTATGTTGACTGATATTTTTAACAGATGCTAATGACGGAGACAAAATCAGCTCATACCAGTCTGATTCAGGAGTTTCTATCTGGGTAACTCAGTGCAGTACTGTAGACATCACAGGGGTGGATATACAAGGATTAAGGGCCAAGAATTGAAATGTCTGAAGAATAAGAAAGATCACATAACTAGGAAACTCAGAATAAGAAAATGGCGATTGTCCCTTAGTCCAGTGGAATCCTTAGGGGATACATGTTCTTTACAAGAGTAAAGGCTAGTTGGTTATAGTCATTGTCACCTTGTGAAATCAAGATTTAGGGACACGAGATCTACAGAAGTCAAGAATCCAGATTTCTAAGTTACATCTCTGAATTGTGTTTAGTGCTTGACCAGCCACTGTTTCCCCCAAACATAGAGCCAGCCAGATTAATCTTATCTAAAAACAAGATTGAGCTGTGAGTAGCCAATCACTGTGCACAGTCTTATGTTAAAATCCTGTGTGACCCTGGGCAATTCACCTTCCATCTTTGGAACAGTTTCCTAATGGGGAAGAGATGGTCTAGTCACCCAGAAAGCATGGAACAGAATGTTCAGATGTCTGGGGTGCTAGGCACACTCTAAAGGTGCTACAGTAAAGAGCTGTGCAGCTGTATTGGAAAATTGAGCAACATCATCTGGCTGGTCTGAGCTTTATGTAAATCAACCGAAAGCTGCTGGAAAATGCCTAACCTAGCCTAATTCTGAGTGGTTTCTCTCCTAACGTTTAACCCCTTGCAGGAGCTCCTCTCTGAGCCAGGCTATTTAGCACAAGAGTTAAAAGCAAGCTCCTGAACGCAGAACTGTGGGGCAGAGAGCGTCAGGAAAAGTCACATTAGAGAATAACAAGGTCTTGAGTCCCAGTTATTAATACGAGTGACAGTAGCCCATTACTAGTGTTCTCTGTGAACCTTGTATGTGTGAGTTTTCATGGGCCATTCCAAGTTGGACTTCATGCACCCCAATAGACAGAGGCTGGATAGGATAATCATCCTTACTGCATTGGCAAGAAAACACAGCGGGGGGGAGGGAAAGATGTTGGATTCCAGGGTTTTCAATGAAATCTAATACCTTTAAATTTAAACTGCTTCAAACAATTTCTTCAAAAGTTATGCACATTGGGGCCTACAAATGGCTCAGCAGGTAAAAAGTGCCTGCTGCAAGACCTGATGAACCGAGTTCCATCACCACAGTTCAGCCCAAAATTCCCCAAGTAAGGAAAGGACAAGAACTCAAGATGTGTGCCAGGGCATATGCTGATTCTCTCTGTCTCTGTTTCTCTTTCCCTCTGACAATCTCAATAGATGGATGGATGGATAGATAGATAGATAGATAGATAGATAGATAGATAGATAGATAGATAGACAGATAGACAGATAGATAGATGATAGACAGATAGATAGATAGACAGATAGATTGATAGGCAGATAGATAGATGATAGATAGACAGATAGATAGATAGACAGACAGGTGGGTGGATGGATGGATGGATGGATAGATAGATAGACAGATAGATAGATGATAGATAGACAGATAGATAGATAGACAGACAGGTGGGTGGATGGATAGATAGATAGATAGATAGATAGATAGATAGATAGATAGATAGATAAGATAGATAGATGTTGCCAAATCCCCACCGGGGAAAAGAGGTGAGGGGACAAGCCGGTGTTGGGGTCACCAAGCAGACCCCGGGAATCAGGTGAGGAGCAAGGAATGGACGAGTTTACTGCAGATTCAATTTATTAAGGAAGTGTTTGAGCTTATATAAGGTCAGGGGTCCAATCAGGTGTTGCCATCTTTCCGCTCCAGGGACAGCCACCAATCATTTATCTGTTTACTAGGTGTCCATTGCAGGGGCAAGTTAGATGGCCGCTTCCCATTGGTTGTTCATCCCTCCGCCTGCATGGTCCTCTATTGGGACATGTCCGGGGCATGTCTGTATGTGTCCAGGCTTGTCCTAAATTCAGAAGCCCAGCTAGGGCCTCCCTGAATCGATAGTGCCATAGATAGATAGATAGGTAGATAGATAGATAGATAGATAGATAGATAGATAGATAGATAGATAGATAGATAGATAGATAGATAGTAGATAGATAGTATAGATAGATAGATAGTTAGATAGATAGTTAGATAGATAGATAGATAGATAGTTAGATAGACAGACAGACAGACAGACAGATAGACAGATTTATAGATAAATATATATGTCTCAGTTATTCATACACAGTAATAATGATAATAATAATAAGTAAAATAAAAGCACATCACTCAGTCTGAAGTTCATGTCTGTCTGCAAGGTATGCCTAGTCTGTGAGCATCTCCTTTGCCACCTTTGATCATGAGCTCTGGGTTCCAATCCTAGCTTTACCATTTTCTGTGTGACCTTGGGTGAAAAACATACTTACTGGACCATGCATGATTCTCTAGCCAGCCTGTGACCCCAACAGTCCAGTGCCGCCCACTTGAGTCACTTTCCAATCGTAATTGTTTTGTATTGTGAAAACACAGGCTTTGGAAATTAGGGTTGACATACTTTCATTTTGCTTTAACTAGGTATCTCTTCCACCTCTTATTACTTAGACTTAATTTAAAAATGGGATGTCTCTCAAGAATCTCAAATTGGGGCTGGAGAGGTGGCTCAGGGGTTAAGCCTCCGCTTTGCAGGCGGAAGGTCCTGAGTTCGGATCCCAGATCCCACGTATAGACGCCAGGCGGAAGCGGGGGGTGGCCTGCGCTTCTGGTCCTGGTAGGGCGGAGCCTGTGAATCCCGGGGCAGAAGGAGGTTTAGGCGTCCATGGTGGTTCGCGAATTTGTCCGTGGTTCTACACATACACAGATGCACACACACAGACGCGCGCGCACATACACACGCATATGCACACAGTTGAATAAATAATAATAATAATTTTAAAAAAATGCATTGGAAATGTTTCAGAGAGCTGAAATTTTTCCACCAACTCAGTGACCCATTTGCACATGGGACACAGGATAGCGACCCACTCGCTCATATCAGTGGATGTTTTTGACAAACACCAGTGAAGGGCAGGGAGAAAGAATAAGGTGGAAGGCTGGAGGACTGACTTGACTTCTGCAGGAACAAGCTAGAAACATCATCCTCAGCTCCGGATCAGCTGGCTTAATGATTACATCACAGAGCCTCCCCCCGTCATGTGACAGCTCTGATTCATACCTCGGAATAAAAGAAAGCTGGCTTTAATACTGGGTGTCATTTAGTCTTAAAAGCTCTTGATGTGAAAATGAAGCTGCCCAGTGGCTTTTCATATTTATTTTTAGCAGAAAAGCATTTAAAAAAAAAAAAAAGTTTTCTACAGAATGCAAGCACATAAAATAGAATCAGCTGGTACCCAGGGTACGCTCCAAAAGCTTAATAATGATGGTGATGGTGGTAACGGCAGCAGTTAATCCTTGCTAAGAACTCTGCTATTTATTCTAAGACCTTCCCCCCTGGAGATTCAGCCTGATAGCAATCCAGGAGTAAACTGAGGCACCGCAACATTAAGGTCAAGGTCACGGAGCTTGGTGTGAGGGTCAGGTGGCGGTCACAGAGTCTTGTCCCTCCCCAAACCTCTCCCCTGCCACCTGCTCCCGCTCCAGGTCCCAGCCCATGGGCGCTCTGCCCATATGAGAAGCAACTGACTACAGATGGTAGCCAGGGATAGAAACTCTACGTAGTTTGTGATTCAGGGTCCCATTGTGTGTGTGTGTGTGTGTGTGTGTGTGTGTGTACAAAAGGGCACTTGAGTATATATGCCTATGGAAGTCCAAGAGTGACTTCAGGAACCATCCTTGATTGCTCTACCTCCTTATTGCTTTGCTCTGGGGCTTCCAGGCTCTGCCTTCCAGGGCCAGAACTGCAGGCTATTGCTATATCCACACGCCGTTTTTTTACATGTGATCTGGGGCTTTGAACTTAGGTCCTTTTGCTTGCAATGCAAAGGCTTTAGCAGCCCCAGGGTCCAATTTTTTAAATCACCATATGACTTTGCTCTCCATGGGGACTTAAAACATGTACAATGTCTGCCCCAATCGATGGTTACACACATCTGCCAGTAACCTTCAGTCTTAGCAAAATCGATATTGGAATACCTTGTCAAAGAGGCGTTTCAGTTTGCCTAAATCCAAATACCTGAATTTTAGACAGATTATCCTTATAGGTTCATCTCCAAATTTGGTGAAAATCCGTCTGGTCTTCCCTGATGTCTGGAAAATATAGGTCCAAGTTTCTTTGTCTCCATTAGAGACAACAGTGAAACTGCATTGACCTAAAGGAGAAGGGGGCCCACAGCACCCCCTAATGCTGCTGGGGAGGCAGCTTCTGGAGGTTCAGAGAATCTGGTCGATTCTGCCCAGGTAGACCAGGGCCTGTCCGCAGTCACCAAGAAAGGGCGGAAGCTGTGCCTGCAGCCAGGGAAAAATAACAGCTTTCAGAAGAGCCCCCTGCAAGAAGGCCAGATGGGGAGACATAACAATCCTGGGGTTCCCACCCGGAGACTAGAGAGTAACTCCAGGACCTTCCCAGACCATGGGTGAAGACCTCAGACTCTAGAGGCAGTGTCAGTACACACTCGTGTAGAGCCAAGCACAAAATAGGTTACATAAGGCTGGAGTTGATGAGGTAAATAATGGTGGTTGGTTTTGATCTTTTTCAATTTTGCTAATGTAACTTTTAGTTCTTTTATAGTTCATCATTTGTTCTGAGAAAGACCAAAAAGGGGAGAGAGTAAAAGAGAAAGGCAGAGAGGGGGAGAGAACAGGGCTTGCATATAAAGGTAAGAAGACGAGGCTCAGAGGCCCATTCTCTCTTTCACCACGCGGGCTCCGGGGACTGAACTCAGATCTCCAGGTTTTTGCTCAAGCGCTTTTATCCATTAGCCCTGTCACCCATCCAGATCCTCCTTTAAGTAAAACATGAGCATTAAGTGTTGAGTTTCTAGAGTGTCAAACTTGGGCTGGTATCTCACCCTTGGCAGTTACTCTTTGGATTGGCTCACTCTCCCCAGTGGGGCCGTCTGGTGCACTGGGGTGGGGGGGGGGGTTTCAGGAACCCAGTTGCTCTCCGCTACATACCACTCTCCCCCTCATTGATGACAATCAAAATATCTCCAAATAAACCTCGGCTAAGAACACAGAATGAAACGATTTCAGAGATATCATTGAGCCTTTGCGAGTCATAAGGTATTTTAGGTATCTTAAACTTAAAAGTTGAACTTAACATTATTTTTTTTTTTTTTTTTGTACTGCCAAACCCGTCTATTGTGCAGTTGCCTGGTCTTAGGCTAAAGCCCGGGATGTAACTACTTGCCCTTAATTCAGTTCCCAAAAACTTGAACCTCCTCATTCTGCAGGTCGGCCTCTCTCTATCTTCTGTTGCCTCCAACTCCCCCCTCTCATCCTACAATCGTGAAGCTGGAGGAAAAATGAAAATAAATGCAAAGCGTCATGGCTCCGGAGCTTACGTCGCCTTGACAGGTTTTTCTTCTAACTCAGGGACAGCATTTCTTTTTCTCTTTAAACTTCGAAATGTTCTCCAATCAACTTTCTCTAGTTGTAACTGCTTAACTATGTCAAGCATACATTCATGTAAGCATGGGGGTTTAGAGTCAGAACTCTGGGGCTGGAGAGATGGCTCAGGGGTTAAGCTTCTGCCTTGCAAGCAGAAGGACCTGTGTTAGGATCCTGGGTTCCCTGTAGAAAACACCAGGTGGAAATGGCTGTGGCCTGAACTTCTGGCCCTGGAAGGCAGAGCCTGGGGAACCCTAGAGCAAAGCAATAAGGAGGGAGAGCAATCCAGGAGGATTCCCAAAGCCACCCTTAGGCCTCCATAGGCACACACAGTGCCTTGTGATACACACAGACACACACACACACACACACACACACACACACACACACAGAGGAAAATAAAGAATCTTAAATAGTCAGAACTTAAATAGTCAGATCCGACATGACAACATAGCACAAATTTGAATCCTGGCTCATCCACCCACTTTGTCTTAAGGAATATGGGCACAGTTCTGAAACTTTCCACTTCTGCATCTAGAAATGGGGACTATAGTGCCAACCCCAGAGATTGAGGGTTTTACTGAAATACTGTATTCAGTGTTTGGCAGAATCCCACATAGACAACAAGCATTCGATATGTATTACACCTCTGAACGTTATCACTATTATACAATTATTACTTCACTCTCTTCCTCCTGCTTTGAGACAGGGTCTGGGTATATGCAGGCAGGTTCTTGTCTCTGCTTGATAATCAGTTAGAGAAGGAGACACAAAGGTAGCAGGTTCTTCCAGGGCTGGTAGGATTGGGCGAGTGAGACTTCTGGAGCTAGCTGGCCCTAGGAGGGGGGATTGAAGGAGCCAGTCAGTCCTGGAAGAGTCAGCAGGCTGTTTGTTATGAGATCTAAACATGGCTCCATTCTGTTGACCCCCTCCTCTACATCCCACAGGTGGTCAGGGTCATGTTTATTCCCGATTGGTGGGGGTCTTCAATAACCAAAACCTTTTTGTTTTTTAGTTACTACTCCTCAACAACTTTCCCTGAAGGAGTTCCCATCTCCCTCCCACCTCAAGATGTCAATCCAGATCTCTGTCTACAGATCAATCCTGTAACCCATGGGATGGAGATCTTCCCACCCATCCTTTGTTCCTCACTGAAGACCCAGCTTTTCCTACCTAGCTCAGACTCAGCTAGAACTTCCTAGAGAGAAATGACTTCATCCCCTCCCCCGAGGAATCGCTCTGGAACCAACTGTCAAAATATATTTTAACATTAGTTAAAGCTCAGGATATGACATCCCTCAGTCACCCTCAGAGGGCCAGCCAGGGTGTCTGCAAAATGTTTACAATGAATGTAGCCAGAACCCAAAGCCAGGAAGTCCCAAGACCCTCCCAGCTCCCCAATCCATTTTTCACTCCCTCCTCGTTTCACCAGCTTCCTCATTCCCAGCAGTCACAATGGCTGCGGCTGTTGGCTCCCCTTAAATTCAAGCTGGCAGGGGAGAAAAGATCGAATTTTCTTGGTGATATTTATTTGCTCAGCAAATGAAATGCAAATTTCTGACAAGGAAGAGGCGAACATGGGGTGCAAATGATGTAGCTATTTTCTCTCTGTTAGCACCCAGCCTTAACTCCTGAAGGCTTGTATTTCCAGGATGAGCCCTGTGGGACTTAAAAAGAGGTTGGAAAACTTGGTGACTTCTTTTTTTTTTTTTAAGCAACAAAATGTAAATGTTTACCATGAAGTCTTATCTCTTTTGTGAAGGTGGTCAAGGCATGAGAGACTTGGGGAAGGACTTTGGGGGTAAAGCCATTTATAATGCCATTCACCTTCCTACTGGAAATGCACAAGGCTTGGATTTTGTTGCCAGCTCTGTGATGGCCACGGCACAATCTCAAGAGAGATGCCCCTATCCATTAGCATGGATGCTCCCCTTAACTAAGTGCTTCGTAAAGAGACTTAAAAATAACAATTATCTGGGTGAAATTATCAATGGCGCGTAGAAAACAGCTTATGAAAAGACCCCATAAGCTCTCAACTAAGATGCCAGTTAAATCTGCACCCCAGAACTGTCTGTCATTGTGATCATGAGCTACCATCTCATCTCCTCAGTGCTTCACTGAGTTAAGACATAGTGAAGATCACTCGTGAATCTCTGTGCATTTGTATGTGGTACGTGTGCATATGTATGTGAAGTCCATGTGGTTGTGCAAGTGCATGACCATATACATGTACATACATGGGGAGGTCAGAGGTCAACAATTTTTCCTCACTCACTCTCCGCCTTAGTTTTTGAGATAGAATTTATCACTGAACATGGAAGTCACTGATTTGGTTGAGCTGAATGGGCAGCTTGTTCCAAGCATCCGCCTGTCTTTACTCTCCCACCCCATCCCCAACGGCCCTGGAATTACACGTGTGAAGCCCCACACCGGCTTTTACATGGGTGATGAGGCTCTGGACCCAGCTCCTCGTGCTTACATGACAAGCATTTTCCTGACAACCAGCTCTCCAGTAGTCCTGGTATCATCCATCCATAGTCGCTTATAATAATGGCGAGACTCCCAAAAGATCCAGAGGGCTAGAAAAGATCTTTTAAAGTAGAAAGCACCAAAACAGACCTAACTCGTTAATGATTTTTCATCCCTAGTCTGCTGCTTCTAACATTATATTCATTTCCGGTGATGGTAAGCCCACAAGCTGCTTAACCTCTGATCTCTTTAGCACTTTCTTAGGCAAGGAGAGAGCACTAGAAACCATTACCGAAGGCAACACAAGGAAGAGTTAGGATTAACTGGAGGTCAGCGGCCTTATTCATCATCCGCGGAACGCGGTCTCCCTTTAGCCCTCATTAGAGGCTAGTCGTGCTGACTAATAGCACAGACACCAGGACAGGTCGCAGACCATTCCGCAGGCTGTTCCCTGTGCTAATCTTGCAGAAGCATTTCTTCCAAGCTATTTGCCTTCCTTTCGAGCTCTTCAGGGGAAAGGAGTGTTTGGAGGCTGACAGCTGGTGATGTGCTTGGAAAAGTTCATAAAGCGTGACCGCTTCAGGAGCGCTGTTTGCAAAGCCCGGGAGAGGGTTCAGTCCACCGTTGGAGGCAGCAGAGACTGTCGGCAGAATAAACATGCAGCTTCTTAAAGATTCATCCCTGCACACCAAATAGGTCCCCGAGTGAAGGGGAGCGAGGCATAGGGAAGCAGTATCTACTGCTTACAGCATACCACCAAAATAGGAGACAGGGTCGTTGAGAGCTTTCAGGGGATGGAGTAAGTAGTTCCCAAAGCAGACTGACCACAAGTTGGAGGTGTCAATCAGTCAAGGGACCAAAGATTCCTGGCTCTGCCATTTCTTCTTGCAGAGCTGAGTTGAGCAAACATAAATACTGGAAGAACTCTTGGCATTCCGAGGCCTCTTGTACCTTGCAGTAGCTGAAGTTAAGTAAGGCCATGTGTTAGCAAAGTTACACTGCCTGATACAGCACTTGCCTTGAGTTAAGGTCACGGGTCATTTCTGGATTGATTACACAAGGGAAGAATAAAATCAGAATGAGATCAAATAACCCTTCCGATATTTGAAGAGAGCCCCCAGGGAAGGGGCTACAATTTTCTCACATGGCCCCATCGAACAGAACCAGAGCCAGTAGGAGTATGCACAAGAAGATGATCCCACAGTTGGAAAACTGACAGTCAGTAGTCCCCAGTGAAATGAAACGCTTTGCCAAGTCGCAAGCTCCCTGCTAAGATGTCCAAGCACAGACTGACTCAAAAACCAGGCAGACCAAGGTTTGATAAAGTCACAATGCATGTAGCTTTGACAGTCGGCCCTAAAAATGAAAGTCAATTTTGGTCCAAAGCACCTTTGACAATGTTTTGACTATCTAATACCATGTGCACATGATTCTATTTTTACAAACTTGAGCAGTTGTCAAAAAAAGAAACAACGTTGTCAAAAAAAGAAAGAAAAGAAGGAGAAAGGAGGGAGGGAGGGAGGGAGGGAGGAGGGAAGGGAGGGGAGGGAGGAGGGAAGAAAAAAGGAAGGAAGGAGGAGAAAAGGAAGGAAGGGAAGGGAAGGAGGGGAGGGCGGGGAGGGAGGGAGGAGGGAAAGAAAAAGAAAGAAAGAAAAGAAAGATAAAAAGAAAGAAAAGAAAGAAAGAAAGAGAAAGAAAGAAAGAAAAGAACACATACAGAAACGCAGAAGAAGTTTGTACAAGTGCCGGAAGGAATACCCACGCGACTCTGCACTGACTAGTCGCTTGCCGGCACTCCCTTTCCTCTGAGTTATCTTCCCCTAGTTGAGACCTGAGTTTCAATCCCCATAACCCATGTAAAGCTGAGAAGCATGTAGCTGTAATCCCAGTGTTCCCATGCAAAATGGAGGTTCCCTGCAAGTTTGCAGGCCAGGTAACCTGAGGTAAACACACAGCAGTAAGAGATACGGTCTCCAAGTGGAGACATTGAGCCTGATGCACTAGGATGCCCTCTCTCTGGCCTCCAGAAGCAGGGACACACGGTGGCAGACACACAACATTGAGAACCATTAGCTGAGAAACCTAGCGTTCTTCCATTCAAATACCTCCGTTTCTTTGCTAAAAATAGCATGCCATATAAAGACTTATTTTAGATTCTCTAATCTGTAATATGGAGATATGTCTATTAAATGCAATATGGAGATATGTCTATTAAATGCAATATTTCCCTGTCTTAATTACTTATATTGATAGCAGCTACTGAAATCAAGGCATTCAGGTTATCAAATGATCTCTTTCATGATGATTCTAGTTTTTATACAAGCCCCTCGTGATTCATATAAATTTTAACTTGATAGATTCTTTTTAAAAATCTGTTAAGATATTGGTTGGTGTATCACTCAATGTCTACTTCAGTTGGAAGAACTCAATCCTAACCATATCCAGTCTTCCAAACTATGACCTGACATACAAACTCCATCAATTTAAATATTCTTTCAGTTCTGTAGCATCAGTAACAGATCTTGTAAGTTTTTCATTGTTTCATCTCTTGTATTTTATGGTATTATTCCTGGATTTGACAGTTCAATATTAGTTTTCCATTGGCTGTTGATAATATTGAGAAATATAATTGAACTCATATTTTGCAATTTTTTTATCTCTTCGAGTTCCAGTATATTTTAGGATATTTTAACATGTAAGATCGTGTTTTATAAACATAGTGACATTTTTACATCTTTCCTTTAACTCTCTGTAACTTCCAATTACTTTTTTTTATTATTTATTCAACTGTGCGCATGTGCGTGTGTATGTGCGCGCATGTGTGTGTAGAACCACAGACGAATTCGGGATCCACCATGGACGCCTCCACCTCCTTCAGTCCTGGGATTCACAGGCTCCGCCCTACCAGGACCAGAAGCGCAGGCCGCCCCCGCTTCCGCCTGGTGTCTATACGTGGGATCTGGGATCCAAACTCAGGACCTTCCGCCTGCAAGGCGGAGGCCTAACCCCTGAGCCACCTCTCCAGCCCACTTCCAATTACTTTTTGTTCCTTATTGTACTGTCTAATACAAAGTTGAAGAAAAACATAAGAATACATATCTTTGTGCTAATCCCAACCATAGGAAAAAAGTACTCAGCCTTTCACCGTGAAGTATGCTATTATTAGAGAATGTTTTCGTAGCTGCCCTTATTAAGTGAAAAAGATTTGATACATTTCCAGTTAGCTGAGATTGTTGATCATATATGGAAGTTGAATTTTGTCACAGTTTTGTCCTGAATCTGCTAAAATATCAGGAAGTTTACTTTTTTAAATTTCTATTCATTCTATCCTCAGGGAGGGGTGGGGTCTTCTGAGATTTCAAACTTTCCGTCCACTGCAAACACACTTACTTTCACATCATTGAGGACGATTATAAACAGAGTCTTTATATTCCATGTCTACTAATTCCAATATAGGAACATTTCAAGATTGTTTCTAGCTGATGATCTTTTTGAAAAGTATACCTTTTATTGTTTCATATATGAATACAGTGAATTTATGATATTTTCTTACCTTAATCTCAGTTGCCCCTTCCCGATACAACCCTTTGTCTTCCCTGCCAGTCTCCCTCCTATTCCCCCCCCCTTTTTTTTGACAAGTCGCCCACTGAGTTTCCTTTGGGTCGCCTTTGATGGTACATGCCTGAGCGTTTTCCAGAGCACACATCATACTTCAATGGATAGACCGCTTAGGAGAGCAGCTTCCCTCGCCACCCCCATTGGGGTGGCCCCCAAAGCTCCCTGAGACACTGATGATGGCTGGTTGAAGGTCTTTTCCTCTGGAAATTGATCCCACTTGCGTGGTTCTTCTGTTTTCAGTGCACCAGGTAGAATGAATGCCGAGTCTGGAAACTGAGCCCTGGCATATTTCTACAAGTAGACACTTAACTTGGTTTGCGTAGAACTGTGAATTCCTTTCAGAGAAATTGCAGCACACCTTCCAGTTTAAATCTGTTTGCTTCTCGTCGATTGTTCCCATGCACACATAATTCAATAAGATGACAGCTCTTGGGGAGTCCCTGTGGGAACCTTCTCTTTCTTGAGTTATTACTCTTTTTCTGCAATGAGTATAATTGCTCCCGAACTGTCTCTAGTTATTTTACCACAAAGACAGAGATTTGTCCACCAGCACCCTGCCAATGAGTCTTCACCAACTGTTCAGGCTCTTGTCCAAAAACTGCGACAGCAGACAACATACGCTCCCAACTCCCATCCTTCCTACATTCCACCTCCCTCGTGCTCTGCCAGTTCTCCACAGAGACTACAACTGTCCGGAATCCAGAAAGCCATGTCACTGTGCCAGGAAGGAGCCTCCTGGCCTCACGGAAGTTTAGAAGCGGGCGCCTGCTCACTAGCTACAGGGTGTTTTGTGTGTGAAGTTGAACCACAGAGTCCAGGTACGAGAGAAGATTGGTTGTGGCCCACATGGTCGCTCTGAACTTGAACACAGTAGAAGCCTTTGATTCTCTATTTATTTTCACAAAAATGCAAACCCGGGTTTAAGACCTCGGGGCTGGGGAGATGGTTCAGGGGTTAAGCCATTACCTCCCAATCAAAAGGCACCTGAGTTGGAATCCCAGATCCCATGTGAGGATCCTGGTAGACTTGGCAGCAGAGCCTGGGAAATCCCAAAGCGAAGCAAATAAGGAGGTAGAATTTGGGGCTGGAGAGGTGGCTCAGGGATTAAGCCTCTGCCTTGCAAGCGGAAGGTCCTGAGTTCGGATCCTAGACCCCACGTATAGACAGCGGGCAGAAGCGGGGGCAGCCTGTGCTTCTGGTCCTGGTAGGGTAGAGCCTGTGAATCCCGGGGCAGAGTAAACAAGGAGGAGGTGGAGGCGTCCATGGTGGTTCCTGAGTTCGTTTGTGGTTCTACACACACGCATACATACACACACACACACACACACACACACACACACACACGCACACACACCAACACACACACACACAACGCACCATTGCATAAATAGGAAAAAAAAAAAAAAGGAGGTAGAATTACCCAGGACGAGCTCCAAACTTACCCTTGGGCCTGCACAGCACACGCAGTGCCCTTTTTTTTTTTTTTTTTTTTGCACCCTCATGTATCTACGCACACCCACACCTACACCCACCCACCCCCCACATACACACAACAGCACTACTCACACACAAAAAAATTTTCAGCGCTTTAAATGAGCTAATAATAATCACCATGGAGACAATTGTTGAATTAAAAACAGATTCTACATCTTCCCTACAGATTTTGTAACCGAAATGTATTTCTTTGATTTGCTTCCTTCAAAAAAGGAAGAAAGGCATACACAGAGATGTTTTTGGAACCCTACATAGAATCCAGGAAAAAAAAAATGGCTGAAGCCATGCTTCATCGAGGGTAGGGATCAGAGCCCTGCAGTAGAAATGTATGGTCCTTCCCACCAGAATTCCAGTATGGCAGTGGCTTCCCATCACCTCCAGGTCTGGAGAGAATCTACTTGGCACGTTTGAGAGGAGAATGCATTCAAATTAGCCAATCACAAGGTCGTAGATCTTATGGTAGAAGCATGCTTCTGTGGCAGGAGGATCTTGTTTGCAAAAGAGGAGAAAGTCTGCAAGGCCTCTGAAACTTATTTAGAGGCATAAGAGACCATTAAACGGCAGAGGGCAATTTCAGGGGAGCAACGTTGCAGGCCGTGTTCGAAGGTAAATAGAAAAGCTTCTTTGCACTCAGTTATCTGGTTCCAAAGCAAAAGAGGTATTGATTTCGCCCCACCCCTGGTATGAACATCGACAATCAAATGGCAAAAAGATATATCACATGGTAAAAAGTGCATTCAGGTGCCAAAGAATTAATTTCCATCGGGGTTGAGTCGCCTTGAGCTGATTATTTCCTCTTTGTTCGCCTCAAGCTCCTCATCTGTAAAATGGGAAGCGTGCTCTTTCTCCTCGTAGGAGACCAGGGAGGTGAGAAAGCAGCCAGAGAGGGCAGGGCTTAGAGCAAAGCCCTGAGATTGACGTGGGAGCCCCCGCCCTCTGGTCTGTGGCTGGTGGGCCCTGCGCAGGCCTCGCCCTCTCTGAATGTGCAGCTCTAGGGTAGATGAATTTGTGGTGTCTGCATTGAACCGTTTCTAGACCGCAGCAGGCACTAGGACCAGTGATGTAGCTTAAATTATGGTCAAAAACTCCAAAGCTATGGTGTGTGAACTGCGGAAACGTCTCCAAATGCACACACACAGTGTCCGTTTTTATTCTTTGACAGTTTCCTACACGAACACAGTGAATTTATGTCATGTTCACTTTTTATTAGCTCAACCCCATCCCCTTCCTTCTTCTGATGTAAACCTGCTCCTTCCCAGCCAGTCTTCCTCTGCATGTCTTTTCCATGCGTAGCCACGGGTTGCCTGAGCCCTTGTGGACCACGGATAATGTGTATCCGTGGATGTACCGCAGAGTCAATGAACTCTTCTCCCCTCATCCAGCACTAACCCTCAATAGTTTCTCAGGGAGACATAGTACCTCTTGAGATCTGTCCCCGTTCCATGATGGAAAATTAATCAGCCAAATTTTGCACATGTCTTTGGCAGTAGGCACAGCTGTGGTGGGTTCATACATATGCAGAAGTGTATGTTCATCCTGTCATGTCCAGAATTGCTGTATGGCAGCATCCCTCCACTTCGGACCCCGTGGCTCTTACAGTCTTATCGACCCTCTCCACTGTGTAATTCTCTTTCATGCTAATCACCGTGGTGGGCATCATTGGCGCCATCTTGGATTCAAGGACCCATGGGTGGGAACAAGAATGAAGGCAGTGGAGCCTGCAGGTATAGCTCTGCCCTGCAGAGTCCTTATTGCTATCAAGTCAGACTGAGACACCTTGTCATGATAGATAACATCATCTGCGTTTCTGTCACTTTCCTCTCTGCCCTGCTGTCCGGCCCCACGAACCAACGTAAACCCAGACTTACATGCAGGAAACAGAAGTGAAAGCTGTAGGAATTGATCAGGCATCAGGTCAGAGGGAGCCTAGGATGTCCTCCATCATCTAAGCCAATTTTAGAGTAGCATACATGAGTATTTATAGGGGAAAAATCCAAGAAGAGCAAGGTCGAATTCTTTACAGGATTATGTTAAATGTATATATCCTGGGCTAGCAAAGAAAAGGCAGGACTGGGGGCTGGAGAGGTGGCTCAGGGGTTAAGCCTCTGCCTTGCAGGCGGAAGGTCCCGTGTTCAGATCCTAGACCCCACGTATAGACGCCAGGGGGAAGCGGGGGCAGCCTGCGTTTCTGGTACTGGTAGGGCGGAGCCTGTGAATCCCGGGGCAGAGTACACAAGGAGGAGGTGGAGGCGTCCATGGTGGTTCCCGAAATCACCCGTGGTTCTACCCATACATGCACACACATACACACACACGCGCACACACATGCATACATGCACAATTGAATAAATAATAATAAAAAAAAAGAAAAGGCAGGACTGACATCTACTTATTGTGTGGGACCAGATATGATGTCTCCAGTAGAGTTAAAAGCAGACATGACACTTAGTTGTTAAAAGGAAATAGACAATGAATGTCTTAAAGCAGAGTTACCTGGTTACTATGATATGTGCATAATCTTGTAACCTCACCAGTTCTAAGAACAAAAGCCATCTAACAGACAGGAGGCAAACTCAACTCCCCGAGGGAGGAATCCACCTAACAACCATCCACTACAGATGCTGATATGTCATCCTCCAGAGAGCAGGCTTTGGCCTTGAAGACCCCAATACCCCACTTCCATCCCCTGCCACCTCTTCTCCAATTTTAATACACCCTCACTGCTATGGCCAAGACAGGGGCCAGTTAGCACATTCCGTATTTTTCACATTTCACCTCTCTCTGTCCCTCTTCTTCATCCTGGAAAGACCCTTTGACCTGTTTCTACAGGTCAAACTTCTACTGTAAGTCCAGTATAGCCCCCTTTCGGGTCCTTGCTGTCACACTGCCAGAGTCACTTTCTGAATCATCCACTTCCTCCTGTCTGGCTCTTATTCTTTGTAGATATTCTGTTTAGTTGCTCGCTGACCCAGCCTCCCCTCCAGTCTCATTTAAAAATCCCCCTAGGATCGTAGCACAGGGCTGCCTCCTGACCGCTTCCGTGATCCAGTGTTAGATATTACAGAGGCCAATGCACAGGTGGGTCTCTGGACTCACCAAGGACAGGATGAATGGTGCCATAAACCACCCTCTGCAGAACTCAGACCTGTGCTTACTGTGACCGTGAGCACTGTGTTCTGACCAACGCCAGCCGCCCAGCCTTAGCAAAAGTGCCCAGACATGGGTAAACAATCTTCCTTTCCATCTAAGTCTCTGAAGGGCTTCTACTGCAGGCTGATGGGTCATGAAATCTAGAAAGTCCGACGCTTTAAGGGAACTAATGATGCTTTAAGTTCAGTGTGTATACAGAGAGCAGCGTAGGTGCCAAGGCCAAGACAAATTTAGTTCTATCTCCCAGGTATATTCAATGAGCAAAAAAAGCCGGGACCAGGATCAGGAGCCTACAGGTCTGCCATGTCTATAAATTCCCTTCCTTAGTTCCTGCTCGCATCTCGAGACGTCCCTTGATTTTCATGGTACTGAGCTGGACCCCTGATCTTCCAGCCTTACCACTGTTTGGGCCAGAAGAATGACTGTGACTCCATCCAGGGACCATAACGGCTCATTACTCAGACAAGGAGAGGGAAGGCCAGCGCCTTCAGGAGCCAGCAAGGAGATGACTCCCAACACCAGTTACAAGTCAGGAGTCCCCAAGACTCCACGCTCGAGGGTGTTCTAGGTCCCTATCAGAAGTCTCCAAACTTAACAATAAATGGTTATCCTCAGGTCAAGCTTCATGTCGTGGAGTTTACTCACTAAATTCCACCGAGAGAAAATACAAACAAGACAGAGTCCAAAAGTGTTCTACCCAGGCAGGTTTCCCATGGCCTGTTCCAGGGACGGATGCGCAGTGACACGGGCAACTGCCAAGCACGAGTGCTGACTCGGCGCTTTGTCCTGAGACTTGACTGGATGTTACAGTTTGCCTGCATGTCGCCAATACATTCATAACTAAACGGTTTATGGGAACAAGGGGTTTCATCTGGCTTATGATGAATCTGGTTACACTTTTTAGTCCAACTGGGCAGAAGAGTTCATACCAACACCAGGACCCACGGGAATTGGCCATACCATATCGACAGGGATTGCTGAAAGAGGAACGTACCTCCCTTGCCAGGCAATATGTCGGTCCAAGTATTACAAAGAATGCCAGACTATCACTGAGCCAGCTTCCCCATCTATATACCTCCCAGGCACTGGTCCCACCCACTGGGGCTGGGTCGTCCTTGTTAATTAGACAGTTCCCTAGAGGTTTGCTTAGAGCTTGCCCTAACTATCAATTCTTCACAGATGTGCCCACCCACGACCCAGCCTGCAGTTGTCAAGTTAACGGCTGTATCTATCACCCTGGGGCCTCTCACACAGGTACAGGCAAGTGCTCATCTAACAGACCTCAGACACCTGCCCTCCTTGGAGGTCAAGTTCATACCCCCCACCCAAAGTCCTAACCCTAAGTCATGTTGTTAGACGTCAGTCATGGTATGTTAAGGGCTTAGGGATTACTTTCAGAAGTCCGGGAGAAGAGCGTCCCTTGCCTGGATAAAGTTCTTTCCTCCCCAGAACCCACTCTAGATATTCTTCATGGCCTCCCTTACCTTGACCCCAGCTTCTCGTATGCACAATGTCTGTTGAGACAGACCAGCCTGTGCAACTCTTCAACTTCTATGTACAACCCATCCTGCCAGTCACAAGCCTCAGTTTTCTTCCGGAAAATGGAGATAGATGTGAAGGGGGCTTGTTCAGGGAACCCCCCTCCGATATCTGGCTTGAGCAAAGACTACAGGCCACGTTCATGAAAGAAGTTTATTGCAAGAGCAGAGTGGCTGTCCGAGCACAAGTGGACAGAGCAGCAGGGGATGTTGTCTCCTCTCAGCTTATATACAGTACAACTAAGGAGGCATTAGCGGCGTGTGCTAGGGAACAGACACTCAGGTTTTAACCCTCCAAGAGAAGAGTCCAGTTATCTGAATAATGTATGGGGGAGCTGGAGCCTGCTAGCAGAAACCCATACAGGAGGAGAGAGAAGCCTGGGGGTGCCGTCACGGATGAAGAGAAGAGCACGTATGTGCCTTGAGGCACCCCTTTATGAAATAGGGCTGTTTTGTCCAGGAGGGAAGGGTCATTACACGATGCAATAGCCCAACAAGACAGGCTTAGTTAGCCCTTGTTTTTTAAGGCTCAAAGTTTGAGCCTAGATACTGCACACATGCAGCAAGGAGAGATCGTCTTCATGGCTTTTGCAGATTTCTTTTCTGACTCCCACTTTTTTATTCTTTCTTTCTTATTGTTTCCTTACCAACTTTCTACCTTCCCGGAAGTTTAGGAGGATGTCACTTCATTAGCTGTAACTAAGGAAATTCCCCATTCAGAGGATCCAAAATTCTCTCCTTCCCCCCCCCAAGCACTCTTAGGATACCCCACCCCCGAGAGGGTTCCTGACAGGGTCTGTTATACAAAGCAAGCTGCTGGACTGAGATGAACAAGACTCACACTTCGTAATGACTTAGCTCTGCTCCAGGGCTGGTGTAAATTGAAGAGGAAAATGTGTTTTCCAAAAATACCAAAGCCACTGCTGATCTCTGGGCCTGTCTATGGAACGGCCGAGCCTAGACTTCTCTTCCTGTCTCACAGGTCTGGGCTTTACATGCCCGGAAGCTTTCTGAAGCTTCAGGAAGCCTCTTTGTACCTGTCCCTGGTTGGTTTTAATAAACCGGACGCTCACTACAACAGCATCCCTAGAATTCCACTGACAACATTGCGAAGCAGTGGGATCATCCTGTCCAGAACAAGTAGTTTTTTGGATGTTCATTAGAATTGTCCGAGTTTGTGAGAAAGGAAAACCTTCCCCAGATTCAGATCCTCTGATTGAGATCAATTTCCATGCTAGTTGTCTCTAGAGTACCTTTCTCTTTTCCTGCGTTCCTCTGCTGGCTACACATCTATTCTTGACTGAGATGATGAAGAAGAAAAACTTAAGTGATATCCTCAGATTGATTTTCAGATTGATAAAACTCTGAGCCATGATTTTTCCTGTTTCTCTTTATGCCTTCACACGAACGCGGCCTTATGAATGATCAGTAATCACAGGCCGTTTATGCTTTTTACCTGTCAAGTCCATATCAAGCCTATGATGTAGAAGAAGCAATTGAGGCTAAGCAAGACGACCGAATATTCACGTGTTGCCTTTATTTTACCTAAAAGATCTGGAAGAGAAAGCTGACTCTCCAAGATCACACATATTCTTTTTTTTTTTATTTTCAGAAATATCTTTATTTAGTTTCTCTTAGCACAGGCATGTGATGGTAAATGTTTAGCAGACTTTCTGTAATGAAAACAAAAATGGAGGAAGACACAAATTGATAGTATTTTCAGGTTTCCATGATATAAAAATTGTGCCTACATAACCTGAGCTGAGTTTAGAAAATGTGAACAAATGAAAGACAGTGGACATTACATCCAAAGCACCAAGGGCCCAGCAGATGATAGGTGGTGGAGTAATATCAATGAATATCCTGTAACTTGTGGTTTTAATGATAAATTCTCCTACATGCAAGCAAAACTGAACAAAATTAGCAGCAAATCCAAAACCCAACGAAAAGGCATCATCTTGTTCTATGTACCGTGAAAAACATATGAAAAGCAATTCATTATTTTTTATGAGTGTTTCACTTTTTAATGCCGAGATTAACATCATGTTTGAACATTTTTTTTATTTCCACTCATATAAACTTAACAGGTTTACCGGTCCCCCCCCTCCCTCCAACCCCCCATCTCCTTGTGCCCACCACTCCCCTCCCCTCCCCATCCCCCAGTGCTTCCCCCTCCCATCCCCAGAGCATCCTTTAATGTGCATGCCAAACTCTCCTCTGGGTCCTCCTCTCCGATGAGGTGCAAGGACCCAGTGGCATTTCCCAGAACCATTTCCTGTGTTCCCTTTAAGCACAGGAACACTATTGGATCACACACGTTCTTAACAGAGTGGTCTCTGGAGACTAAAGCAAACTGAAGTAAATGTCATGTTTTTATATGTTCGGGCTATTTTTATCCCTGGCCTTTCCTGTTTACCTTCGAATTGCACTTTGGTAAGCAGATCCTCTTTCCCTCATGTATCTTGTAGTCCTTCCTTTCCTCTTTCTTCTGTTTCAGCATCATCTTTTGTGATCTTAAACTCTTTCCTATCAAATCGAAGGGGTAGATCATCCTCCTTAATTCATTAATTCAATTGACTTATTACCTCCTACATGTAAAGAATAGACTAGGCATTCTAGAAAAGAAATGAATAACAATAAAAAAGTACCTGCCAGGTATGGTTTTCAGTCTGTATTTCAGAAATGGAAAGTATCCAAGAAGCAAATAAAAAAATATTTGAGCGGTAGAAAGTATCTATTTGAATAATGGGAAGTATACAAGAAACAAAAAATAGTAGAATGGTATATTAGATGGTGATAGATGCTTTGAAGAAGAAAACGTGTGTGTGTGTGTGTGTGTGTGTGCGTGCGCGTGTGCACGTGCGTGTGTACGCGCCTGTGGGCGTGTGTGCATGCACGTGTGCATGTGTGTGCGTGCGTGCGTGTGTGTGTGTGTGTGTGTGTACATGTATGCACATGTAAATCAAAGGGCACTGGAATGTCTGTACCTGTGGAGACTCAAGGATGATATTAGCAATCATCTCGGATTGCTCTACCTCCTTACTGGTTACCTTGGGGCTTGCCAAGCTGGCGCTTCCAGGACTGGAATTGCAGTCTCTGCCATTTCCACCTGGCATTTTTAGATCTGGGGGTCTGTGTACTCAGGTGCTTTTGCTTAAGAAGCTTTTTAACCACTGAGCTACCTTCCCAACCCCAGTCCTTGTTAAAAACAGCAAGAAGTAGAGAATGGTCAAGGGGAGCTCGCAAGTATCAAGACAGCATAGCTTCAAGGGCTTTGAGATGGGACCGAAATGTGGTCTAAGAACAACGAGGAGGTCACCAGCTGGACCGGAATAAACCGAAGAAGAACTTAGCAAGATATCCAGAGAAGAGAGAATATATAAGACCATTAGCAGTAACTTCAGACTAAAGAATTAGTTACCTGTATTCTGAACCCAGAAAAAGTCTTTGCAGGGTTTTGAATGAAGTTAAAAAAAAAAAATCCTGCACTGTGTATGTTAAAAATGATGAGTGAGAAATGCAGAATGAATCAGGGGTTAAAGCCTTTGCCTCGAAAGCAAAAGAACCTGAGTTCACATCTCTAGATCCTATGTAAGGAGATGGGTAGAAATAGTAGCTACCTGTAATCTAGGCCCTGGGAGGAAGAGTCTGGGGAACCCTAGAGCAAAGCAGTAAGGAGAGAGAGTAATCCAGGATGCCCCCCAATGTCATCCTCGGGCTTCCATGGTCACACACCACTCTAGTGGTCTCTTGTATACACACACTCATACACACATACACTACCCTTTGGAGAACAATCTAAGGAAGCAAGATAAAAACACTAAACCAGCGGAGGGATGATGGTAACTTGAGCCAAAATATTGTCAGTGGACATAGTATGTGTTCAGACTGTGCCCATACACAGGTGTGGAGACTCACATCTCATCACTGATTGCATGTGATTAGGTGTAGGGAATGGGAGAAAGAATGTTATAACATGTTTCGGTCAAGAACTAGAAGAGCGGAGTTGTCATAGCAATCTAAGGACAGATCATTCTTGTTCTCCCTCCACTTCAGTTTCCCACCTGCCAAATAGGGGAAATAAGCTAAGTGATAAGGTTGCTATGAATACTAGGGGTCAAATTGCTTAGAACTATGCTTCGGGTTAGAAGCATGTGTTAGCCGCTGCAATCACCATTCTCCTCTCTTTCGCAAGAAGAGTTAGATAACAGTTGCTATCAACCTCTCTCTTTTCTATCAGAACACAGACTTCAAAGTACAAGGACCTCATGCATCCAACAAAGTCGGTGCCATATCACCAGCTTCTACCATGGTGGGCTAATGTTACCAGCGCTTGACTATTTATGAGAGGAAGTGTGAGGAAGTCTAACACCCAAGCGGCGTGGATTTATCAATGGCTGTTCCTTGACATCGTACTGTTCGCACTGTACTAAGCACAGTGCTAAGCTGCTCCTTTTTTCTCCCACATTTTATTATTATTATCAATCATACAAGCTCAGTAGGTACCCCTGTCCTTTTCCGCACCCTCCGCTCGCCAGTCATCCCCCATTGCACTCTCCCCACCTTCCCCCTTTCACCCCCCTCCCTTCTTCCCCCTCTCCCAGTGTCTCCCCTTTCCTCCTCCCATCCCCTGGAGCATCCTTTTGTGTGAGCCAAACCTCCCTCTGAGTCCTCCATGCCAGTGAGGGTTCAGGACTCAGTGGCATAGCCCTGAGCCCCTTCTTGGGCTCCCCATTAGTATGGGAGCTCTATTATGACGATTAATCCCTTGCTTCTGAGGATCCTACTACCTGGAGCCTTCTCCTCTGTGATCTGGGCTAGACTTAGGGGAGTCGTTGCATGTCAGCCACTGTGCAGGACAGGCAAAGTCCAGTCCTGGCTGCTGCAGCCCTAACTTGTGTCAAGTATCTTGCATATCATTGGTCTTCCCCATCTTTAGGCTCTTACTATCTTGCCGCTCCCTCTTCCTCGAAGTTCCCTGAGCTTTAGAATGGGGAGAGATTTGGCTGGTCTGGTTCCAAAACCTGCTCCTTCTGAAGCCGAAATCCGTGCATTCGGCTGCTCTCTAATTAGCACAGCTGCTACCCTTCCTCCACGCCCTGATTCTGCTGTCAAGGCATCGCACATCCCCAGGCTGACTTCCCTTCCCCCGATCAGCTTGCTGTGCCTGGCAGGAGGAAGCAGAAAAAGGGCAAGGAGCCAATTAGATTGAAATGGAATGTAGTCTTCGGAGGCCCTTGTCAGGCGAAAGAATATTAGATGTTCCCAAAGATGACAGATGCTTCTTTATTCAGCCTGACCTCAGGGGTGAAAAGTCATTTGTAAATAAGATTTGCTTCATTTGGTATGGCAAGTCCTGTTCTCTGGCTCTTTTCTTTGTTTCTTCTTACCTTTTTTTTTTTTTTTAATTCCCCAAGTCTTTCCCCATACAGTGGCGTGGCTGCTTGGCAACAGAAAGGCCTTTTGCTCTACAATGCACATTTGTAACTCTTTGGAGCAGTTGGGGTAGCAGCCAACATTTATTTACACAGGTTTGGAAAGACATGGATGGTCAGCTCACACAGTATGCCAGCACCCCAGTGGGAAGGAAGAAAGCATAAGAAATTATGTGATGAGGGCTGGAGAGACAGCTCAGGGATTAAGCCTCTGCTTCAAAAGCAGAAGGTCCTGTGTTCAGATCTCAGATCCCACGTAAAAGCACCAGGTGGAAATGGCAGTGGTTAGAACTTCCAACTCTGAAGGCAGAGTCTGGAAAACTCCAGAGCAAAAGCAAAGAGAAGGTAGCACCATCTAGGATGATTCTTGAAGTCACCCTTGGGCTTCCACAGGGACACACAGAAAGAAATAGTGAAAGAGAGAAAGAGAGAGAGAAAAGAGAGAAAGAGAGAGAGAGAGAAAGAGAGAAGAAAAGAAAGAAAAAAGAAAGAAAGAAAGAAAGAGAGAGAAAGAGAGAGAGAAAAACGAAAAGAAAGAGAAAAAAAAAAGAAAGAGAAAGAGAAAAAGAAAAGAAAGAGAGAAAGAAAGAGAGAAAGAAAGAAAGAAAGAAAGAAGAAGAAAGAAGAAGAAAGAAAGAAAGAAAGAAAGAAAAGAAGAAGGGGGAGAAAGAGAGAGGGGAAAAGAGGGAGAAAGCGAGGGAGAGGGAAGAAGGAAGGAAGAAGGGGAAGGAAGGAAGGAAGGAAGGAGAAGGAAGGAAGGAAGGAAGGAAGAAAGGAAGGAAGGAGAGAGGGAGGGAGGGAAGGAGGGAGGGAGGGAGGAAGAAAGAAAGAAAGAAAAAGATCATATGATGAGTGAATGAGACATCATGACAGTTATTTTCCTTGGGTGAGATGGGAGGAAGTAAAATAATTAATTAGCCTTTATATCATTGACCCCAGTGTCTGCATAGATGGTATCCCACGGAATGCAATTTTCGAAGAATTAATAGCCCATTCGGAATCAGGACAACAAATTCCAACCCAATTTAGGGAATTTTAGCCCAGACTCACGGACCCACAAGAACCCACGGACTGATGACATGTGTGTGCGCAAGTGTGTGTCCCTAACAATCCTGCGGAGAGCGGGCCGTGGTTCCACGTCTGACCTTCCCGCGCGTGATCTAACAGTCGGCGTCAGTGCTGCTCCCACGTGAGAAGAGCTCATCGGGGGTCCCGAACGGTTAGAGGGAGACGCGGGCCGTCTGCGGCGGAGCGTCACAGCCAGGCAGGCCTGTGTGACGCAAAACGGATCGAGAGGGGATTCCGAATCGGATTTCCTGGGGCAGATGGCAATATCCAAAGCAATCAGGGGGCGCTCAGAACTCAAGAGCAAGGGGAGCAGTGGGCTGTGAGTGGACCTGGAATCCGACAGCAACGGAAGTCACCTGCATGAGTCATTGTGACGTCATGGTAGAAGTCATTGTGACGTCAGGGCACACGTCATTGTGACGTTATAGGTAGAAGTCACTGTGACGTCATGGCAGTCCTCCATCTGGTCTCTCGGGCTCTTCGTGCCGTAAGCCAGAACAATCAGCCCTTTCTTCCTTAAGTTGCTTGAGTCGGAGTGTTTTCTCACAGCGATGGAAGGAGTGACTGCGACATAAGCCTGCTCACAGGCGCGAGTGTGGCCTGCCGTGCATCGGAACACGGTGGTCTCAGCTCCCTCCGCCTTATTCTTCGTCTGCCTCCTTGTCAACCATCACCAGCAAAGAGCAGCCCAGAACAACAGAGACGCCTAAGTTTAATTGCACAAGCACCACTGGGAACGTGGAGTCACCCCTAGAGTCACCCCTCACAGCTCCAACACGTCCCCGTGGCAGCCCTTGATTGAGGCTGAGACACCAGTGTCAGGAAGTGTGGGGCCTACAGGAAGCAAAGGGGTGTGCTTGACCCCCAAGCATGACGACATGGAGAGCTAGCAGAATTCACTGTATACCCCAGAGCCTGATTTTTTTTTCCCTTTCAAAAAAAAATTAACATTAGAGCTAACAAGACAGCACATCTGGTAAAGGTTCCTGAACACAAACAGTATAACCTGAGATCCAAATCCCACGTGGTAAATGCAGAACCAACTTCTGCAAGATATCCTTTGATACGTTCTCTCTTCTCTCTCCCCTCCCCCTCTCCTCCTCTTCCTCTCTCTCTCTCTCTTTATCTCTCTCTTCCCACCTCTTCCTCTCTCCCTCTTTCCCAAATAAATCAATAAATTATTTTTTAAAACTCGACATCCTAAAACTGGCCAATTTCCCTTGAGACTTTCATAGATGTTCCTCACTTGCTGATTCAGGAAGAGTTAACATCCATAAAGACAGAGCTAGTGCCCGGAAGCTTCCTGTCTGTGGCTTCAACGGATCAGTATGAATCCACAGTCCCCAACCTCTGTAGATCCAATTGGCAACTCTCCACATGTCAACCTGTTGTCACAAATAATGTCTCTCTCTCTCTCTCTCTCTCTCTCTCTCTCTCTCTCACACACACACACACACACACACACACACACACACACACACACACACCTCAGCACCCCAGTTTGTATCTGCGGTAAGTCCACTTTCTGTGTGCCAATTCTCAGCTAAATGACTCAACTCCAAGCTGGTGTCATCAGCACTAATGAGGCAGGGCAAAGGGCTGAGTCATGAGGAGAAAAGGGTTTGGATGACGTGGCTCTATGAGTAGACTTGGGAATCCTGGACTTCTCCACCAAAGCTATGTTAAAGAGGTAAACTGTTAGAGGAAGCAGGAGGAAGCAGGTCCCCATCCCCTGTGGCCTGCCTTCGCCCAACAAGGTGAAGATGCCCGGATCCTCCCAAACATTATTAATATCAACCAAGGATTCAAACACATGAGCACGGGGGCAGGGGGCCGACTCATGCTCCAAGCTGACATTTCTCTTGAAAACCTGAGACGAGCGACCTAAAAGAAGGAATCCTCAGCGGAAGCAGGAGCGCGGTGGTTTGAGCTCTCCTGGAAGACAGAGCCACGCAGAGAGAAAGCTGCCCACAAAGGAGCCAGGGAAGAATGTTCCAGAAGCTTGACCTGAATATTTTGCAGCAAGAGGCTAAGGCTTGCAAAGACGTTTTATATGGCAAAAGGAAGATGGAAATTTCTTGGTGAATGGCTGATTGACAGCAGTGACTTTCAGGCATCTTGATGGGTAGGGAAAGTTTGAAGAGTGTTAACTTTGATGTGAATGAAGCTCAGAGGACCCTGGAGTAAAGAGACACGCTTGAGAGTTTATCAGAAGCTTGAGAGTTTATCAGAGTTCTTCTGGGGAAGGAAGCCAGTGTTTCCATTCGCAACTTAATTGCATTCAGAGTTTGTTTTGAAGAGCCTCTTTAAAGAGAAGGAGAAAAATATTGCAGTACGGTCTTACCCACTCGGTGTTAGATTTTTGCTCCTTAATACATGTTTGCAAAGGCAGGTATTTCAGGGGGTTATTTTCCCCTTCATTAATTTTCATGATTAGTATTTTTTTAGGGCATGCAAAGAGCTTCCATAAGCAGCATACCAATTCACAATATCACACCAATGGGAAATAAAGGCTTACACTGCACCTAGGCGATGAGCCTGCAGGAAATGATTCAGGGAGGAGTCGGAGCTCCATTATATGCAGAGTAGCCAGAGGGTCCCCAGCATCTTGGGAAGAGTTACAGTCCAGAATCCTCCCTCCAGGGCAAATGCTAATGTCTTTGAGGCCACTGGTGAGTGTCGCAGCTCAGTATGTACAAGGAAAAAGACCCACCACCAAAGCTCTGTTAGCTTTATTTGGGGGGAAGCTGAATTGTAGAATTTGGAGCTCATGATACTTACATTTAAATCTGAACTAGCCCTTTGAGACATTTTTATTTTGCGCGCGCGCGCGCACGTGTGTGTGTGTGTGTGTGTGTGTGTGTGTGTGTGTGCGCGTGCAGTCGTGTGTATAAGAGGGCACTCAGGTGTATATGCCCACCGAAGCCTAAGGGTGACGTCCAGAATCATCCTGGACTGCTCTTCATCTTTACTCTGGGGTCTCCGAGGATCTGCCTTCCAGGACTGAGACTGAAAACCACTGCCATTTCCACCTAGTATTTTTTTTTTTTTTTTTTTTTTTTTTGAACTCAGGACCTTTTGCTTGCAAGCCAAAGGATTTAACACTGAGCCTTCTTCGTAATTTCTCTTCATGATTTGATCTTGGGGATCACTTAACCTTCTGAGGTTGGGGCTCTTAAAGTTGTACTAATACCTCTCAGTGTACCAAGCAATGCTAAACTTCAAAGATGCTTTGTACATAGGATAGAACAAATAAATGGTGGGCATAATTTTTTTCAATAATCCAAATAATATTTTTACTATAATTTGGGGATCATTTCCCCCCCCCCAAACACAATTTCTTTATGTATGTGTGGACTCCTCTCTTATTGTTGAAGGTCTGGGGTTTTTATGTCTCCAGGTTTCTTGTATTCAGGAGTCAAAGACTGAAACTAGAATGCACATAGAGGATTAAGGCAGAGTTTATTAGAAGAGAAAAAGAACAGAACTCAAAGACATTGATTTCGGGAGGGGTAAGAGAGCTCAAAAGAACTCACAGACTCAAGGCATGGAATCCACGAGGGGCAAGGGAAATGAAAGGAACTCGTGGATTCCAGATATAGAATCCATGAGGGGCAAGAGAAAAGCTAGAAAGAATTCACCTCTGGAATCCAGAGGAGCAAAGAAGCCAAAGATGGCTGCCAAGATGGGGCGTTTGCTCATTGGTGAGCTCCAGTTTCTGCAAACTTGATTGGAGCTTTTGGTCCCCTACATCTCAGTGGTCTTTTCATATTGTAGCCCAGCCCAGTCGCCTTTGTGGACAACCTCCTGCTCAAGCTGTTTCTTTTGAGAAACTTAGTTACATGCAAAGGAAAGTTCATCCCCATACTCTTTCACATGAAAACCAGCTCCTCCAAATTAATAGGGTGTGTTTCTTCAGAATAATCCCAGCGGTGGGGGATGACCTTCGAAGACCTTCCCAGCATGCCTAATTATCACCGACGACTCTTTGTTTTTATTTAATAATTCATCTCGTTTCAACTCAGTAAGCCAGATATAGTGACATATGCCTGTAGTCTCAATACTTTGGGACGTTCAGACAGGAAAATCATGAGCTTCAAGCCAACCTGGGATAGATAGAAATTTCTAAGCTAGCCTGGGTTATATAGTAAGACCTTGTCTCAAAAAAAAAAAATTATGAAATTGAACTCAGCAGGTAGTCTGCAGCCTGTGGGCACAGTTCTGGGTACAGCGTGGAAACACAGACCACTCATTGGTCTTTGCCTTGTAAGGACTTGAAGTGTGATTTCTCTTATTGATCACAGAACAATCACAGGGCCCCACCCTATTTTCCATTTCAAAGAACTCTGTGTCCACACCCTGACACCTCTGTTACCTGGGAGCTTCCTGCCAGACACAGGCAACACTAGGAACTGTAGGCTTAGAAACTGTCACAGGCACAGGTTGAGCTCTGGGCACATTTGTGGAGAATTAGTGGTTGCGTTAAGCCCAGAGCAAACCTGCAGGAGATTGTCTAGCTGATGGGGAAGGCCCAGTCTATGGTGGGTGGGACTAGGCCCTGGAATAAAATACAGAAAGCTGGTTGAGAAAGTTGGCATCTTTGTGTACACTTGGCCAGACATACTGGTCTGGCGAGTAAGGATCATCCCTCTCAGCGTTATGGGTATTGGTGTGAGCTCTCCCGTCAAGCTGGACTGAGAACTGTAACTGGACAATCGTAAGAGAAAATAAACCCCTTGTTCCCTTAAGCCATTTGATGTTGATTTATCAGCAACCGTGCAGGCGAACTGCAACAGAAGTCTTCTTTCTTTGGCCTCTGGATCAAGTCTTGTCTGAGCCATCAGACCTTTGCTTTCCTACTTTCTCCTTCCTGGTAACCTGGGTGTAATTGACCCTTGCAAAGTAAGATCCTACCAGACATAGGGTCTGTGTTCCCATTTCAGACTCAGAGCCCACCTTACCCCTTGTGCTGTAGCAGGAGAAGGGACAGGGTATGTAAATATCAGGAGACATTTTTGCAATGTCCTGGTTCAGTGTGATGGTTCCAGCCCTTTCTCAAACAAGACAGGTGTGTATTTTGACTCAGACCCTGCCCTTGTAAGCCATTGTGACTAAGGGGAAATCTTGAATTTGTCTAAACTCTGCTTTGCTCTTCTGTGGAAATCATGATAGTTCTTGGCTCCCAGATTTTCTGAGGCTTAAATAAATTGGTCTTTGCAAGGAGTTTAGCTTAGTTTGCAATGTCTGATAAAACTCTCAACCAACTATTCAATTGCTGTTAAAACAGGTATTCTTGAAAAATGCTTCATTCTAGAGCAAACTACCCCATGTTCAGTGAGTAGTTGAGATTCTAACAGGGCCATCAGTTCTTCAAGTATCCAGACCTTTCTACAGGGAGATGAATGAAGCAAGAGTGAATGAACTTTGGGAGGAGGACAGAATTGGAGTCACGTATGTCGAACAAAGGCACATCAGACCTTACTTTTCTTCTAATTTTAACACTTTATTCTTGTTTTGACTGTTTTAAAATTAGATAATCATGTACCCTCCTGCCTTCCTTCTCCAAATTTTATAGTAATAATTTTATAGTAGTAATGTTTTCTCTAAGCCCACAAGCAATATTTATTTTTGCATAAGTGATAAGTATGTAGCTTTGTATGAAATGTGCTTAAGTGGCATTTATAACAGACGCTCTCAACTGCCTGCTGGGTTTTTACTTTTCTCCCTTACAGAAGATAGAGTTTATGCTGTTTCCATCTAAAGGACTACATTTCCCAAGTTCTCTTGAAGCATCAGGGGCAGCCAATGAGATTAAAGCCAACCAATGGGATTGAAGGTCTGTCAGTAATTACACTTGGGCACCTGTTCGGATTCCTCTCTCACCCCTGTTCTTTTGGTTTCCTCATGGAACATTAGTGAGTTATGAAGTTTCCGCAGCTATGAGTCATGGCATCGCCTGATGCTAAAGACCAGTGCTGGGCATCATGAGAGAGAAAGATCTGGATCCCTCATGTCTCTGGAGCCTCCACATGTTTAGATTGCCAGCTTCTTACGCTACATGTAAATGTTTTGTTCAAAGCACTTGCTATTCTACTGACTACAGCTAACCCTAAAGAACGCAGAACCATGTGCTACGTATCAACTTCCAAATTGAATATTCTAGCCAACGTTATACTCTTGTTCGGCACTCCATTTGTTTGATGAGGGAAATACCATGTGTAAAAATGTCAATGCTAGAGTTCGGCTTGCTGATTAACTACCACTGATGACTACGAGATCTTTGGGTAATTACTTCAATTTTCCTAATACCTTGTTTTGCTCATGTATAAAAAAACACGTATGCTGAAGCACCCAATCACTGGGATACCATGAAAGCACTAATACCCACATACGAAAATATTTCCTCTAGTGCCTAAAGCAAAACCGTAATTGAGTGAGACTTGTTGGTTAGTTACTTCTCTGTTTTCCACAGTGTGCTTCTGTATTGCCACATAGCCCTCCACACTAGGAAAAGGCTACCATTTACTTTCCATGTCTACTGTTAGTAGACCTTTAGGCTATTTCTGCTTTTAATTTGACAAAACTAAAATCTGTCTCCTTCTGCCCACGTACGCAAGTTTCTGCACGGTGCACACGAGAATTAGAAATGCTGGGTCTGAGGGTACATGTTCCTTCAACGTGGCTTTCTTAAAGCTTAATTACCATGAGTGGTACGATAGCTATTTGCATATGCAAATGCATGCTGTGTGTCATCTTTGTCGAATCACAAATTAGTTAGGCTTTTGTTGTTGTGCCTACCTGGTAGTATAACGGGTGTTGCTTCTAGATTGGTTTAATTTGCATGACCCAAGTACTACTGAAGCTAGAAATGATTATGTGTGGAGCTGTGTGCATTTCTTCTTTTGTGTCTATCGTTTTTCTCTTAGGTGGTTTATCATTTCTTTCCTTGGATTTATAGATGCAGCAAATGACCAGGATCCCTTCCCAATGTGTGATTGGCTTTTCCATGTTCTTCAGGGAACATAAAAATCTTAACATCATCAGATTTATCACTCTTCACTCCAATAGTTGGTGTCTGGGAAGTTTCTTCCCTGCCTCAAAATTACAAAGATATTCTCCTTTATGTGTTTTTAAACCCGGTACTTTCTGTCGGGAAAGTCTTGAGTATACTTAGTCTCTCTGTGTGATGTGAAGTGAAAATTGTTTATTATTGCTATGGGGGTCACCAATGAGTCACACTATCTATACTGACTTGCAAGGTCATGTCTGCCACATATCAAGTCCCCAGGCAGGCGAAGGACGTGTTCTACTCTACTCTATGCCTTGTGTTAAATTTCCTGTTTTTTCTCCTGGGGCCAGTACACACTGGTCAAATACCTTCTCTCCAGGGTCTTTAATCTACAACATAATTCGCAGACTTTGATCTGTTGGCGTCATGCAGAGAAACTGTAGTTAGGATAAATCTTCTCCCAGATAAGTCCTCACGTCTCAGTATCTGTTTTATTTGCACCCCATAATGTCACGAACCCCAAACCTATCACATCTTCTTTTACCCTCAGAGGCTGCCCTACATGATTCTGTACTGAGCAGCGGCAGCCCCACCACACGTTGTCTTCCGGGTGGTCTAAAGTGGGAGACGTTGTCTAGATGCAGTATTTATGAGGCCCCAGTGACAGAAGCCATTGGGTCAGAGATGGATGACATCAGCAGATCCCCCCTGAGCAATGCTAAAGGACACAGAAAATCAGAAATAAATTACCCACTTGTCAGACAGGGTGTTGTCTCCTTGACTCAATCATGAAAGGACAAAATAGAACTGCTAGAGGCCAGGACAGACGGCTGAAAAGCAACTAACTACAAAGCTCGTTTGCTTTGGTCACAATTTTCTGTATTATAAAAAAAAAGCCAAAAAGATTCCCCAAAATACTGATTTTGTTCTATAAATGAAACAGTGAAGGCCCCACATCACCATAAAAAAAAAAAAATTGTGTTCTCTGGGCACCAGGAAGTGTCACTGAATTGGTCTCAACAGCCTCAATCAGAATTAAATCAGACAGGACTCACCCCTCCCCCCCAATGGTTTTTCTAACATTCCAGATCTCTGGCCAGTAATTGGATGAATCTGTGACTGCTGCTCTCGGTTGTCAAGGAGACAGAGAGGGAACAGCCTTTCCGCCATACCTGTGGGGGTGGCTTGTCTATCTTAATTGCTGTGAGGGGACACATCTTATTTGTGGGCAGGACCATTCACTGCATAATGTGCAGAGAGTCCGTCGCACACTGGCAGGGTCGCAACCTTCATGTCTGCTCTGCTCTTGACCGCGGTGTGACCAGCTTCCACAGACCCACGCTGCCCGGATGGACCCCCATCCCAGAAATGCAGAAAACCTTCAGCCCCTTTCTCTTTGTGTTGAGTCAATACTTTGTTGCACCAACTACAATGAAACTGAAGAAGGCAACGAGGCCTTAGCTACTAAGTGTCTCGGTTTCACATTCCCACGCTGTAATAGACACGTGACCCAGATAATTAAGGGGCATAAAGGGATGTTTTATTCATGCTCCTGGGACAGTTGATCATGATGGCAGGACAGTTTGCCAACAGGGGAACAAAAGCCACGCTGCCGCCAATATCAAGAACTCAGAGAGGAACGATACTGGGGCCACTCTCTCATGTGCCAGCCAACTTGCCAATGACTTCTTTCTTCATCTTATCGCCCGCCTGGTGAATGGTTCCACTCCTTATGGGCTGGGTCTTCCCACCTGAATTACATAGTTGAACCGTTTTCTACAGGTTTGCCTTAAGCAGATAATTCCTCATAGGTGTGCCCAAAGGTTCCCTTCTTGGTTGTCAAGTTGATTCCTGAAACCAACTGCTCAGGAAGTCTTCAGGGAGATGCGTTTTCAGGGAGATGCGTTTTCTGGAGGCCTATGTCGCCATCAGCCCCTTATCAGACAGTCCACGCAGGACATCACACTCCCATGGTCCTGCAGGCCAGAGCTGACGGATACAGGTCCAGTTTGGTTTTCCTTGTCTCTGAGATCCCTTGTCCTACAGGGCAGAGGTGGGTTCAACTGGTAAAGTTTATTTCTCTGTCCCTTGAGGTTTCCCTTCATCTGTTTTCTTCCTCTGCTGTCTGGGTTTGTGGTCTCACGTGGGAGACTGTCAGCTATTCTCCCCTTTATAATCTTACAAAACTTTTCCCCCGCAGTTTCTGCAAGTCTGTAAAGATCTCAGGCAAAGGAACATGGTATATCTTGGCTACTTTCTATGAAAATACTTTCATAAAAATAAAAATCAAGAGAGCTCAGGGGGTTAGGCACCTGCTCTCAAACCGAGTGACCTGAAAGAAATCCCCAGAAACCCACATGGTAGGAAAGAATTGACTTCTAAAAGGTGTCCTCTGACTGGCACCTGTGCATCACTGTGTACTATGACCTCTCTCTCTCTCTCTCTCTCTCTCTCTCTCTCTCGCTCTCACTCTCTCTCTCTCTCTTGCTCTCGCTCTCTCTCTCTCTCTCTTGCTCTCGCTCTCTCAATAAAATGCTTAATAAAAGAGATAAAAATAAAGCTACTCCAAAATGAAAGGTTGTTTACGAGCAAATCTTCCAGGGTAATCACAGATCTCTTAGATTTATGTGGTAAAACAGAACAAATTCAGGTCCACATTAGGTAGGGGAAAAAACCAAGAGGCTAGTGTGCAGACTGTGAATAAAGGGAATGACTTAATCTCTACTACTGCTGTCTTTGTGACCTTGTGCAAGCCATCTAATTTCTATTATTATATTATTGAAAATTACTTATATATTATAATATGGAATTATAGCCCATGTAAGTTACAATTGTTACTTCAAAAGAAAGGCTGTTAGATTCACCTGCACAATAAGGAAGGTTTCAGATTTGCCCCCAACCACATCTTCTGAGTCACAGTTTGATCACATATGACAACGCACTATGCACAAACTCACTTCCACAGATCTTCCAGTTCACCTGTCAATTTCAGCACCAGTGTCTGCAGATATCCAAGTGGTCTCTAAGAAAGGAAAGAACTGGTGACTAAAGATAGCATGTGGGAAATAAAAGATAAGGAAGAAAGTGAGCAAGTGAACTGATGTGAGCGCAAGCCCGGGGTCCGTCTGCTGGTGGAGTTGGCTGGGCGGTTGGGACCGGTGAGCTGCAAGAGCATTAGCCAGAGTTCTTCCGGAGCAAGTGTGAAGGGCGTGTAACCCTGGGCAACGGGATAGGCGTGTCGGAAACACTTGCCTGGTCATTTGCCCATCTCAGAACTCCAATTGCTCTTCCTGTCTAAGACCCAAGGAATCAGAAGTCAAAACCCCATAGTGATAAAATCACAACATTTTTATCGCAGTGTTTTAAAACAGAGGTGAGGTATGAATGGAGTTAAGTTCCAGTTGGATGGATGAAGAGAACTTGGGGAGCAGATTCTCAGTGGTGCCAGCATCAGAAAGTGACCTCACACTGGTCAGAGCACACCTGAAGAGAGATGTTAGAAATGTACGTGGGCTTCAGTAGCCTCTTGTAGAAGAAGGAACTAGGGTCTCCAGAGAGAATATGGGATCATTCCCCAGGATCACAGAATGGCTGAATTAGATGGACTTTACTTGAATATGACCAATTATTTAACTTAGCTTGACTTCCCTTGGCCTCTAAGACCTATGTTATCAAAGAAAACCCTAAACTCATACTCTAGTGAAACCAACAAGACTTTACCCGAAGCCCTTGCTGGCTTTCTCTGATTTCTCACCCTTCATTCTTTCTTGTGGCCACCCTTTTATCTTTTCCTCCTTGATATTGTACCAAATATGAATACAACTCACCTTTCTTGTCTTAGAGACTCAACTCCCAAACCAATGATACCATTCATGATAAACAACCTGATGTGTAAAGTGATACTATTTTAAGGACACATGGAAAGATGTTCAACTATTCACTATATCAGATCTATTTTAAATGAAACTTGTACATTTTTTAAAAGAGTCCCTCTTCCAACAATCAATGACTGTTACTATCTTACACAAGGCTATCATAATATTTTTCATATTTTTGCCAGGCAACTCTCCTCCCCTTTTTTCTTCCCCTGTCCACCCCCTTTACTTTCTATGCTCACTTGGCATTTCACCGTAGTTGGTGGTGACAGTGCATTATTCCCCTAAGCAGTTATTCTCCACTGGTTTTCCTCACTCTACTTTATAAATCTGATGCCATTTTTCCCATTTCCAACTTTTATTAAACCTCGAGTGGATAAGGAAACTGTGGTACATCTATACAATGGAGTACTACTCAGCCATCAAAAATGATGAATTACTGGAATTTGCTGGGAAATGGATGTCATTAGAAAGAATTATATTAAGTGAAGTATCCCAAACCCAGAAAATTAAGCACCGTATGTACTCCCTAATAGGTGGCTCCTAGTACCAAACTCACCCAGCCCACATTGAGACACTCAAAAGTAAACCTATGAAACACAGTAATTGCAAGGATTATGAACAAGAGAGATGGGTTAGGAGGGCCACACCAGAAACAAGGAGAGAGGAGACCATGTTACAGCAGAGAAAATAGGCCTCCATCAAGGTCTGCAAGGGGTGACATACAGTGCCCAGCAGAATGGAGTGAAGGGAATTGCAGGAGCAGCAAAACTGCAAAAGAAAATCAACAAACCAACTTTTATTAAACTTTTTACAACTTTGAACAAACTAATTCATTCTTCATGTATCAGTTTCTTCATCTGTTAATTATAACTTTACTGGAATATGACCAATTCTACAAAGGACAAAATTATACAGCTTTTTAGAAGTGAAAAATAAAATAAATAAAAATGAAAAAAATTCACAAAAGCATTTTTGCTTAATTTTTTAAGGCTGCTGAATAATATAACCAATAACCTCAAAGGCCACCAAAATCTCCCTCTTTCTCTCTGTCTCTCTCTCTCATACATACACACACAAATACGCATGCAAATACACACATATATGACACATACATTTTTATACATTTTTTATTATTATTTCAGCTCATACAAACTTAATAAGTACACCAGTTCCCTCCCTCCCTCCTCCTCCCCCCGAACCCCCTGCTCCCCCTCCCCTCACCCCTCCCTCCCCATCCCCCAGTGCCTCCCCCCCCAATTCCCAAGGTCCTTTCTGTGTGCTGCTCTCCTCTGGGCCTCCTCTCGCTGACGTACAAGGACTCAGTGGCTTTCCCTGAACCCTTTCCCCTGTTCCCCTTAAGCATAAGAACACTACTGTGGCTGCCAATCCCTTGCCTCCAAGGATCTTGGTGCCTTTAGCAGATGCTAGACTTGTTGGGTCAATAGTGTGTTGGACATGCACAGGGCATGCAAAGTCCAATATGATTGCTTCGGCCCTACTTGTGTGGAGTATCTTGCAAATCATTGCTCCTCCCATCCTTTGCTCTTACACTCTTACCGCCCCCTCTTCCGCAAATGTCCCTGGCTTCGGGGGGAGTTAGTCTGGCCTAGTTCTAGGTGGTTGATATGAGTCTCTGAGTTCTGGTTGTGACCCTTTTAAGCCACTTATTGCACCTCTATTGAGATGCTTGGTACTCCTTTTTTTTTTTTCTTCAGCCCAGAACCCGTTCTTTGTCCTAGAGCCCCCCAGATCCCCCCCCAACCAGGTCTTTCCTGGGGTCATCTGTGATCATCCTGCGTGTGTTTCCGTGTGATGCACGAGCCCGTCAGTGCGTCCTGCCATCGCTTCATTGCTTGCACCGCTATGAACTTTGAGCAACTTTTCTCACCCTTCAGTTCCGCACTGATTTATTCAGCTCCTGTGAGCAATTTATTCACTTTTAATTAGACCCAACTTAATTATTGTGTCAGTAAAACAAACCAAAGGAATCTATAAAACAACTTTTAAGTGAAACCACATTTCTGCCTGGAGGGATATTAAAAATGAAATTATGCATCTCATTTTACCTGTCTCTTTACAAAGGAAAGATTGCCTGCATTGTCTTTTTATTTCCCATGGTCTTTTACCTTTCATTGGAAAGATACCTGGGAAATCAAGGTTGGAATAAAGAAGTAAAATGAAACAAGTCTGTCACAGTTTTCAGTAGACGGCAGACGCATGAAAATAGGAAGCCATGTTTCTCTGGGTTTGAACATGGGAACTCCTAGATGCTACTTAACTAGGTGCAAGGGTCCTCCCTTCCAATCAGAAGGCAGGATAAGAGGAGCAAGTTCCCAGTTACCTATCCTGGCACTTTCTAGATCCATGTTTGCCTCTGCGCACTTAACTCATTTCACTGAATGCCTAATCCTACTTTTCTTGAAAGTTTGTCTTCTTGGCCAGTCATGGTTTCTTCCATCTCTTACAATTTCTGAGGTTTGCTATCTACCTTCACTGAATAACTGCCACATATGTGGGGCATATATGAATTCTCCGACATCTTGTTAGTAGAATGCTTTAGGGCAGTGTGTATTTAAGAAAAGGACCCTAAGATATCAGGGTGGCGGAGTGTTTAAAGTTATAAATAGCTTTCATCAGCTGGCTGACAGTACTAGGCATAGGTATGACCATATCCTGTCACCAGAATGCACATTATATCATTACAATACACTGGATTCATCCCATGATCAGCTCTTTAAGAAATGTCATTTTACCTGGATCCTGACAGTCAACATTCTACTGACATTCTATGTGCTTCCCAAGTGGCCCAGCCTCCCTTGCAGCACAAAATAACGAGATTGGTTCTGACTCTTGGAATTAGCTTGTAAGCAGAGCAGTGTAGCTGATTTCTGGGTCTCTGATCCACCCAGCTATGTTCAAAGCTACCCATTGAGCCCATGAGGTGGAAGGAACTTGGATCCCAGCCTCAATAGATAGGAGAGAGTCACCAAGCCTTCTAAATTCTTCACGCCTTGTCCTAAACCAATGAAATTGTGCTTAGAAATGTGTTTCCTAGTGTACCTTGTCCCATCTTTATTCATGTGCTAGGCAGAGTGAGGAAAGAACAGTTGAGGAAGAGAAACTGCCAAAAGTCTCTCTCTCTCTCTCTCTCTCACACACACACACACACACACACGCATGCACACGCACGCACACGCATGCACACACATGGAGAGTTATGAGCCAAAAGGAAAAAGGTAGGTAAAGGCAGCTATATCATATGACACAGTGTAGACAACAATGAACGGTCCACATTTTGCATAAGAGCATCATAATTATGAAGTATAGTAAGAGAACTGGTATAACCTGACTTCCACTTTAGAACAATAACTCCAGCACTACATGAAGCCCAGTTGTATAACAAGAGTGTCATAGTTAGGCACAGGTGTCCACTTGACAGTTGAGGGTTTGAGCTCTGGGCACATTTGTAGAGAATTAGTTGTTAAGCCCAGAGCAAATCTGCAGGAGATTGTCTTGCTGATGGGAAAGGCCCAGCCCATGGTGGGTGGGACTAGGCCCTGGAATAAAATACAGAGAGCTGATAGAGAAAGTCAGCCTCCTTGTGTACACTTGACCAGATATGATAGTCTGGCAAGAAAGAATCATCCTTATTTCAGCCGTTATATAGAGATGGTGTGGCCAGTTCCCTCAGTCCTGGCATTGGTGTGAGCTCTCCTGTCAAGCTAGACTGAGAACTGCAACCAGAAAAATCATAAGAAAAAATAAATCTCCTGTTCCCGTAAGCCATTTGACTTACCGGTAACCATGCAGGTGAACAAGATACACAAAAGTGAACAAGGATACAGGCAGCAGCAAGGATTTTTACAGATGTCCAAGCAAGAGGTAGCAGTGCCTTAATTAGTCTAGAAGTAGTGAAATGTTGAGAAGCTGATGGGCTGCAAAATATTTAGGAGACAAATATGGATAGATGTCAAAAAATAGTTTGATTCGGCTGAGGAGATGGCTCAGCAAGTGAAATGCTCATCACACAAGCCTGAGGACCTACCAAGTTTGGAGCCCCAGAACCCAGTTAGAAACTGGACACAGGGGATCAGGCATCAGTGATCCCTGTGGGGCTCTGGGAAATGGGAGGGGAAGACAATGGAATCTCCAGAAATTCCTCAGACAGCTGGACTGGCTCACACACAGAGAAGAAAGCCTGTGTCAGACAAGGTGGGAAGGTGAGGACTGACATCCAAGGGTTGTCCTCTGACCTCCACACCAACAAATGGAGCCACGCAAATCTGCCTGCACTTAACACACATGAACACCACACACCCAGCTCCCCCCTTCTCTCTCTCTCTCTCTTCTCTCTCTCTCTCACACACACACACATGCAGAACGTCTATGACAAATGAAAGAGTTAAAGGTAACTGGATAACTCGAGTCACTCAAGTAGATCAAGGTCCTAGTAAGAGAATGGGGACTGCTGAAATCAAGGCGCATTGCAAAGAGCATGTGAGTTTTAGAAATGTTCCTACTGAGACCTCTATAAGCAAGCAGGGTGGGCCATGGGATCCTGTGACCTGTGATTCCACACCCATGAGAGAGTTTTCAACTCTACCATGTGGAAGGACAGCTGGGCAGCTGGTGACCCCTTAGACTCTAATGAGCCAGAAAGTGAGAAGTATAACACGACAGATAGAAACATCTTCCTTTCTGTTTGTTAAACATCTGCTCTTGAAAACCTGTTGGAGGAAGTCGCCTACCAGATGAGGAACTAGAAGAAACCCACCAGGGATAGAATGCATTGACTGCAGCTGGGCCCAGTAGACGGCAGTTAACAGCTTCTCCCTATCTTCTGCCTGTTAGTCTTTCTGCCCCTTCTTCCAGGATGTTCCATTAGTCTTAGGGGGTAGTATGGACATCCTTCTTGGAGCTAAGCACTCGATTCTCAGCACCTTGAGCAGACTTGCAGCTCTTTATTCTCTAACATTCAATACTGAGCTTGTTAACATGAAACAGAGTGGAGCTCATACCTGCCCCTACCCCTCCCTGTGGAGTTGTTGGCTACCGATGCATTCTGAGGGGTGGACAAGAATGATCCTCAGTTGTGTTCTCTACTGAAGATCCCATCAGACTCCAGCAGATAATACCGGACACTGTGCACAAATGGCCATAATCCAGTGATTCCTCAACAAAGCAAAAAGATGCCAATGTGAGAAAAGGACTTTTGAAAGTGAGAGAGAAAAAAGGGTGGAGGATTGCCGTACCAGAGGGCACTACATAAATGCATGAAATTACCAAAGAGAAAAAAAAAAGAAATTACCAAAGGAAGCAATTCCATAAAATTAATCTTTTTAAAGCTTTAACTCAAAACTAGTGATAGAAGCTAAGCATGGACTGGTCATGTTTGGTTTTTTTTTTTAAAGTTTTCCTCCTTGATTATTCCTGTTCCATGTTCCTGTTCATTATATAGGACTTTATTTCTCATGTATTTTTTTTTCTTTTACAGAATTTTACATCTTTTGATTAATTTTATTTAAAGTCCCTGCTATTTCTTTCTACTTTCTTTATCACCTTTCCCATGAGGCCTCACTCTCTCCAACCACAGACAGACACCCCTACCTTATCCTGCACTCACGCTTACACAGCATCTCTTACACAGCATCTCTCCAAAGCCAGCGTCTGGCGTCCTCATGATAAGACACATTTTATAATCTGTGAATGAGGCACAATTACAGCTCACCCTCTCCCCACTGGGAAAGACAGAGCACTTTCTGATGGACACCTGTGGATTTCTGGGACCAGCAAGATAGCTCAGTTGGTAAAATGCTTCATCCTGCAAGCGTGAGAATCAGAGCTTCGTTCTCAGCACACACAGAAGAAAAAAAAAATAGCTTGGCAGTTTGACCTCATAACTCTAGTCCTGGGGAGACTGAGATAGGTAGATCCCAGAGTTCACCAGCCAGCCAGTCAGCTTAGCCTGCTTGTCAAATTCCAGGCCAGTGAGAGGCTCACTACAAATTAATTAGATAATTAATTTAAAAAGTTCATAGTGCGTGAGGAAAGACTCCTGGGGTTGTCTTCTAGCCTCTACATGCAAACACATGCATGTGCACTGAATGTACACACATGTGCATACATGCATGCATGCTGAGAGACAGAGAAAGAGAGAGAAGTGACTGCACCCAAGCAGTTCTATGAAGACTCGTGTGGCTAAGTACAGTGCAAAGGAGGGTGGTGAGGTTCAGCCTTGACCTCTGCCCATGTGGACACACTGTAGAATGAGGTCTCTGGCATCCCCTTCCCTAAAAAGCTTTACTGACCAGATGGGCCTCTGAACCAAGAAAACTCACTAGAATCTTCCTAAAGGTGATTTCATGTTTGTTTTCTTATTGTTGTATTATTATTTTTTTAATCTTTTTTTATTACTTATTCAATTGTGCACGTGTGTGTATGTATGTATGTGTGTGTGTGTGTGTCTGTGTGTGTGTGTGTGTGTGTGTGTGTGTAGAACCACGGGCGAATTCGGGAACCACCATGGACCACCTCCACCTCCTCCTTGTTTACTCTGCCCCGGGATTCACAGGCTCCGCCCTACCAGGACCAGAAACGCAGGCCGCCCCCGCTTCCACCCAACATCTATACGTGGGGTGTAGGATCCGAACTCAGGACCTTCCGCCTGCAAGGCAGAGGCTTAACCCCTGAGCCATCTCTCCAGCCCCTGTTGTTTTATTATTTTGTGTGTTTTGTTAGATTTTGTTTGGTATAAGAGTTCTACCATTAGAACTCTTCTTAAAATTGAATCATATTTCATGAGTGTCAATAAAGAGGTCTGAATTAACTATGTGACGCAGTCTAGGTTTAAAGTATTTGAATGTGTGTTGCAGGGGAGAGATATAGAGCTAAGAGTCTAGTAGATATCACTTCTCCTGAATGGAAACTAGAAAGGAACGCTCCCCTTCTCTATCAGATAGGTAAAAGGTTACATTACAAAAAGGTAAATCCAGGCTGGAGAGATGGCTCAAGGGTGAAGACTCTGTCTCACGACCAGAAGGTTCCTAAGTTCATGTTGCTGCACCTTGTATTCTGGGGGACAGCTCCTGGCCGAAAGGGAAGGAGAAAGGTGATTGAGCTGCCGGTCCTCCGCCTCCAAGCCCCGGAGACTAACGAACTCAGCAGGGAGTTTGTCAAAGCAAGACTCGTTTATTGGGGGCAGTAAAGTAGCTTATAAAGACAAAAGATTGCAGGGCGCAAAATGGGCAGCCAATTATATTAATGGTCAGCACAGCACTCAAGGCTGCATAGGTCAGACTCAACTTATATCCATATGGGAGACATGCCGACTCCTATAAGCCAATTAGGGCTCTCTATAATGTAAACAGGGTTATGCCCAGCACACTCTTTCCCTCCCTCCTCCTTCCTCCCCCCGAACCCCTGCTTCCCCTCCTCTACCCCCCTCCCCATCCCCCAGTGCCTCCCTCGCCCAATTCCCGGGAGGTGAGCACAATCTGCAGTGATTCCCGAAGTCACCCTGGGGCCTCCACAGGCACACACAGTGCCCCCAACACACACAGAGAAATACACAGACACAGACACAAAAATTAAAATAAAATAAAAAAGACAGGAATTGAATCGGGGTCCACTAAAAATGTGGGCAGGAGAAACAGAGGAACAGGATCCCTGATGAATGACTAAGCTGGGCTGCAGCCCCCTTTTCCCCCCAATGGTCCCCTGTCACCTACAGGACATTCTGTCTAGAGGGAGGTAATCCAGAGGTAAACCAGAAAGGTTCTGTGTGTAAAGAAGCAAAACGCAGTACTCCTGGCGTTTACTAGTGAGTGGGGGTGGGGGGGTTGCCATCACCATATCTAGAGAGAGAAGAGGAAGGACTTGGGCAGGGTTCCTGCGTGCCCCTCCCTGCCATGCTAAGAGCAGCAATAAGCCACACCTCCGATAGCAGCACTGAGCAGTCCATCTGTTTCCTGTTAGGCTGCTGGGAATGAGCCCTGCATTGCAAGGAGCAAAGCTGAGCTGTCGGGGTCCCCTCCCTCAGCCATCTCCTGCTTCCAGTCCCGCCAGCGCCATCTGGTGTTCTCCTGGCCACAGAAAGGCTTACCTGGCCATCTGACCCTGCCTCACTTTCCCTTCTTTTTTTCTTTCCAGATTTTTTTAACATTTTTTATTATTATTTCCGCTCATACAAATTTAATAGGTACACCGGTTCCCTCCCTCCCTCCTCCTCCCCCGAACCCCCTGTTCCCCTCCCCTCACCCGTCTCTCCCCATCCCCCAGTGCCTCCCTCCCCAATTCCCAGAGTCTTTAATGTGCATCCCTGACTCTCCTCCTCTCCGATAACATACAAGGACCCAGTGGCCTTTCCCTGAACCCTTTCCCGTGTTCCCCTTAAGCATAGGAACACTACTGTGGCTGCCAATCCCTTGCCTCCAAGGATCTTGGTGCTTTTAGCAGATGCTAGACTTTGTGAGGTCAATAGTCTGTTGGACATTGCACAGGGCAGGCAAAGTCCAATTATGATTGCTTCGGCCCTAACTTATGTGGAGTATCTTGCAAATCATTGCTCCTCCCATCCTTTTGTTCTTACACTCTTACGCCTCTACCGCCCCCTCTTCCGCAAATGTCCCTGAGCTTCAGGATGGGGAGAGTTTAGTCTGGCCTAGTTCTAGGTGGTTGATATAGAGTCTCTGAAGTTCTGGATTGTGTTTTGTTGATTTCGTTTGCAGTTTTGCTGCTCCTGCAATGCCCTTCACTCCATCCTGCTGGGCACTGTATGTCACCCCTTGGCCAGAGACAAAAAGCTGTTAAACGGGAGTCTTATTATAAGAGCACATTCAGGGGTAGATGTAATAAAAGTAGGAAACCTCAGTGAGGGAGGGGTCAATCACCCATTTGCAAAGTGGTTACTTTTTATGCCAGACTATATGCCCTCCTCTTCTGGTGAGATCAACCCCCTCGGTTTTGTACATGATCAGGAACGAATGTCTGTGAACTAACCAGGTGTCACATTACTTACTTGCAGTCCTTGATGGAGGCCTATTTTCTCTACTGTAACATGGTCCCCTCTCTCCTTGTGTTCTGGTGTGGCCCTCCAACCCATCCCTCCTATTCATAACCTTGCAATTACTGTAGGTAATACATAGATTTACCTATGAGTGTCTCAAGGTGGGCTGGGTGGGTTTGGTACTAGGAGCCACCTATTAGGGAGTACATACGGCGCTTAATTTTCTGGGTTTGGGATACTTCACTTAATATAATGTTTCTAATGACATCCATTTCCCGGCAAATTCTAGTAATTCATCATTTTGATGGTGAGTAGTACCCATTGTATAGATGTCCACTGTTTCCTTATCCACTCGTCAACTGTTAGACATTAGGTTGATCCATGACTTTGCTATGTAAACAGTGCTGCTCTGAACATGGTCTGCTGTGCTATCGCGGTGAACCTCTGCTGTATGGGGGGTTATTCCCAAAAGTGGAATCGCAGGGTCATATGGCATTTCATCTTTAATCTTTAAGAATCCCAGATGGCTCGCCAGAGTGGCTGTATGAGCCTGCATTCCCCCCAGCAATGTAGCAGAGTTCCCTCTCCACATCCTCTCCAGCATTTGTTGTTGTTGTATTGTGGATTTGGCCATCCTGACCGGGGTGAGATGATATCTCAGGGAAGTTTTGATTGCATTTCCCGATGGCTAAAGAAGTGGAGCATTTTTTAAGATAATTGTTAGACATTTTAATTTCATCCTTAGTAAAGTTTCTTTTAAGTTCCAGGGCCCATTTTTTAATTGGGCCATTGGTTTCCTTGGTGTTATTTTTCTAAGTTCTTTGTGCACTCTGGACAGCAGAGCTCTATCAGATGTGTGGTTAGTGAAGATTTTCTCCCATTCTGTGGGTTGCCTTTGAGCTCTTTATCTGAACAGAAGCTCTTTAATTTCACAATCCAACTGTTGAGAGTTGGTAGCAGTGACTGTGCCATTGGATGTCTGTTTAGAAAATGTTGGCCTAGCCCAATGCAGCAACTCTC